>OZ035826.1:20034924-20378644 GCA_964034765.1 Knipowitschia caucasica | reverse complement strand
ACCCCCTCTGATCTGACCCCCACCTCCGCGCTGCTCCCCGCACGTAAATTTGGACATGCGCAGTAGCGGAGAACAAACATCAACAACAATGGCAGCAGTCACACTAACTAGCTTCGTGGACTTCCAGCGCGGCCCAGAGGATAATTCTACTCCTTCGTTCGTCCAAACGAGACCACGCGAAGCTCTAGGTTCAGTTCCCATGTTCACAGCTGCTGTTAAAATGCAGAATGATGCTGGTGCGTTCTGAGGGTCTGGCACAGGAAGTGAGTATACTGCCGAGAGGGGGGCTGGGCACGGGGCTGGGGGTCGTGTGTCGTGTTGTAAAGTTTCTCTGCCCACTACTGGCCGGGCACTAGAACAACATCGTTTTTCAACCTCATGTGAACGCTGAGATATTTGCATTAGGAGCCAGGTCGTTTCTGTTAATAGCCTGGAAACGTCTGCGCAGCGTCTCAGTATAAACAGGGCCTGACAATGGTCAAATCCAGGATTAAAACAATTACGTTTTGCTGAGCGTACAACTGCAGGATTGTAACTCCACTATTTTCAATGCTATCTGATAATTCCTTTATTTCAATACCTTGTATGGTTTAAATGTATTTTATTTTTGTTATACACTCGCATTGCCTTGTGCTGTGCAAAGTTACAAGACTTGTCTTGCTTGATCATGTTTAGCAGGCGATGCTACACAAATTACATAGGAACATAGTGTGGCTGAACAGGCCAGAGAGAAAAAAAAAAAACACATTCCCCTGAGAGAGATCATTTATAACAGTAGTCTGAGGGTGTTTTTCATTTGGACGATAGCTCACTAAGCTTCAGAGTCTGTGGAGCGGCGGAGTGACGGCTGACAGACGGGTGAGTGGGTGCACTACTGAGCGACATGTGCAGACCTATACCACCCACAGACTAGGCTCCAGTTCTGCTGCTCATAAAGGAACTGATTTAAGCGTCAAATAGGTAATTGTTCTGTGAGCTTTCATTTAAACGGTTTCATTCCTGTATGCATCTTGTTAGGTTACATACTAGCAGGCGTCTTTCACCAGAAAAGTTATAAAGCAGGATGTTATACTTTCATTTCTTTATTTACTTTTCTGCTATTTGAAACCTAATGTGAATGATTGTTTCACTTAATTTAAGGAGAATGACTCAATCTGTCTTAAGACACAACAAGCACTGAATCACCTGGTATTATCTGCAGTCTCCCGTCCAAGTAATCAGCTGAGAATTTGAGCTCTGAAGAGAATGGGCCTTAACAAGCCGGAATGTATATATATATATGTATATATATATATATGGTTTTGGGACTGGACCACAGAGTGAAGGCGAAAGGACCAACAAGTGCCAAGCATCTTTCTGGGAACTCCTTCAAGACTGTTGGAAGACCATTTCAGATCACTGCCTCTTGAAACTCACCAAGAGAATGCCAAGAGTGTGTGAAGAGCAAAAAGTGCTACTTTGAAGAACCTAGAATATAAGACATATTTTCAGCTGTTTAATACTTTTTTATAGTACGTACATAATTCCAAATGAGTGAATTCATAGTTTTGATGCCTTCAGTGTAAATCTACAATGTTCATAATCATGAAAATAAAAAACTCTTTGAATGAGAAGGTGTGTCCAAACTTTTGGTCTGTACTGTACATAAACATGTACATACATAACATGTGAGGAAATACAGAGACGCAAATCACACTGAAGTAAAAATAGATGAAATATAGAAATAATCTTTCCATCAGGTTAGAACATTTAATCAAACATTCGTCCAAAGTCCATTTACATCTGTAATTCAAATTTAGATTGACTTCTTACACACATGTATACAAAGCCTTCATGTATACAAAGTGACATTTGCCACTTTGTATGTGATGTGTCTCTGTGTTCCTTTAATATTTATGTAACATTGTCAAGGTTTTAGAAAAAAAACTTTCTATACTTTATTTCTATAGGAGGACATCTAATACAGAAGGCCAATCAAAGTACACAATAAAGACATGGTCCCTGTATTTGTTATGCAATATGTTAATAATGATAAGAATGAACATTTTTATTCTCAAACCGGTTTTCCACATTTTAGGAGCTCCTATGTGTGTTTGTTTACAGTCTGCACTCACAGATTGTGTGTTCTGCTCAGTTAGATTTCCATCAGGAGCTGGCCAGAGGTCATTGCAGGCACCATTCCAGCTCTGTAAAGTCTGCAGCTGCCCATGTTCAGTGTACTTCCACTTAATGCTACAGAGCCACAAAAACCACTCTGGATCCAAGCGACAGCCCTGGGAATAACTGGCAATGTTTCTGTTCCATAAAAGAGTCAAAGATCTGAATGATATCCGCGGCCGAGTTCTGACAAGCTATTTTTCATATAGCCTAATGAATATTTGATGGATTGTGAGTGTGAGTCAGCCGTACGAGTGGCTACAGGGAGGACGGGTAACTGACATGCTCAAATAACTTCTGAAATCATGTCACATATGGGAGCACTTTTAAAAATGATGAGATATTGATGAAAGGAATCCACAGATTAATCCTTACTGATCATAAATCACACTGGTGGCACAGCTACACACAGTTTAATGCACTATTTTCTTGGAATTAGATTTATTAAGAAGTAGTGAAGAAGCACAATATTGTAAGTAAGCAATCTGTATTTATATATCTTGTTCAAAGCTTATTACTGACTAGGATCAGACAAAGCGTTTTTCAATTTAATGTATTTAACATTCACTGGGACCACAGAGCCCTCCTTTCAACACCTATTCTCTCAGTACATTCGTAACTATTGATCATGTTTTAAGTGCAAGGCCAAAGCAGAGACCTAGGCACGTAGTGGGTATAACATGGGTCATAGTCATAGTGCGGGGCCCGGCCCGTATTCTTGTCTGTTTGGGTTAAAATAACAATGCATCCGTTTTATATATTGCTCTTTTGGACGCTCAAAGATGCGTCACATTTTTCGTGTGTCAGAGTCGATTAACTACTACTAAGACACACAGACAGAAGCAAGGCAACCAGTACGTGTCTATAGCCTCTCTGATCACAACCAATACAGTGCACCTTTACCTTTACCTTTACCAACCATTCACCAGACTCAGTCTAGACAATGTGGGTGAAATGCCTTTCATAAGGACACAATGACAGTTTGGCATTTTACAGCCACAGCCGCCTAGACGTCTCCCATCACAGTACTAACCAGGCCCTGCTCTGCTTTACTTCAGCAGTCTGATCTGGCTTTCACATGCAGGTGGTGAACGTGTTGGAGGTGGTTTCCTCTGGGTGTTCTGGTTTCCTCTACAGCTAACAGCATATACAATAGGTCCAACATAATAATAATGAGGCATCGGTTTTATATAGCGCTTTTTTGGACACTCAAGTGAAGTGTCTTGCCTAAGGACACAACAGCAGTCTGGCACTTTACAGATGCCCCACTGTGGCACCTGGTGTTCCCAGAGGTTAAGTGTCTTGCCCAAGGACACAACGACAGCAGACATCAGTGGGAGTTGGTGGAGAAAGTCCCCATAGCCCATGCAAACATGTTCCACTTGTGTACAGGAGACCCGGTTTCCATCAGTGTGGAGTGAGAAAAAAATCCCAGAACAGCGCTATGTGACTCTCAGTCTGTGAAAAGCTCTGTTTAAAAGACTTGTTTACAGTGGGGTGACAGTGGCTCAGTTGGTAGAGCATTGGCCTTTGGGCCTGAAGGTTGTGGGTTTGAGCCCGCTGTAAGACCTACTTCACGACTCCCATTGATGTCTGCTGTCGTTGTGTCCTCGGGAAAGACACTTAACCCCACTTTGCCTGAAGCCCCCACTGAAAGATCTCAGCTCCTGTGGACTCACCACCTGCAGGAGGATCAGTGAGGGGCTGGTGCTCTGTGTACTGGGTGCAGCTCTGACTGGCACCCCCCGACCCAGAAATGGATTAAGGGGAAGAAAATGGATGGATGGATGGATTTACAAAAGCATCATAGGCATCCAGACCGAGAAGAGCATCAACATCTGGAGATGGGACCACTTTTGTACGTGAACCATAGAACACACAAGCTCCTAATAGAAGAAGAGCCCCAACCCGCTCAAACCTTGAAGTGAATAGTAAAGACGTATCTCCACACTTCTATTTTAGATAAACAAGTATGAGTTGTGATCTAATAAACTTTCCTTTTCATCCTTTTCTCATAGTTTTGGCACATATTGAGATCCACAAGTCTAGAACCACCATCTTCTGGCATAACAATATTTGCACCTTTACATTGAGAATATTCTATTTCACATGCAACTCCAGCACCCTTTGGCATAGTATTCAGTTGGACATGAAATGTATGTATTCATTCATGTGGATGTAGCTGGAGGACGCTCCAGAGAACTGCTAGAGCTTGTTTACTGTGCCTCGGCTTCCTCCACGCTGCTCACCGTGGTTCTTTTCAAACAGCTAACTTTCCTCTCGCCTGCGGGAGTTCGGAGTGAATCCCACCACTACCTGCAGAGGCCCTGGGGGAACAGCAGCATTCAGCCGAAGAATGTGACAAATCAATACGTTCTCGGTGAGTCCAGGTAACACCTATCAGGAGGTGTCCTTAGATCAAACACTATTTGTAGTTTTGAGCAGAGCAGAAAATAATAGCTTTTAGGGGGTAATTATGTGGTCTAATGCATAAGATGTTTGTGCTGTATTGTGAAGACATGATGGCTTAACATTAGGTCAACAACAGGATTTAGTAATTACTTTTAGGAACAAAAGGTAAGACACCCTGCTATATTAGATGTAAATGTAGGGATACACATTGTACTAGCAAGGAATACGCACAACATTTCATGCCTTTCTTTATTTGCACAGCCTTGTTTCTAAAAGACTGCTGGCAAAGGGTTAACTTTCATGAGGACATCAATTTACTGACACCTGTGTTTCTTTCACAAGTGAGAAATTATAAATTCCATGGCACGGCTCAGCTTTAGTTCACATAATCCAAGGACTATCCTCTCAGCAGATATTAGCCAGAAGATTGAAAGGCTATTTAAACCACCAATCGTTTACCTGACAAATCTACACTGGCACGCAGAGTGGTTAGGAAGGGAATTCTGCTCCTATTCAGTGACTGTGCAGACCTCAGCTGTGTCAAAGAGACTCATTCAGATGAGATGTTGGTGAGAGAAGTCTCACTGGTTCTGCTTGAGTGTACCAAAGTCAACGGGGCCCAGAGTGTTATGTATAGAATATAAAAATATGGTGTTCAAACACAGCGGCAAAGCATTACAATTTCTAATACCACTTTGTACCATTATGTACAATACAGGCGCATACTGTTACAAATCACTGTAAATTAGTAACGCTCAAAAGCTATTGAAGACATCATCAAAACAACTGGTTTCAGAGAAGGTTCACTTTTATCAAGTGTGAAGCAATTTTACATAAATGTGTGCGGGAAATACACATTTCAGGGCAGCAGAGAATATATTAATATAGAAGACTAGAAAACAAATAAATGTTCCATCTGCAAAATAAAACTAATTTTCTCTCAGACAAAGAACAATGTACATTGATAAGAAAGATCTGAATTTACAGCCGATAGCGGACTACTCCATTCCCTGTGGAGTTTTCAACATGTGCGATAATGAAGCTCATCACAACACCGCAACAACCCCATCAACCACAAACTGCTCCAAACTGTCACAAAGCAAACACTTTACTGTACGTGTGAAAGCCACAACATCCGGGAGACTTTCACAATTATTCTTCTGCCGTTACACGAGTCCCACAGTAAACAGTGCAGGGGAATATGCAGCATTGTCTCATGGTAAATTGTGTGGTGGAGGAGTCATTGTCAATGAGGATGCTGCGGGACATGAGCTGTGTTTATATGGCACTCAGTCTGACAGGATGACAAGAGTAAAGAATAAACTACATGGGCTTTGTTCACAGAGAATATGTGTCACCTAAATACTCTTCCGCTGCTACTGCTGCGTGCTGGCTCCCAGTCTGTGTCACAAATAATATAGTTAGCTCAGGCAGATGGCTTCATGAGACAAGACCAGGGATGTCAACAGAGTGGCATAATAATAAACTGTATAATAATTTCATTTTTATGTTTTTTCTTCTCTTTATTTTAACTGTGTGATAACAATTATTGGCAACTTCAGAAGTAAATAAACCAGCCCTTATGAAGTCAATTAGTATGTCTACAAAGTATTTGAGAATGGAGAATTATTTTTAAACCAGTCAGCTGAGCTTTGTGAGCCTTTGGACGCTTTCAAGGAGGTCTTGTTACTTTGCCTTAGCACTCAACTATTAGAAAAGTGATTGTAAATTCAATTGCACAATAGCTTTAACGTCATTTACAGTCAGACACAAGGGAGGACAGTAGAGTCTCAACATCTGCTTCTCAACATCAAAAGAAACCAGTTGAGGTGGCTCAAGGGTCATGTTTGGGATACCACCTGGACGCCTCCCTGTGGAGATGTCCCAGGCATGTCCCACCAAGACCCCGAAGAGGACCCAGGACACGTTGGAGGAACTATGTCTCTCAGCTGACCAGGGAACTGCTTAGGATTCCCAGAGCTGGAGGAAGTGTGTGTGTGGATAGGGAAGTCTGGTTGTCTCTGCTCAGACCACTATAGTGGAAGAAAATTCATGAATGGATGGAGTTTTCCCAAAGCTTGTTTTGTGCTTTCACATCAAACATATGCATCGATCACACCAAGCTTCAGTTTTAAATAGAGAAAATACATATACAATTTCCCATGCATACTAACTAGGGCTGTCAAAATTACGTGTTAAATGCACATCCGTGTGTGTGAGATGGCAACAGAGCAGGTAGGCCCTCTGGGAATTCAAGTTTCAAAAGAATATGTGCTGGACCGCAGGACACTTGCTGTTGGTTGCTATGAACTGAAGTCCGCCTCCTCCGTGGCCGCAGCGTTCTGACCCGGGGCAGCTGCGGCCGCTCTGATTGTTGTTAACTGGCTGTGAGCCGCTAGAAACATCACGGCGAACGGCGCAGCGGTAACGTGGTCATATCCAAGACCATACACACAGAACTATTCTCTGCATGTTGTGTGTGTGTCTTTGCGTAACCTGTGCGTAACCTGCGCACGCAAATACACCGCTGAAGCTGAACTATGGAAGTGTTCGTGTCTCCTCCTGAAAAGCAACTAAACTCGCATCAATAACAGCTCATGTTGGCTGTGCCCAGAAGTATAAGATTGTGAGCAAAGCAAACAGATTTAAGTACATTTGGTTTGAATGACAATGTGTCATTATATTTGATAATCTCATTTAACTTCAGTTGGAGTGGATTTGAAATAGAATGTTAAAAATGCTATTAATCGTGGGTTAACTCACCATTACAATGCAATTAATCAACTAAAACGTTTTAATCGTTTGACAGCCCTAGTACTAATACATGTAAATTATATACATTTTAAAAGGAGTGTTGTTTCTTATGCATTTGTCTAAAGTTGGACGTCCTGAAAGGTCAAATCTGTTTGTTTACTGAGCCATTAGCAACACAACCTGAGGCAAATAAATTATTGACCACAAGACAGCAACTGTGGAAATTAAATAAGCTTAAACTGTGTTCAGAGACAGAAATCCTGCAGCTCAAGGTTATGAGTGAATTTTAAAAAGACAAATTCAAACAATAATTCAATATGTTGGGCCAGAGAGGAGGATTATTATAACTTCACACATTTTACCTCAGATCACATTTTTCTCATATTTGAAAAGTTATAATGAAGCTGGAGAAAATCAATGTACCCAGCGAAGAGCAAAAATTCAAAAATATATTAATTATATACAAATCTTAAACAAGTGCTACAGAGATGGGGGAAAGTGGCCCAGTCTTATACAGTATGTGCACTTTAGGATCTGAGGACATTATCATTTGTGTTTGTTATCATTGCATTTCCTGTGTTCAAAGCTGATCCGTTGTTGGCGAATCAAAAGCTAAAGTCCTCCAAGATGACTGCTTTTCCGATATAGGACTGTACAAAAATTAAATAAACTGAATAAACATATATTTTTTGCCTTTTAAATTGGCCGTTTCAGTGGATTGGGTCACATCTGATCCTGACCTCTCCATGGAGACCAGGACATTAGACATCGGCTCTGAGCTACAACCATAATTTGTGGGATGAAAATAATAGAAATAAAACGCAACATGTCTCTACAAATGAATCCCACGGTACAAGGGATAAAACCCTGAGAAATATCTTGCAGATGTGTCTAAATCTTCACCCCTAACCTAGTTCTTTTTGAAATATGGGAAATGTCTCTCTTGGTCTAATCTGAAAACTAAAGCAGGTTGAAAGTTGGCACATTTTCCTTCCAAAGCTTCTCCTGCACTACACAATAATGTCACGCTTTCATCATGTGTGTGCGCCCGGTGCCAAAAGCGTTTTATGTCAAAGTGAGTTTCTTGATACATCTCTGTCTCTGCAGCTGCGAGGGATGAAGCGATTACGAAAGATTTAAAACTTGCCAACATTTTGTGTCTTTGGGGAGTTCCTCTCATGCACTTACTGCTGGAATGAAACGCTGTAACAATAACAAATATTTCTGGGTCTGTCTTTAAGTTTCTAATTATGTTTGACAGATTTGAAGGCCTCAGAGCATTTGGACCTTATTTAAACTCTAAATGTGGTGATTCAAAGGTCTAAGGAACTGCGTGACTTTGACAGGGCTGGAGTTAAGCAGGTTAATGTGGTGAGCGAGTGATTGGCAGGACTGAAAATGATCAAAACAAAAACTTTACTTAGATGAATATCATGTTTCAATGCTTCAAGCTATTCTGTCCAACCTGCACGTGATCCCATCTTACCTCAAATGCTAAGTAGGGCGGGTCTGGTCAGCACTGTGATGGGAGACCTCTGGGAAACACCAGGTGCCGCAGTGGGGCGGCTGCGGGTGTAAAGTGCCAAACTGGTGTTGTGTCTTTTGGCAAGACACTTCACCCACATTGCCTGTAAATGAGGCTGGTGCGTTTGTGGATGAATGGTGGTGGTTGGAGAGGCTAATGGCACATACTGTTTGCCTCAGTGTGAATAAATGATGTTTGAAATGGCAGTCTAGAAAAAACACCATAAAATACCAATGTTTTATTCACACACAAACACCAGCTCATTCTAGGCAACAACAGTTAGGCACTTTACAGCCACAGCTGCCCCACGGTATCACCTGGTGCTCTCCCATCACAGTACCAGCCAGGCGCGGCTTAGCTTCAGGGGTCTGACAAGATCAGGCTTTCACATGCAGGTGGCGCCATATTATGCTTGTTTGTTTTAAGCATGGGTCGACAGTAGCTCAGTTGGTAGAGCATTGGCCTTAGAGCCTGAAGGTCGTGGGTTCGATCCCCACTGTAAGACCTACTTCACGACTCCCACTGATGTCTGCTGTTGTTGTGTCCTTGGGCAAGACACTTTACCCCACTTTGCCTGAAGCTCCCACTGAAAGATCTCAGCTCCTGTGGACTCACCACCTGCAGGAGGATCAGTGAGAGGCTGGTGCTCAGTGTACTGGGTGCAGCTCTGACTGCCACCCCCCAACCCAGAAATGGATTAAGGGGAAGAAAATGGATGGATGGATGGATGTTTTAAGCATGTTTAGTGAAAACATTAAGGATCACATGAATTGGAAAAGTGACAATAGTAATAGTAAAACATATATCAAGAAAAAATCTACAAATATGTATAAATGATCTGTGTCTGCTTAAAACATGTCCTCAAAGCCACTGCAATAGTTCTTCCTCCAAACTCAATACTTGCCTGGTGCTCCCGAACTGTTTACTGTTTCCTGTGCGTTGTTTAACCTTCACCTTGGTTGTTGTGTTGATTCATGTTTTAGGAGCCACCAACAACGGCCTCATAATTAAGGCGATGGTAAAGCAGAAGGATGAACAGTGATGGATGGCGACCCAGCGGACTGTGCACCACGCAATGTGTTAAACGGTAATTAACTGAACTCCATAGTTGCCCAGGAGCTATAGAAGCTGGATTAGAAAATATGAAAGAGAAGGCAGCGAGTGCAGCGAAAGGATACTATGTCCCAATCACACACACCCGTACACGCATACACGCACACAGACACACACACACGCACACAGACACACACCATTCAAAATAATGGGAATGAGATTATTTTCAACTAGACCAGAATGAAAAAGCCTATTTAGCTTTTACCCACATTGTAATAATCTAGAATAGCAACGGTATCAGTGAAAAATCCAACTCATATCATTGCATGAAATTGAGTTTAAATTAATAAAACTTCTATTGAATGTTAAAACATCTTCCCTAATGCCAACCATAGCGCACAGTCCCTGCAAAACATTTATATCTAATGCGAGATTAAAATGTGAAATATAATTTTAGCGCTAGCAGAAGAGAAACACGAGAGTCTGCCCTACGTTCTTCTGGTGGCTTCATTACAAGTGCAGCTGTTGCTTGTGAAGGAAAACGGTCATTTTCTGCTTGGTCAAGTCAAATACAGGACTTTGTACCGACACAAGAATACACCTGGATCATGTGAGTCAGTATCAACACATTGACAACACATCAATATCACATACAACACTGTGTTGGACATAAATATGTGACTGTTAAGTTATGTAAATCCTCATTACTTGCCCTTTAGAATTAATGACTCACAAACTGCAGCTCTTTCCTCTGAGGTCCTGGAGCAGAGAGTTGAGTTTCTGCAGAGCTATCCATATTATTTAAAGCAGAGCGCTGGCAGGATGTTCGTCTTCATAATCCGCCTGACATCACAGATCCTTTTGGAGGACACTAACATATTGGCTTGGGTTCAGGCTTGTGGGGAGGTCTAGTTTCACTGGGACACAATCCACGCAATTAAAAAGAAATGAGCAAATAAAATCAATGAGGATCATTTTCACTGTGGTGTCACAGGATTCAACAGAGGAAAACATGAGCCTATATCTTAATTAGGAAAAGTAATGTGTACACAGGCACAGCCCAGCATGCGCAATAAGGTAATTCATTTGTACAAATGTTTTCTAATGTGAGAGTGAAGGAGGCCATTACTCCTGTTTTATCCATAACATAGTCAATTACATCCTTTGAAACACAGCAGTCTTTTATCATTCTCGAGACACTTCACATTCGTGAATTACAACCCAGAGTTAGTTCATTTACCCTCCTTTATTTATTTGTTGTGTTAAACCTGTCCTTCTGTACAGTGCAACGTCTCTGTATTCTGAACCCACATGTCCGGACAGCATTGGTTTGTGTTCGTAGATTCCCTTTTCCAAGTTTAGAGTCTATTTGTTTCCCAACAAGAGATCATGCTCAAGATTATTATTTAATCATCTAGAATTCTGAAGGGGAAAATTCCAGACCTGAGTTTATTCAAAAACCACCTCTTTTCGCTGCAGGTGGCTTCCTTTGTACTCCGGCACGGTCCACTTTATGGTCCGTCCTTCTCTTTGTCCCTCTCTGAGGATATTTTAACAAGTACAGGGAAGAAAAATGATAATGATGTGTCTGTCATGGAGCTACGCTACGTGAATTTGTCACAATGGCAGATGACTGATGCTGGGCTATCTACTACTGTAGCTTGAATACATACCCTCTCATACTCAAACACACACATACACACACACACACACACAAATGCTTACGCACACACACATGCACACACCAACACACACACACCTACACACATGCAAACACACATGCAGATGCAAACACACATAGGTGAATACAGACACAGACACACACAAACAGAAACACAAACGCACACATCCATATAACAAAATTAAACCCATTCCAAAGTAGTTCCCGTCAATACCGCCACCTTCCCCCAACGCACAACCCCTCACACTTGACTTGTCGTTCTAAATGGATGGCATGTACGATATTATTATTCTTTTGTCCTTAGCCATGATCTACGGGCTACATGCAAAGGACAAGGTCACGATTGTTTCCAATGTGAATAAACACATTTGTTAAAAGCACCAAACCAACTCTTGATAGAATATCGCTGCATTGAAATGACAAGCGGCAATCAATTACATGGATGTACGATGTCCGGGGAGATTGTATGCAGAGTTGATGTGTTTAAATGCACACCGAGGGTCGTAAATTTCCCAGCTGTTGTTGTTAACGTCTCCCGTCGGATGACACATTAATGCTGCATTTATTTACGGCACTTTACTATGTCCAACGCTCTTACACACACTTGCACTTGCTTTAAACAATAAGAATTTGTCACAGTTTTGGTGCAATCCAACAGAAAATAATAAAGGTTCACGTGTAGTTGGTTGTAGTATTGGCGACAGGAATGATGATTTGTTAAAATTTTCAGATACGTTTTGGGATTTTTTAAATTTCATGTGCGTGGCTCGACAAGGGGATGATAAGTCTAAATTTAACTGACAACTGACTGATGTCTTAATAGCCGACAATTAACTCCATCCTTCTCCTGCAACAGCGTTTTAGTATAAAAATCATGCAGCATGTTTAAAAAGATGCCACAGAATCAAGCTCTCACTGCGATGAAAGCTTTCAGATAACATGTAATTTTGAAGCAATTTATTTAAATGCCGCACATTTTACATTATTATAATTGAAGCTAAATTGCATATTATATTACTGTATATATATTCTGACCATGGGTTTCAAAAGTAGTAGGAATCGAGATGAATATGTCAGTAACAAAGTAAAAGGACGGTATGTATTATTTTCCTTAAGAATGTACACAAAAAATGTGTATTTATCTTTAATTAAAAATACAATGTACGTTATGTCCATAATATTTATCTTTCAAGAAGCAGAAAATATGCTGGCTTTGGCTCCATCTTTTTTTTTTAATAACAAAATTCACAAACAAAATACACAACAAAAAAATCATGCATTATACACAATGTTTTTTACTTTTATTTTGTCTACCTAAACCCCAGAATCAGTAATCAGTGCTTAAGAACGGCATCTGTGACAAGCAGCAAGATTCTGGCCAAAATGACGTGATTGTGATTGTAATGACTTAATTAAACTAAGGGTCACATATGTCTCTTTAAAATAAAATTGAATGGGGAAATGGACTTTCAACATACTGATTTATTTGGTTAAGTCATCTGTTGTCCTTCCTGTTCGATGGATTGTTTGTTAATTGTGTTTCGTACATTGTTTATACCATGGTTGTTCCTAGCTTGGTTTTAATTCTTGATTTTTAGGTTTTATTTGGTTTAATTGATCTAGATTACACTTTTTGTTCAGTCCTGCATTTTGGGTTCCTCTTTTAAATTGACATTGACATTTTTTTTACATTTCACCTCATGACAGAAACTTAAAAATGTGAGTTGATTGTTAAAGGCAAATCGAAAAGTAGCTGTATTATTGTTATCATTCATTTTCATTGACGGTTACAGTGAGATGTTAGCACTTTCCATGGGTAAATGTCGCAATCAACGTTAAAGACGGGATGCGTAATAAGGAATCGTTAGAATGTGACAATGACAGACTGTGTGGGCCTGGACCCATTTGCCTTTATACTGTGGACACGACTGACCATGCTGCTTCAAGAAGTTATTTCTGAAATGAAAATCAATATCCTTCACAAGCTGCATGGTAAGCAAATCGAACAACTCCAACCAAACACGAGACATAAGCGTTTTAAAGTCTAAACTCGTGGTAGGGGGAAATAAACACGGTTTCTTAATTTATAATTACAGAACCCACAACAGCACAGGCCAATGAAAAAAAAAAATACAATTGTTGAAGGAAAACTAAACCATTTGTTGATGCAGCTCCAGAGGATATTTATAACATCTATGTATTTCTTTTCGAATATAAAAAAGTGAGAGATGGGTGATGAATATAAGATAGCATATAACTGAAAGATTTAAAATAAATAAATGATCTAGAATTCAGCTTTTACCAGTTTTATGGTTTTAATGTTTCCTTTCTCCTTTATTGTAACTTACTGTGCTGTGGTCTGGACCTAGGCTCAGTTAAGTTTCTTCAGCGGGTCCAGAATGCTGCTGCTTTTTACTCACAGGGAGCACATTACCCCTGTGCTGGCCCCACTCCACATTCAGGGTTGATTTTAAGATTCTGTTTTATATTTTTTTTATGTTTAAATGTTTGGCCCCAAAGAAGCTGCTATGTCTCTATGTTCCTGTCGGATCAGTGAGGTGAAAGACCAAGTTTTTGTTGAACGTGCTTCGGTCGTGAGTCAAAACTCTTGGAGACCGGGCCTTTGCTGTTCCTGCTCCCTAACTGTACATTACAGCAGCATATGTTTGCCTTGGCTTTTAACACAGACCAAGTTCTACCATTTGTATTTCACGTTTTTTTTTTTTTTTAACCGATTGTATTTATTTTGTGCATGTCAATTTCAAAGTTCAAGGTTAAACTTTTTTGTCTCAGAATAGAAATTTGTCTTAGGTTCTCAATGTTGTTGGACACAAACCCCCAAGACACCAGGATGATCAGTTGACCAGCCATACAAAAAAAACACTGGTTTATGTATTGTGCTAGACAGAAAAACTCAAATGTAATATCTTGATAACGCCACTATCCACCTCCACTGCTCACCTCACAGAACCCACAAGATATGTATGTTAAAAAGAATAATACTTTCCCAAAATATTTAGTGCCAAAAGGACCACTTGGTTAGTGTGTTCCCAGACTGTGGTGCAAAGGAGGTGTCAGTGAGACAGAATGCTATTTTATCTTCAACGCCGCCGTATAACAAGTTATACAAGTGAAAGGCGCTAAATAAAAAAAGATAACTTACTTCTCTGCATTGGTCACTTCAGTAAATTGGTGTCGGCAAATAACCCGCTCAAAATCCAAACTTAAAGACCTTATGCCGGGTTTGATTTATTTAGAAATACCATTTTATATTAGAAGAAAACTACTAAAGGTTTCAAAATCATCTGTCTGATCCCCCCAAATCGAAATAACCCCATAGCAACGCCCTTAGAGACGAAAAAACTTCACAGCCCTTGGTGACGTCAGAGTGGGTACGTTTCAACGCTGTAAGTTGTTTACAATTTGGTATTCGTTCTTTTTTCGCGGATATTCAAGATGACAAGGCCGTGCACAGCGAGTATGAGATTAGTACTAGATTGTAACATTTCGTTTGCACTGAGATAGTCCAGTGGTTGTGTCGATGAACAATCATTCCAGATACTGGGGTTCAAATCCCACCTCAGACACATTTTCACTCTCAAAACGGCAATTTATGTGTAGTGAGCAATTGTCACCTGTAGAGGGCAGTATTGTGTTGGGCATCAGTGGAGAGAAGAGAGAAAAGGCATTCATGTGGCATAGATCCATGGTTTTCAATGCATGGGCGTAACCCGCTATGACGTCACACACAGGTTAGAGCATAGACAACTTAAATTCATGAAAAACACGTTCTTTTTATAAAATATAGGATTTTTTTTGCCGGAATCTCTTTCACATCGACATTGTCATGCAATTTTGATATCCACAATAAAAAATAAGAAAAACCAGCATAAGGTCTTTAATCTCCCCTAAATTGAGTGTAAATAAGAGATAAACCTGGACTAGACAGAGCGAAAGTGGAATTACAATTATCAAAGAGAACCAACTCAAGACGGAACCAGGTTTTAACGCTGAGGTACGTATCTTTTATTTTTGTAAGACTATTTGTTTGTGCCAACAGAGAGGGGCTTGTAGAAGTAACATTTTGAAATCAAACCAGTTTCATAAAATTACAAAACATTTGCATACTTTAACCTTGTGAGTGACTTTGATGCTTTGAGCAGAGTGCAAAAGTTGTCCTGTTTTTCCCATGGTTTTATGCATCTATGTGGAAAAGCTGATCCGAAGATGTGACAGAGGTTCAAAATCCATCTACTTTAGCGAAAGACTGTTTTGAGAGCGAGTAAACTAGTTAGATAGATAGGTTTATGGCTTGAAAGTTAGGTACCCCATCTTTTACAAATAGAAAACAACCTTTTCCTTAAAAGCACATGCATCCAAAAAATTATAATCATACAAACAAACCTCTTAAGGGTTATTCCTAATCTCAAAACCTACAACATATTTGAAGAGTTCATTTGCAAAAACAGATATCTCCGTTTTGAAAATGTGTCAAAAATGTGCATTTCTTTAGCTTGTTTATTTATGGCAGTACATTTGAAAGGATTTGCTCAAACATATTATCTGTATAGGACTTAAATGCACCTGGCTTTTCCAAAAACTACTTAGTAAAGGGCAGCTTGAAAGTATTTTTTTCTAATGGCACTTCCCACTTCCTATGCACATACCTCGGAGGTGTTTATGTCCAACCAAAGTCGTCATTCTTCCTCAAAAAACACCCTGTCCTGTTACTGTCACACCAGCTCCCTCTGCGCCCATAGATTTGCCTCTTCACCACTGAACAAGACGCTAACTTTTTAACACTTGTCATAAAGCTGCCAGACGTCTCATTCAGAGCGCTGGGACCGGAGCGGACGTGGAGCCTAAGCATTACGTCGTCTGCCTTTGTCCCTCTCCTGCGGGATTCGCACTGATCTGGAAGAAAACCAAGAGCTTGACACGGGGCCTGTCGGGAGAGCACTTAAAACAAACACTGTAAATTAAAGACGGAGGTGGGGCGTAGCGTGTTTTAACCGCTGTTACTTTTACTTGAGTTACTCCCTGAAGGAAATGTTCTTTTATTAGCTCTTTCCTTTACCGCTTTTGTACTATCCATTCTCCATTCCACTCCATTTATCTTTCTTTATGTATTTTGTTTTATCCATTTGTCAAGAAATTCATAGTCCAGGGTTCTAGCTTCATCTTTTTAATCACTTGTTCTTTCTCTTTGCTTTTGGTAAATTGACTATTTTGAAAAATCTCAGGAGATGACAAATTGTTGGACTGAGAACTTTTTTTTCTTCTTTTTTTTCTTTATCTCAATTGAATTTCAATTTAATTTGTGATTGTATCGCCCAAAATAATTACAGCTGCAAGCAGTTGTCTCAATGGACGTCCCGGATGTTGCCAATTCACCAGAAACAGACTAGAAAGGAACTAGGAAATACAATTATAAAAAAAACAAAAGATAGATTTGCTCCATAGGGGAGAGGGCTGTCCATAAATTAACCATAGTCCATAGATGTCCTTCAATGTCTTTACTAAATGATATCCAAATAGTGTATGGCAGGAAAGTTCAATCTGACTTGATATTCACATGAAAGACTCTTGAATTGCCCACGAATATTATTGTTTTGTCCTGATTCAAATACTTGAATGTTTTCCCTTGCCCTCTCATTAGCAGTACATGGTGTAAGATAGAAAACAAATAAAGTCCAAGCCTGAAGCAAATCTTGAGGGAATGCTGTCTGTGTGCCTCCCTTCTATCCTAACAAGAGGGCTTATAGACGCAGTTACTTCTAGCCCCACTGAAGGGCCATATTACTCACGTAGCCCAGCTGGAAATGCTATAGAAAATGTGTTTGCTGAGAATCTCCTCTCCTTTATCAATCCCAAACAGCAGGGACCAGAGCTTTAAGCACCATGCCAGGACTGCGGCAATAGGAAACATTTCAGGCCGTGAAAAGAAAAAAAAAAAAGCAGGCAATGGTTTCACAAATAAGATTTTGAGTTTTGTCTCAGTAAATCCTTTAAAGCTGAATGTAACACAACATATCCCACTGCGAGTATTCCTGGACATAAGGAATGACAGAGAGAAGCACAATTACAACAGCACATGAGCAGAAGGACATGCAATGGCAGACACACGTGAGCAGAGGTGCATTCACAAAGGCAGTTTTGTTTGGCGAAAACAAAAGCTCGAATAAGCGTGAATGCAATCTTCAGCACCACGGACAGCTACAGGGGAATTGGCTCAGTCTCCTTGGAAACAAATACTGGCTCCGTTTATAAGTTGTGTCTGCATATGCTGTTATTGTATTATTTGTTTTAGTTAGAGGTGTCACAATTGATTGAAACAAATGTGTGTTGGGTTTTCTATGTGACAAGGTGACTGTTTTTCTTATAATGACTAGATTAATATTTGTTCCTGTTCAAAACTGGAATTGAATTAGAAGTATGTGTTTTAGAGAAAAGCAGAATTGACACTCAATTGGATGTCAAGATTGAATTATTACTGCACCCTAAGAAATGAAGTGTTGAATTGAATTGTTAAGTTAAGCAACCTTTTCTACATAAATCTGTCATGATGGATTAAACTCATTAAGTAAACTAATATTGTAAGTGCACCAACATTTTCCTCTTGAACATAACAAAGCTGAAGTGTAAAATGTTACTTAATGTTACTGAACTGTATCTATTAAAACACAGCCACAAAAAAATACAATATTGGTGCATTTACCTTTCTTGTGTAAAAATATTCTGGGTGAATGGAAATGACTATTCAAGAATTCAATAAATCAACATATAAAAATATGAACTGTTGCATGTTGGCGACATGGACTTCGGTGTGTGTTTGAACTTGTATTGTCGTGTTGTCTTCATAAAATTATTTGGGCTCCACTTCATATCGCATGTTTGACATTGCCTGTGTTATTTAGTGGTTGTTTTTTTTATGCCCAACGCGGCTCAAATGATTTGCCCCTGGTGGGATGAATAGGAGACTAGGAGAATACAAAAATAAAAATAATTGATTTTTTCATTCAAAATGGTTTGTGTGAAGGAACTCTCACGTGTGCGTGCAGCCATGACAGAAGGACTTCTTACCAATGAAGAGGTTCCACTCCGTGTCGAGGTCTGCCTGGTTGGCCAAACAGCCCCTCATCACGTTCTGACAGTAGTTATGACAGGGCTTCAGTCCAGGCAGGCCGCGGCAGTACGGACAATACAGCATCTTTGTCAAGGCCTTCACACAAGCTGGAGCCACATTTACCTACGGGAGAAAGCACACCATTTCACGATTATGCAACACAAAAAGAGTAGACCACAAATGACATTTCCAAGAGCATCAAACAGACTGCGTTTCCACGGTAACAGCACAGACATGAAGGTATTTCTCATGGCTGAAAGCCGGGCGTTATCTGACTTTTTTTTTGTATATTGCCGTCTCAGTGGACAAGCAAATCAAAGCTGCACGGCGAACTGTGGCTGTGCTCTTTGTGCGACGCTGTTGTGGCTTTTGTGGTGAGGTCAAGAGAAAGCAGGGACTGAAGTGACAAGATTCTCGCCGCTGGTTTGTCTCAGAGGCACAGAGAGCAGGGATCTGTATTGTATTTGCACTTTAATGGAAATACTGTTGAAAAGTTCAATAGAATTATATTTTTTTCACTTTCTTCTTTTATTTTCACCTGCTGCGCACTTCCCACAGAGCCACTGCCCGTGAGCCCGTTCCCACAGTGCGTTTATGGGGCTTTATGCACAAAACTAATGAAAAAATACATTGCTTTGCCAGAGGTGAATGAGAAAAAACAAATCGCCATGCGTAATTACGCAGCGCAGGGTCTGCCACAGATTTACGGAGTTATTCATTAAGTAAGTAAGTGAGTAAGTCAAGTGTATTAGCGTCTTTCACAACCCAGGATCAC
Source organism: Knipowitschia caucasica (assembly GCA_964034765.1). Lineage (NCBI taxonomy): Eukaryota > Metazoa > Chordata > Actinopteri > Gobiiformes > Gobiidae > Knipowitschia > Knipowitschia caucasica. The sequence goes on along the minus strand of OZ035826.1, from coordinate 20,359,161 downwards.
AAAGCGCTTCACTTTTTTTAAAAAAACATACAGATGAAAATAATGCACATACAGGTGCATGACAGGTTAAAATCAAAGAAACAGAAAAGGGTCCCCAGCTCGACCCAAGAATAAGTTTACAAAGTTTAAATAGATCAAAACATACTGCGGGATTGGCCTGACATCAGGTTGAAGAAACAGAAGATTTCCTCCAAAAAATAAAAAATAAAAAAAAAAACCACAAAAACCTGTGCAATCCTTAAAGGGAGGACAAAATATGATGATTACTGATTGTAAACTGTAAAACTTGTATTGAAGTGGTCCAATTTCCTTCTAGCAATAATGAATATGTTATTGCTTTGCTTGATATGTCGCTTAGTTTGTTTTAAAGCGTAATAGAACAATTATGGATGATTTAAGTGCTTAAAAATTACATCTTATCTCTCCATTGATGTAACTTGTAACTTAATTGAGTGAAGTCAGATGCTTGTTTTTCATTTTAAAAAGGGAAAATTCAATGACAAGTTCAGATTAACCTGTGAAAATTTCAATTCAATTTATTTTTGTATAGCCCTAAATCACAAAAGCACTCATCTCAGAGGACTTTACAAAGTTGTTGATTCACCAACAACAGACAAGAGAATCAAACAGTTTGAACACAGGCAATGCAATAATAAAAAAACACAGGAGACTTTGATCCATAGAGAGAGGGATGACCAATGTCCAAAAAACCATAATAAACGTCCATAGATGTCCTTCAATATCCTGGATCATCCCTCATGCCCTCATTGGCAAGGAACCACTAAAAAATCCCAGTTGGAAAAAACTGAGAAACCACAAGTACAGTTGAGAAATACACGTTGTGACTGATGTGGTCATAAATAGAGATCTACATTTACTCAACACATTGGAACAAAAAGTGCAACATTCCAATCAGCCTCAAAGAATCAGATAGAGCCATGTTTCCTTTTGAAGTCTTTAAGTCTTTAACTCATGAGTGGTTAAATGTAGATGAGGGATAATAGATCCTTGAAAGAAGGTTGATTAGAACATCAGATGCTATTTGGCAAAGCCTGTTTCCCTGAGCCCTGAGCCTCTGTGTCTGTCTGCACTCACAACCTTTCACTTCCCACCAGTCACCGGATTAAGTAACGCCACAACACAAACAGTGGCTATACCATTTAAAAAACCATTTGACTAAGGTTTGACAAGACATGCATAATTTTCACACATAGTACAACACATGGGGCAGATAACATTGAACAAGAAACATATTTGCCTAGTGCTACACTAGCCATTTAGGGTTTTTGTTTTTCTGTGTGAATGTGACTAGTACATGCACGCGCATATAGTATCATGCACGGGTCCAGTGGGTGTGGTTGTCTATTCAGTGCACGCGCTCACTTCAGCTGTGTGTGTGTGTGCCTGTGTCATAGCGGTGGGGTGAGCTGGGGAAGGAACTTTCTGTTGACCGCATGTTTCCATCAATTAAAATATCTGCACTGTCTTAATGAGGTATCTTCATCATCATACATAGCAACATTCCAAGTAAGTGCCTGATTCATTTCTACTCTCCGCAATAAACTTCATTATACTGTGCAATATCTCCGACTGCGCGTCATCAGTGTCTGCTCCCTTGCTTTAGCCCGCCGTGGCGTCATGGATTAAGTTTGCCCTCCCATACGCCACTATATTTGTCAACAGAAAACCCTGTCGTTTGTTGAAGCGCAGTTTCATTGTAATGTCGGACAACTGTGGATGTTTACAATCTCTATCAAAGTTGTGAAGATAGACGTGAGCGCGCATGGATAATACGCAGTGCCCATTCATTCACAAATCCGCTGCACACGTCAATCAAGGGCTTGCGCTAAAAAGGCATTGCTTTAGCGAATAACATGGATTATTGATCCCCTCACTCTGTAGTGCTTGTTACAAAAGGTGAAGTGCTATTTGGTTTGGTTTTTACGGATTTTTTGAGCTTCCACTTAAATAAAGATTGGAGCTGGGTCCGCGTGAGTGTTGGGGAGAGGAACGCTGTGTCTTAGAGCAAAAGCCATAAAAAATAAAGTAAAAAAAGGAGAGAAATAATAAAGGAATCAAGAAGTGTGCACAGCAGAATTGAGATTTGTGGATATTTAAGAAGGAAATATGTCAACTCAAGAAGGGTCAAAAGAAGAGACTCAAAAAAAGACAATCAAAGCTCACATTTAAAGCCTTTGAACAGAAATTAGAAAGGCTTCAACATGATAGAAAAGTTAAAGTAAAACAAATCAAAATGACAACGAGAGAAATGACAGAGCTTATGAAAAATGCTGTAAATACTGAAAAGGTCCGCTCATGCATTGAAAATGTATCAACTCTGTTTAATGAAGCAAGCAAGTTGCATGATGAAGTCATTTCTATGGTGCCCTCTGCAGGAACAGCAGAATGCATGGTTTGTCAATGTGGAGGAGCATAAAGCTACTTGTGTGGAGGAGGCAAATAAATGGCTCTTGGAACTGCCAATAGTGGATGATGCACAACAAATACCAGCAGAGTGCGCTGTTGAGCAGGAATGTCTCCCAAGGAAAGAGCTTCTTTCAAACGAAAACACAGCAAACATTTTTAAAACTGTAATGCATCTGAAAAGTACTGCAGTGGAAATCGAACCGAATGACAGCGTTTCCAATGCATCATCTGGAAAGAGACGCAGTACTGTTGTGAGCCACAAGTCTGCGGTGTCAAGCACTTCCTCAGCACGATTAAGAGCAGAAGCTGAGACCGCCGCTATTATGGCCCGTCAAAAACTATTGAAAGAAAAACATGCTATGCAGGAACAACAGGAACAATTAAGGAGACAAATGGAGAAACAACAAGAAGAGTTAAAGAGGAAAATGGAGTCAATGGATTTGGACATGGAACTGGCAGCTTCTGTGGCAAAAATGAATGTGTTAAAAGCGTCTGAAGGTTCTCATGTATCAGCCAAATCTGATGGAATGAACTCTTATTTACAAAGTAGAAATACACAGTTAAATGTAGACGCCTCCACGTTTGTGCCCACTTTCACCACACAGAAATCTCAAGCAGAAGACACAAGCATTCATAAAGTCAATGTGGCAGCAAAGCCCAAAGCAAGTTTCCAAACAGGGCTACAGTCTACCGCTACAGGGCCCAGCCATTTAGTATCAATACAAGCTCCATTATATCAATCTGTCCCTCTCATTCAACCTGACCACAACATGCATATAAGTCAGAGCATCCCCGACCACCGCTTGTTTACTGTCCTTGAAAAGCAGAATGAAATCACATCACTACTTGTTGAACAACAGTCCCTTTTCCTGTTACCCAAACGTGACCTGCAAGCTTTCGATGGAGATCCACTTCAATATCAAACTTTCATGAGAGGTTTTGAACACAATATTGAAGACCGGACTCCCAGCCACAAAGACTGTTTGTACTACCTTGAGCAGTATACAAGAGGCCAGCCCCGAGACATAGTCCGAAGCTGTCAACACCTGCCACCCGCTCATGGGTACATGAAAGCAAAGGCTTTGCTACAAGAACATTTTGGAGACCCATTTAAAGTAGCCTCAGCTTACATGGACAAAGTGCTCCTTCAGTAAAAGGAGAAGACCTCAAGGCATTACAGGCCTACAGTTTACTGCTCCGTGAGTGTTACAACTCCATGGGAGAATCTATGGGTGACCTGAATGTGCCCTCTAACATGCAAACAATTGTGAAAAAGCTGCCTTACAAGCTAAGAGCTCGTTGGAGATGTGTTGCCTGTGATCTACAAGAAAAATTCAACCGTAGAGCAACATTCTATGACATTGTGGAGTTTGTGAGTAAACAAGTTAAGATCGCAAGTGATCCTCTTTTTGGAGATATTCAAGACGCACCTGGAACCGGAAGAAAAGAGTCTAAAGCTGGATCTTTGCGGACTGGAGTAAAGCCACGGGGCAGTAGTTTTGCCACCAATGTAGCACCTGCGAAGAAAGTGGAGCCTGTGAACACAAGAGATAGGAACTTGCCGTGCTTGTTATGTGGAGCTGGACACTCTTTGGATGTTTGCCTTCTTTTGGATAGAAAGACTCAAGATGAAAAGATGTCTTTTCTGAAGGAGAACAATATGTGCTTCGGTTGTTTGTGCATTGGGCACAGGAGTAGAGACTGCAAAAGGCGTCTCACATGCAGATTATGCAACCTGAAGCATCCTACGTTGTTACATGTCCACTCCAAAAACAGATCAAAAGGTTCTACACAGGCTAATGATGGCTCAGAAGGGGCCAGAGAAGGTGATTTGGTGTCAGTGCAGTCCAGTGGTTTAACTGGGGCCGGCAGGCAGGACTGTACTCTGTCTATATTGCCTGTTCAGGTGAAGTCAAAAAGAGGACAAGAGACTCTGATCACTTATGCGTTCTTGGATCCAGGGAGCACAGCTTCGTTTTGTACCGAGAGATTAATGAATCGTCTCAACCTCACAGGGAGGAAGCTGGGCATTCTCCTTCGGACAATGGGCCAGGAAAAGGTTGTGGATAGCTATATGCTGACAGATTTGGAGGTGTCTGGTCTAAAAACAAGTGAGTTTTGCAATTTACCGGAGATCTTCACTCAAAAAAGCATGCCTGTCCATCGAGGAAATATTCCACAAGCAAAGGACCTGCAGCGTTGGCCACACCTGAGGCATATTCAAATTCCAGAGATTGAAGCAGATGTGGATCTCCTTATTGGCACTAATGTACCTCAGGCGTTGGAGCCCTGGGAAGTTGTTCGCACAGTGAATGGGGGCCCTTATGCCATTAAGACTATCCTGGGCTGGACAGTAAATGGCCCACTCAGAGGAGATTGCCAAATGGACAAACAAATACAGCCTCACGTCTCTGTAAATCGGATCTCAGTGGCAAGGCTGGATGAGCTGTGGGAGAAGCAGCTGAAAATTGATTTTCCCGAGGCCAAACAGGATGAACAACATGGATTGTCAAAGGAGGATGAGAGATTTGTGGAGTCTGTTTCACATTCAGTCAACCATATTGATGGGCACTATAGTATTGGATTACCTGTAAAACGAAGATACCTCAAAATGCCAAACAATAAGACAGTTGCAGAACAAAGAGCAATCGGCCTCAAAAAACGCTTATCTAAAGACTCGTCCTTTCGCTCAGACTATGTCAAATTCATGAACGAAATGCTAAAGAATGGGTACGCAGAGAAAGTTACAGCTGAGCAGTTGAGGCGAAGCGACGGAAGAGTGTGGTATATACCCCATCACGGTGTACCACCCTAAAAAGAAAAAACTACGTGTGGTCTTTGATGGGGGAGCCACCTTTCAGGGGGTCTCCTTGAACTCTCACCTTCTCCAAGGACCTGATCTCACAAGCCAGCTTGTTGGTGTTCTGACCAGATTCCGAAAAGAACCAGTTGTGCTTATGGCAGACATCGAAGCTATGTTTCATCAGGTCAGAGTGCCGCCAGAAGATTGTGACCTGTTAAGATTCTTGTGGTGGCCCGACGGAAACTGTGAACGGGAACTGGTTGAGTACAGAATGGTGGTACATCTTTTCGGCGCCACCTCATCCCCGAGCTGTGCTTGTTTTGCCCTTCGAAAATGTGCTGAGGACAATCGGAAGCACTTCAGTCCTGTTGCAATCAACACTCTACTACACAATTTTTATGTAGATGATTGCTTGGTGTCCGTCGCCACTGAAGAAGCCGCTTTGTCTCTATGTAAAGAGCTTGTTGAGTTGTGCGCCAGAGGTGGATTTAAGCTCACAAAATGGATCAGCAACAGTCGCACAGTCCTCGCTGCTATACCTCCAGAAGAGCGAGCCAAGGAAGTTAAAGATCTGGACTTGGACAGTGATGCCTTACCAGTTGAGCGAGCCTTGGGTGTACAGTGGTGTGTACAGTCAGACGCATTTAAGTTTAAGATTACACTCAAGAACCGTCCGCTCACAAGAAGAGGGATTTTATCCATTGTCAGTTCAGTCTATGATCCTCTTGGCTTTCTGGCACCTGTTGTTCTTACTGCTAAGAAAATCCTCCAAAATCTCTGTAGGAACCGTCTGGGCTGGGACGATTCGTTACCCCCATCTGTAGCCAGAGAATGGATGGCTTGGCTGGAGACAAGTTCAGTATATGTTCAGTATATGTCCAGTCTGTTCTGGAAGCGTTGGTTAAAGGAGTATCTTCCAGGATTGCAAGAGCGTCAAAAATGGAATCGTGCTCAAAGGAATTTCTTGCCTGGAGATGTTGTCTTGCTGGTGGATGACATGTCACCGCGTAATTCATGGATTACAGCTCGAGTCGTGGATACTGTGTCGGACAGGAATGGATTAGTACGCACAGTGAAGATTAAAACAAAATCAAGTACTTTGGACCGTCCGGTTACCAAGTTGTGCCTTTTGCAGGAAGCAGATGAGCAGTGAAGATCGTGTGGATTATAACTTTGAACTTTCTTTCGTTGTGGATTACTTGAATGAACTGAGACATTACTAGATTGTGGACTACTCTATGATCGTACTAAAACTGGACTCTAGACCTTTACCTTTTTTGGTGTTTTTGGGTTATGGTTCTGTCTCCTACTTGTTTAATGGTGATGGGTAATTATTAGCACACAATAATTAGGGGCCGGAATGTAGGAGCCATTTAGGGTTTTTGTTTTTCTGTGTGAATGTGACTAGTACATGCACGCGCATATAGTATCATGCACGGGTCCAGTGGGTGTGGTTGTCTATTCAGTGCACGCGCTCACTTCAGCTGTGTGTGTGTGTGCCTGTGTCATAGCGGTGGGGTGAGCTGGGGAAGGAACTTTCTGTTGACCGCATGTTTCCATCAATTAAAATATCTGCACTGTCTTAATGAGGTATCTTCATCATCATACATAGCAACATTCCAAGTAAGTGCCTGATTCATTTCTACTCTCCGCAATAAACTTCATTATACTGTGCAATATCTCCGACTGCGCGTCATCAGTGTCTGCTCCCTTGCTTAGCCCGCCGTGGCGTCATGGATTAAGTTTGCCCTCCCATACGCCACTATAGGGGGATTTCACACCTTTTCCCCTCTCGCGGGTGTGAAAGAGCTCCCTGCTGTGCAGCGTATCTGATTTGTCCCACTTTGCAGGCTGGATCTGAACACTTACGTTTTCACCCCCCTGGAACACAGTCTTCGTATGAACGGTTGGTAGAAACCGACATCCAACTATACCGTTTTACTGCCACATTGTCTCTGTGTAAACTCAGCCTCAGAGTGGAAGCTTGTCTCACAATTTCAGGAAGACTTTTTCCAGATTTTAGCTGCAAAAATCTAACATGCTTCCTCCCCATGTTCTGTCCTGACTCTGAACACCAGCAGGAGGTCAGTCCCTGTGCTCCTCACAGTCTGAGGTGGTTCATATGGTACCAAGATGTTTGGATGTACTTTAGTGTGAGGAAATGGAGAGACTTGTACACAAGCAGAACTACTTTAAAGTCTGTTCTTGGAGCCACAAGAAGCCAGAGCAGAGTCCTGAGAGATTGCTATTTTTGTGGTTAGAAAACTGCAAACACTTCAGCAATTAAGGTTCCTTGTATACAGAAGTGTTATCAATTCCATGTAATATTCTTGTGTGATTTAGAAAAAAAACAAATCCGTACTGTAAGTGTGATAATAAAAAATCAAATGAGTAAAAGCTTGACACAGCCCTCCCAAGACTGACTCCCTTGTAAATATTTACATCATGAAAATATGAATGAATAAATCCTGTATTATTTATATTATTGATAACAATAACTTAAGCTGTGGAGTTGCCATCGAAGTTTTTAATTCTCTGGTCTGAGCCACTTCCTCCAGTCAAGCGCTGCCTGTAATATCCCGCTTGTCGATTGGCGCTGGTCTCCTGACAGCTCTGTGAAAGGCTGCCCTGCGGACACTGTAATTCCTCCAACAGTTCTTGACATTACCCGATGATATTTGTCACTGACGGTGGCGTGCGCACTTTTCACACAGAGCCATTTTCACACACAACAATTTACACACACAGAAGCGCACACTTTTCACAATAGTCTAATGGGCTCATAAAATTGTCAGAACACTCATTGAATTGCATTTAAAATCATGGACTTTGTTATGTGCTTTCAGCAGGTGACTGTGGCTAATGTGGGGTTTCTCAACATGTTTGACCCATGACACACAATGTTTTCATTGAAAACCATCACAGGGCACAACATCAGCTGAAACTGATTCAAACATGAAAATCTGCTGCCATTAGTACAATTGTATATTATAAAGTTTTATATAGGAAATCAAACAAGCACAAACACTGGGGAGTGGAGTCTGCATCATTTATTATGTGTGTGTTTAATGATCTAATCTAAAAATGCACTTTATTTTTTTACCCATTGTTCAAACCTTTATTAACTCATTGACTGCCATTGACGTATTTGTCTGAGACCCTCTATTCGACTGGGGATTACAGGACAATAAAAATAGCTAGAAAGAAACGTATTTCATCTGATCAAAGTAGACAATCCAGTCTTTCAGAATCTGGTTTCATATTTCACTTAGTTTTAGGAAATAATATTTTATGGGTCTTGAAAATCAGTGAAATCTTAAAAAACGGCTGGCAGTCAATGTTAACTACTCTTATTTCCACTTACACTCTCAATCAATCTACTGAAAAATATGCAGGAAAATTGCACAATACGTTAATTATATATGATATTTGTAAATTCCTTCTCAAAATCTACGTTTTGTTTATAGATGCGGAAATAAACCAGTTATCCATCACAACTCCATAGGTATACGGCGTGCATCAGTGATTAGCTAATGCAACAACCTTCTCCACCACACTTGATAATATAATTTGCTGAGATGTGTGTGATTTCTTAGAAGTGGTTTGGTGACAGCTTATATTTGGAACCCTAACATAATGCCATATGATGTGCCAGAGCAGAGGGGAGCGGAGTCCCAGTGTGGGTCCATCATGTGCAGGCCTTAAAAACGCTCTGTATGTGTCTCTACTTTTAGACTGCTGCATAGTCTGTTGCTTGTTTGACTCTATAACCTTATAAGTCTAAGGTTATCATAACAAGTCATTATCACAGTAGAAGTAGAACGCTCCATTGATTTGAATGTAATTTCAAAACGTTCTACGGGTCATTGTTTCTTGATAACGGACCTCTGAAACCATGTAATGCATGTAATTCACGTGCGTCAGATGTGGCCAATTCGTCGACGAGCTTTCAGCGACAGTACTTTTGTCTCTCTGAGAGAAGTTGGAGGAATTGCTCCTGAGGTTAACGGGAGTTCAATTTACTCAGAGATACACCACCATTTCTCATCTCCAGCTGCACCTTCACCATCCTGTTTAATATGAATAAGTAGATAGCCTACCTGTTAGTCGCCTAACCCCGCTAGTGTAGCCACACATAGATCCATGATGTAGCTCTGCTCAATAAACACAAATAAAAATCAATCAACAAATTAAATGTTTATCGGATAATACAGTATATTATATACATATACAGTAAATTCTTAATACACATGCACAGAGGTTGCATATACAGTATGTATGTATTAATCTTGCTTTTAATGTTAAGCGCTTTGTGACCCTGGTCTGAGAAAGGCGCTATATAAATAAATTTTACTTACTCACTTACTTACTTTCAGAATCTGATAATGTTTTTATGACAAAAATACTGTCTTGCAACACAATGCGATCACAGTAAACCCGGAATTAACCGTTACCATTGTGGAGGATCTGATTATGGATTAAGGTTAAGTATATTTGTGGGTTACTCACCGCAGATGTTCAGAATTCTTTGTTCAGTTTTCATGTAGATCGAGAGAAAGTTCTAGAGGAGCTCAGCCCAATAGATCCATGGGTCACACTGCCTGGCCGCAGCACGTTGCTAAGCAACGACAAAAACCTTTGGGAACTACTTTTTTTGCAGTCATTAAACGCACCTTTTTATAGAGGTGGCACGTCACATGCTGAGTTTATGGAAATGTTAGCACCTTCAAATCATGCTTTGGGATATTCTCCATAAGGATGCACACACCAATAAAGGACACAGTCTTGATGAAAATGTGAGACAGGCGTCAATTTTCAAATCCAGGTTAAAAAGAGTTCTGTTTAGTTGTGCATACAACTGAAGGGTTGTTTCTTCACATGTTTCAATGTACTGGGATTACACTCACTTTGACACTTTGAGTTGCCCTGTTTATGAACAGTGCAATACCACAACATTTGAACAACCTTGCCTTGCCATACTACAATATATTAAAGTGATAGTCTGTAACTCTAAATGAATCACAAATTTTAGGAAATGTGTTAAATTGACCTCCTGGCCTTAAATGTTGATATAAAATAAGTCATGAGTCATAGCTCAGAATCCACGGTGCCGTCGAGGTTAACCAATCGAGTCATGCCAAGGGCTGTCAATCATCGTTGCTGATGCTCGCAGCTGCGCGCATGCTCAGTTGTTTGTTTTTGCGGCGTCTCAGAATCAAGCCTCTATTAGGCTCTGGAACTACATGAAAACTGAACAAAGAATTCTGAACATCCGCGCTGAGGTACTTTTGTATATACTGAACCTATATCCATAATCAGATCCTCTGCAGATGTGTCCTATAATGTGCAATTCATGATAATAGCACTTCCTGGTTTGCCGCTTTTTTTGTGCATAAAAACATTATTTTTTTCATTAAAACGTTCACAAATAATTCTGAAAACCTCTGTGCATGTGTATTAATAATGTATATGTATAATGTGTTCTCTGATTAATATTTCAAAGTGTTACGGAAACGTAGGTGTAGACCAATCAGAAAGGAAAGGGGCTTGCGTCGTTTTTTTCAAATCAAGTACCTCTCTGTCTCTTTCTGAAAAAACTCCAGACAATCACTTTAAAGATGCAGTAAGCGATTTTGTTAGCTTAGCCGTAGCTTAGCTTAGCACCAACTTGAAACCCCTCCCCCCTTCCCCTCGCTTCTCCACCAAACCAAAACAACCGGCTCACGTGATATCATCTGTCATCAGTTGAACATGTCTCATTCTCCTGATAAGCAGAGGAGTCGCGTATCACGGCTGTGTACACAGCTGCAGAGTCGTGGCTGCTGCTGTCTCTATGAGGTCTATAGAGAAGTGTAGGGGACAGTGTAATGTGTTCACTGACACTAAATGATCAGACCGATGGGTTGTGTTCGTGCGTTTACTCTGCACTCTGTCCTATTACAGTACAGACGTGTTGCAGCAGCCCTTACTATTTGTTGGCTTGCGCGTATGTTAGTATTTGGGGCGTTCACAGGCAGTCCGTACAAAAAGAAAGTGCGGTAGAGCAGTAAAATCCACATGTACGTGTTTGTCCTCATGGTACCTGTGGCTGTTGTGGTCAGACGTGAGACTTTATGAACTGCGTGAAGAGGAGAGATACCGCGCACGGCCGTTATGTGTGATGTCAGTGAAAATTACCTTGTGAATGCACTGCCAGATCTCAGATGTCCTCTGCGATTATCACACAATTCAGTCATGTTTAGAAAATCCAACTCAGGTGCGTGCACTCGCGAGAAACAGGAAGAGGGTGAAGGGGGTAAACGCATCCCATTGGTTCGTTGGGGATGAACGAATCCCATTGGTTTATTTTTATCAGTCTGCTCCAAAGTATTATTTGTTAATTTTTGGAGACAATAGGCATCTGGTCAATCTCCCTTACTATTTGAAAACACATGATTACTTGACTTCTGTTAGGGTTTAGGAACGTTTTCCCACAATATTTAAAAAAATGCATCTGGAAAAAATCACTGACTGCATCTTTAAATACAGTTGAAATGAAAAAGGGAAGAATAAACCAAAAATGTCCGATATTGTCAATTTATGAATGATAATGACAATAGTTGTTGAAGAATACAGGGAAATTGGTTATCTAATTTGCAATGCTATAAAGTTTTGCTAGGCTACACAGGATATATTGCAGAATTATCTTCAGCCATTGAAATCTAATGACAATGAAAAGTGGCAGCCAGTGTAATATGTTTAGCCATTGATTTGTGCTGCGGTGTCTGTGCACTAATATGGTCAGCTCTTCTTGAAGGTGCTACAGTTGTCTCTGTATTAAACTCTGTTGGGAATAGATTGGATTTTAGCAGCACAGGAAACCTCACTATAAGGTTGTTAATCAAAAGGGTTAACTTTATCTCCAGAGCAGCAGCAGTTTCTGCATAAGTAATGAATTATCCAACGATGGTCATGAAAGAGGATTCACTCACACAAGCTAGTCAAATAAGACACAAACTTAAAAAGGCAACTAGGTTTTTTTTAAAGATTTTTATTCTATAGTGGCAGATGGAGCTCAGTTGTGAGAGCAGCTCTTTTGTGAAATCAATAACACTGCAGGGACATACCCTATCTTTAGAATAGGGTATGTACAGTAGAGTTTTGTCAACCACTGATAAATATGTAGTGAAGGAAGTAAGTAAGTAATCTGTACTTACAGCCCTGAGTCTGGGGCTGTAAGTACTGGCCTTACTTTAATGGTTGTATGTTAAAATAGTACTTGTGTAAATCAAACTAACGTCACACAATTTCACATTTCTGCTCAGCGGTGATCAACAGTTGCTGAATGCCGTGGTGTGTTCCATAAAAACCCTAATTGCCTCCATTGGCTGTGTTTGCCTGTATGTAGATGAGATGTTGGCTTATTAATAGGCTGTTTGTACGCTGAGCACACTGATATTTAATTACATCTCCCAATCCCCTCTCTGCCGCTCCATGTCTGCGCCCTGTGTACTTGTTTACTCTGCACTGCTGCACGTTTGCTTGTTGGGGGGATTCTGATTAAGGGCAGCTATCACAGGTTTCCTGCTCATTCCTACCCACATCACACACCTGCTCCTTGTTTGGTGTTTGTCAAAGCATTGTGTCTGTTGTGTCTTTTGTTTCCGTGATAATGCTAAAGTTGTGTACCTACGTTGACAGATGCCATGCTGATGGTGGCCAACAGGCTCCAGGGGCCGCTCCATCTCGAGTCAGTGATCCAGCCAATCGACGTGAAGATCTCCGACGCCATCATGACCATGCAGGAGAACAGCATGCATGTGTCTGCAAAGGTATGGCTAGCAGAAACCTATCCTCCCATCAATATATCAAATTATATAGCTCTGTTAGCCATGCCCACAGCCCCATAAATGTTCACAATGTAAGAGTTGATCCGAACCAGAGATTGTCCCATACCAATCTCAATACTTTGGCTTTGAATATCTTAAATCACAGATAACTTAATCTGCTCATTTTAGACTTGCACAACACATACTCCAACTTTTACACATACATGGTTTGGAAAAAGGATTGGAAGAAGCAATGACCCTTGGTTCCAGCTTAGCATAGGTCTAACTATTGTTATTCATCTCGAAAGTCTCTACGAAACAACTTACTTTGAGTTTCTGGGTTCATATCAGATAGTGAATAGTCATATTATGTCTACTGCAAGACGCATTCCAGACATCAGCTTAACATGAAATATATACATGACAGTTTTACATATTACTCTGCTTAATTTGTTTATTTTTCCCAAGGGCCAAATTTATTGGATGTCTGTATCCTCTGGGCCGAAAAATTGTACAACGCATCACCACTTTTGGGGAGAGTTTGGGGTCGTAGCAAATACCAAACACCATATCTTATTCAGTTTCAATTTCATTTTATAACATCTGGTGTATCATAATGAAAAATAATTGCCAAACCAGTATAAAACTAGGACTGAACTACTACCAAACTGGTGGCTTAGACATAGGAACAAATATTTAATTTTTTTATTTGGGTTTTTTTGCACAAGCAGGTAGCCAATGCCCTTTCACTTTAGATTGTTCTTTTTGATTATGGCAACAAAAACAATCAGATGATGTTGGAGATTTTATCAAATCAAACCACCCTCAGATTTTTTACTGGGTGCATTAAAAAATCTGCACCAGGCCATTTCTCTATAGAGTTGAAGACAGCCACAAGGCATCTTGGGCATTATTCACACTATTATAGCCACAGCTGCCCTGCTATTCAGGCAAACAACATTCCAATTATTGGCGGGAGGTTCTCTGTCTCAGTCTTGATGGCTGTGAGTGTAAACATGATGAAAATGGGAGAGAAGGGCCAGCTGTTTGTCCTGACTGTGTGTACTAGATTTCACCACACCAACAATCGTAATGAAAAGCTGTTTGGGGCCCCCGGCAACTGAACCATCACCATGTCAACCTGTTTACACAATACAATCATTGTTCAAACTGTAGAATATACATGCCAGAGCCGCAAGAAGAGAGAGTTAGAACATGGACAACAACATTAGGACAATCCCAATATATGTATTAACTGCTTGTTTTTGTTTTTTTTTCAACAAAACATGACAACAAATATGGTCAAACTAAACAAGCTGGGGTACCAAATTTTCAAACCACAAAATAATTGAATATGTAACACAGTAGTTCCTGTCTCTCCACACTGGTTGTAGCATTGGCTCACAAAAAAGCACCAATCTTGCTCTGCTTATTAGCTCTCAGCCCAAAGCCCCAAACAGTGACTGACGAGGCTTTTTATAACATGTATGAAAAAGATGTTTTCTAATGAGATGAAGACGTGTAATCTGATTTTACTTCTCTAAAACTTTTTTTCTGTCAAGACCTCCTACCTTACTTACTGTACTGTATAGAAGACATGTCACGAATCCCACCGTTGAGGAGACTGTATTTGGATAATTAATGACAACGCTATAACCTAACCACACATTGTATTTATTGTAAAGCCGTGCGTATGCTGTTGGCGCTCGAGGCATTAGCTGTTCTTGGCTCTTGCTCTAATCTGGCATATAAAGGGAGATTGTGATCCAGATGGACGGTATATTTGCTGTCTCTTATCAGACCGGCGTGAGATGCTGTGAGCTTATATAGGCCAGAGATCTCAGAAGGGAAAATGTCAGTAGCGTAGTCAAAGAAAAACTTTCCATTTTGAAGTGTATGTGTATCCTTCGAGGAAATTTATAACATAGTCAATTCTAGTTTTCTTACCAACTGCTTCAGATTTCAAGTCAGGCTAACTTGAGACAACATTTGAAGAAGAAAACACATTTCAATCCCATGTTACTTACTACAGAAGAAAAAATGCTATGTCCAAATGTATTCATAGTGTTTTAAAAGAAGAGTTTGTGTTTAATCTTGATTGCTGGTTTCAGGTCTTTCAGGGATGCGGCCCTCCAAAGCCTTCGGGAATTGGACGCTCGGCTCGAGGGATTTCAGATGTATTCAGCGGGCGATTCAAACACTTTAGTCACGAAGAAAGGCCCACGACGGCTTCGGGGACAAGCCTCGACAGACTGGTATGTAACAACCACCTCCAACCCACACCTCCACAATCCTTTTATATACAATAACAAATCATTTTAGGGTCTGATTCACTTTAACTGGACCGATTCTGGTTCACCTGGGGAACGAAATGTTTGATTCAGGGGCAACAGTGACTCTTTGAACCTAATGGTCATGGGTTTGATCCCTCTTTAACACAGTGTCACCCGAAATAGATTAACAAGGACGTGAACATGAAGAAAGGATTGAATGAATCTGTTTCAAAATGTGAATGACTAAAGTGACTAATGGACACGGGTTCTCCTGATTGGTCCACCAACAAAGCATTTTTGACTCACGTGAACCAGAGTTTTTCCAGTTGAAATGAACCAGACCAACTAGTGTGAATGTTCCCCTAAACATAACATTGAACAATATCACAATTTAATCTTGCGGTTCTTGTGAACGCAAAAACAGTATCGACCCCATGACCCAATCTTGAAATTGTTTTTGTTTATGCAGTAGATTAGACAATAATGTCTACGTTTACGAATGTTTTTTTTTTTATTAATAGCACATTAACTTCACTTTTGATTTGACTTTTGACGTGTTCTTTGGAAAATACTTCAGACGAACATGAAACTTCCCATGGTAGTCATCTTCCATGTTGACAGATTTTCTTATGACCTGGAACAACAACATGCTATTGTTTAAAGCAAAGGATTTTGACATACCTAAAAGTGTTTCTTATTAACACCTTTGCAGTTGACAGCTGGGAATCATACAACGTGTTTTACTTGGAAAAAAAACTGAGATTGGAAAGAAATACAAAATAGGACAAAGCCACAAAGCCACAGTTGCAGCGAGGGTGTAGTGGGTTAGGTGATGTTCTGCACTTGTAACCCTGGCGAAGAACATTCACGGATGATAAAGAGCCACTGGCCCCTGGTCGCGGTGAGGAGGAGGTGCTACAAGGTCAATGGTAGAGTTGAAGCTCAGTCATAACTTGTCCTTAACTTTAAAAAAATATGTTTTCAAGCTGCAGTCTGAACTGTAATTCCTCCTGTTTGTAGATATGCACAAACCCTACACCTCTGCTGCCTTCCTTTCTCAGCCAAGAACAAATTAAAAACTGCCACTAATAATAATATTACTTGTGCATCGGCTTTGTATGCGCTTTTCTGGGAAGAAGATTACGTTCCAGTTATTTTTGTAAAGCTCTAAATCACAACAGCAGTCATCTCGGAGAAGTTGTCGATTCATCAACATCAGATCAAAATATGAAACCGTTCGAACAAAGGAAATACAATAATAACAAACACATAGGATCTAAGGAGGCAGATGACCAATGTCCATAAATGTTAATAAATGTCCTTAAATACTTGATAATTATATCAGAATCTTCACTGTCCTCACCGATCCTCCTGCATTGGCAAGGAACAAAAAAAACAAAGAAACACACATAGAGCAGGCATAGAGCTGAAATTGGATTGGCCAAGAGTGTGTTCTATGGAACTGAAAATGGCAATAAACATTTTCATTATTTCTTGGCAGGATACTGATTTGCAGCCTTATGGAAATACTTTTTTACTGCATAAATGAGAACTTTTTCCCCCCCTTGATGTAAAATATGATTCAGTCAATGTCAAAGCTCATTTGAAAGCAATTAGTGCGTACTCTCAAATTCAGTTAATATTGAAACAAGTAATTAGTTGACATAAATTGTGTGACAGCTTTTATTATTGTGCCTTGTCTTCAGCTTGTCATTTTTACAAGCTGTATTAAGTCTAACAAGGCTGTCTCTATTCTTAGGCGTCGACACATCACAACGAGACATGTAAAGAGAAGGAAAAAAACAACTGAGCTAACCAAAAGAAAATTGCTCTTTTATGCAAAAAATCCTCAGGTTCTTGTTTCCTTTAATAATTTATCTGAACATTTTGTCAAAACCAGTCTTTAAATAAAAGACGAGCTGTCAGTTTGAGGCGCGGAGGTTTCATATCTGGTCACAATTTCACATTTCATATTTGATCGTTCTTGACGTCAAAAATAATCAAAAGATACTGTCACCGTGTCACTCTCACACAGCTCCCGCTTTAGTTACTCAAGATAGATCCCACGAATGTTAGACATGCAATACCTTTCAGAAATGCTCAGAAGGTTGGTATTTAAGTAGGTTACTTCTCATAGCTTTTTTTTGTTTGTAAGTATTTGTTAAAAATGCTACAGATATCTGGACAGAAGCACACAACAGACAAGGTATTAGTTTATTGTTATTTATTGTTACTTGCATGTAACAAGAGGAGATGTCTTTCAGCTGCGAAGGAAGCCTGCGCGTCCTAACGCAGCCAAAAAGCAAGTCATGCTTGATACCCTACAGGCACCTTATTTATTCCAGAACAGATAACCCACACCTTCACACATGGAAAAGCAAAGTAAAAAAAAGTAAAACATTAACCACTTGTTGGACAACGTCTTGCAACATAGTTTCACAAAACACCCCATTGTGGACAATGTGGATAATTATTAGCTTGGTTTCAACACCTAAATGGTAGATTTCCACACTCCAATGTAGGTCAACCCAAAGTTGTTCTAAACTGAATATATTCACATTCATTAACATGCTAATAAAACATCCATCCATCCATCCATTTCTGGGTCAGGGGGGTGGCAATCAGAGATGCCACCCAAGTCTCATAGCACCAGCCCCTCACTGACCCTCTGCAGGTGGTGAGTCCACAGGAGGACAGCTGCTCTCTGAGTGTGAGCATAGCCTTGATCTTTCAGTGGGGGCTTTGGGCAAAGTGGGGTTAAGTGTCTTGCCCAAGGACACAACGACAGCAGTCATCAGTGGGAGTCGGTGGAGAAGGTGCAGAGGTGGGAATTGAACCCACGACCTTCCGGCCTTAAGGCCAATGCTCTACCAACTGAGCTACTGTCGCCCCGCTAATAAAACATACAATTTCTTAACAGTATTGCATTTAGGGACATTTCCACATTTTAACATTTATAGACATTGGTCATCCCACTCCCTTCACACAAATACTTCTCACATGGAAGAGACGACTGCTTTTGTGATTGAGGGCTATAAAGAAATAAATTGAACTGAAATGAAATTGAATTATGTAAAATCTTTTTTTGTGTGTGTGTGATTTGACAATTAGCTCAGGGCATGATGATCAATGGCCTGTTAGTGTTGCACAACACATGAAACATGTTTCTGATAGATAAATATAGGGGGAAATAATTAACGTCCAAAGAGTTACTATTGACACAACAGCCAATAGACACAATCTACATTCATTTGTTTTGGTTTTGTAAATCTTTATTTTGAAAGGGACCATATGCAGTTCACGCTCTTACTGGATTAAGTCTTTACACTTACAAAACAACTTTTGTTGCCAATATATACTGTCATTAACACATGTAGCTCCAAGCACTGATTCCAACTGTCAAACTCTTTGTATGTTACATGACTACTTCTAACATACAGTACTTGTAACCCTAACCCATTTACTGTGACTTGATTAATATGTGTTGAGTATGTTAATTTGTTTTAGTTTTGTTCCTGAAAAAAGTGGGTAGAGAACTGGCAACCCAAATGAGACACACGTTCTACTCTGATTGGATAATGTGCTTAATGAGCTTTAATACCAGTGCATGAAGCATGCTCCAGGCGTCAACAACGGGCACTGTCTGAAATCAGCCCTCCATCTCCTACGTGCGCCTGTCCGCCTACCTTTAAGCCTGCTGTACTTTAGAGAGGCGTCCAAGAAAACAAAACCAGTCACACTCACTAGTGATTTCTAGACGTCCATCATCACAGCTATCTCCAGGTCACAGCCCCAACATTGAAGCTATAGTTTTTTCCGTTGTGTGTGAAAGTCATATACACTGTAAAAAATAAATATCTAACTGACTATAATGAAAACATTAAAAAAAGATTGGCCTTTAGCAATAATTGAGAAGCCTATATGATACTTTCTGCAGGGGTTTGGAGTATTATAAGCTTTTTGCTTCATCCACCCCTTTTCCATCCAAATCAATTTAGAACAGGGGATATTTAGACCCCCACAATTGTAAAGAGCTTTGACGCTTGTCTGTGAAGGGTATTATATAAATAAATAAGACTTACTTATTATTTGTGATCAATCATGAGTAATGACATTAATACGATTAATGACATTCGTGCAATCAACGACAATTAATTGAATTATGAATTGTTTGACAGCACCAATGAAAACGTTTGATTTATTATTTGTATTATTATTAAGATGTTTTTAGGATCACCACAGATCTAAGCGTATACAGTCAATGTAATACAATAGATTACTATTCAGAATTAATCTTTTCTTTCAAAATGCTGATGGCGTCACGTTTCAGAATTAGGCAAGTCCATATAAAATGTGTGTGTCTGGTACTACTAATCATGCAGATTGTAACACTTCACTTCCTAACAGACATGCGGTTTTCCATTCTCCCTCTAAATCTCTAAATGTCCAAATTAAAACTGTCTCTTCTTCATTCCACTGCTGCTCCCAGAGGATTGTGTGGAGGACAATGCAACACAGTGTAAGTCGCCTTTTCTTTCTCTGTTCACTGAATTGTCATGCAGGTGAATCCACTGCATGCTGTGGTTGTTTGTCTGTATTGCTGTTTTGCACTTTGCTAGTGCGCAAACGGCATGGACCAGGGAGTAAAGTGAAACAAATAGATCCTGCAAGTAGTGGTGTGGCTATGTTGTATAAATAAATCAGCATTAAGAGATACACTGACTAATGGGCCTCTAACAGTTGCACTTTTTAACCAGACTTTGCACAGTTGAACATCTGCTGACTGGTGCAAAAAGAGACTTTATTCATCCTTCAGAAAATAAGACTAGCCTTTACCATAACCCCAACCCTACCCTCATTTAAAAACAACAGCAACTTAATGTAAATATTTCCATCTGACTGCCAGGGACAAAATACCAAGATTTTAGTGAGCCTGCTTGTGCCAATGTTTTCTGGTTATTGTACATGTTTTAGTGGTGGGGGAAACCGGAGCACACGGAGGAAACCTACACAGACACATATCAGTTATGCATCCTATCCCTCAGTTTCACCAACACCCAGCATCACCTGACACTATCTAGCATCTCTCCATATGAATGTTTTACTTATTGTTGGTCTATCTGCACTAAGACTAAGTAATAGTTTAAACAACACTTTGGCAAACTCCTTTCCAACATTCTTTTTTCAATCATTGTGAATTTCAGAGACTTCTACTATCATTGATTATCATTCAGAGAGGAAAACTCCACAGGATTAAGTTGAGCAGAGTTTCTGACACCAAATCTGATTTTAATCATTTTAATCGCTTCATCAATATGCTTGGAAAGGCGTCTCTCAAAACCTATTGACATCCCTAAATCACTGATGGAGCTGAGGTATTAGGAGTGTGAAAGTTAGAAGGAAGTGCACTTAACCTGGATCTGTGCATTTGTCCACGTAAGCTAAGGATTTATATATCTGTACTAGACAAAAGTTTTCATATTTTGCTTCAAGGTTGTTGAGATAGAGGGATAAAAAGATTATGTGTAAAACAGGTTGGAATTTTGTTATATTTTTTTAATACTAAACCAGGCAAACAACCATTGAGCTCAAAACTCTTTTTTCAAGAGGGATCAGGCCAAGAGATCAGCAAAGGAGGACCCCGCTCCCTCCTCTGTGTGGAGTGAGAGACAAATGCCCACAATTATAAACCGCTTTGTGACTCTGGTCTGTGAAAGGCGGTATATAAATAAAGATTACTTACTTACTTAGTTAAAGCAGAATACCTTACTTTTATCTGTTTTATGAACATGTGTTTTTTTTCCCGACTGAAAAAGTCTTGTTTGAATTGGCATTATTCAACTTTTTGTGTGGATAAATGTAGGTTGGCACGGTGGGGCAGTGGTTACTACTTGTGCCACACAGCAAAAAGGTCCTGGGTTTGATTCCACCCAGAAGGGGCCTTTCTGTGTGGAGTTTGCATGTTCTTCCTGTGTGCAGGGTTCCCTGGGAGCTCCTTTTTCTCCTACCATCAAAACAATAGATCTGAATGCAAAGTGTGACACCTCTCACGGTCATCACCGTGTGTGGAGTAAATGGACACATTTTGGAACTCCAAAACTTTGAAAAGTGCCATATGTGACCTTTGTCTGTGAAATGTTCTTTTTAATTAAAGACGCCCACTTACAGCCACTGGGTTAAATACACTATTTGTTTTAAGAATTTACATAAAAAGTTGCATAATGGACCTTTAAGTAACATTTGTGAACAAATCCATAACATGATCCTTATTGTATGACTTCTATTCTGAGAGCTGATTCAATCGGTTGTGACTGAAGACAAAAATACATGCATGTCAAAACAAGTGATTTAGGAACTATTTCATTGTTTTGTTTTTATTACATATTCTTTTATAGATGACATAATAGACACATGTAACAAAATAAGATAGAAATATATAATTTAAAAGCCTGTCATTCACTTTGGCAGGCTTCAAATGCAATGTTTAAAAGTATTAAGCACTATTTGACAGAGCTCCATTGTCTCTCAAGTAGTAGTTAGTCCAGTTAGTTTCCAACTGTGTTCCAAAAGAGACAACTGGAACACAACTTTAATAGTTCCACGATGGCACAATATCTAGAGTCATGTTTAGCAAACAGCTATCATAAAGAAGGTCAAGCTCAGGGTCTGGGTTACAGATGAAGAAGTAAGAAGAAGTTAAGCTCCAGCTAAAGAGCATTGAAAAATGTAAGGCTGGTATCTGCAATCCACCGACACATATATTGTGTATGAAAGAGCTGTGTCACTGAGAGACTGAGTGAGTGAAATTTGACTAAAATAGGGATGCTGCAGTTTTAGCATTTTCTGATTCTCTGCCACAGTGTTCCTGTGAATCCTGTCACCTGAGTGAGAGAATGAGATCAGAGTGAATCAGAAAATATCCCTGAGCCTTCCTCTGTAGCTGTGATACTGTTCAAATACAGCCAGCAGTCCTATTTTAAACAATTAAAACATAGACAGTTTGTAAAATCCAAGTAATCCTTATTGTTTGTCCAGAGGAAGCCTGTCTCAATTTCAAATGTCAGTGTTGAGGTGAAAAAAGCTATTATTTGTGATTACAGATGCATTCTCCAGCTGTGGTGACCTGCTGTCGTCTGATACCTGCTTCATGCAATAAATATGTTATTGATTTACCTGATATTTCAGTTTGGTATATAATAAGTTAATTTGCAAAAACAGACTCTTTGAAAATTGTGTCAACATACAAACATACAACATTCAATCGTCAACAGGTTTTGTTTTTGGCAGTATTTTTGAGAGAATTTCCTAAAAAGGGGTGAAACGTTATTTCTATGGCACTAGAATATATCTAGTTTTTCAGTAAACTTCTTGGTAAAAGCTGAGAAAAGCACCTTTAAACAAAGACTAGAATGTGAGTAATCTTGATTTCACAGACCAAGGTCAGCCAATGTGCTTTACTTTTTCTATTCACTCCTCACACGGCGATGTCAGAAGCAAGACATCGGAGACACTGGCGCAGCAAAGCCTCTGACCATCTCCATTCAGACCTATTGGACATGTTTTAGTGTTTGGTGAAACCTGAAACCTACACAGTCATGGAGAGAGCATGGAAACTCCTCACATAAAGGTCCTCTCTGGAGGTGGAATTGAACCCAGGACCTTTTTGCTGAAAATGAATTTACCTTTGCTCCTGATCGGTGGAAATGATGAAAATGGTCTAAGTTATACTGTGTATCGTTTTTTGTTCAAACGATTATATTGTGACCTGAATTTTTCCGAAAACGTTTGTGTTTGTATTTATCTATTCATTTGACTGGGACAGTACATGTCAATGAGCATTTATGGTTGAACATACTTTTTTCTAAGATGTTCTAAAAATACAGCCGTTAAGAACATAAACAGAAATTCATACACAGTGTCACAGCGTAGAACAATTCAAACTGTTGCACATATCTACATCTATTGCACACAACCCTCTATTGCACATACACATCTATTGCACACAACCTCATATTGCACACAACCCTCTTATATTGCACACAACCCTCTATTGCACATACACATCTATTGCACACAACCTCATATTGCACACAACCCTCTATTGCACATACACATCTATTGCACACAACCCTCTATTGCACATACACATCTATTGCACACAACCCTCTATTGCACATACACATCTATTGCACACAACCCTCTATTGCACATACACATCTATTGCACACAACCCTCTATTGCACATACACATCTATTGCACACAACCTGATATTGCACATACACATCTATTGCACACAACCTCATATTGCACACAACCCTCTTATATTGCACACAACCCTCTATTGCACATACACATCTATTGCACACAACCTCATATTGCACACAACCCTCTATTGCACATACACATCTATTGCACACAACCCTCTATTGCACATACACATCTATTGCACACAACCCTCTATTGCACATACACATCTATTGCACACAACCCTCTATTGCACATACACATCTATTGCACACAACCCTCTATTGCACATACACATCTATTGCACACAACCTGATATTGCACATACACATCTATTGCACACAACCCTCTATCGCACATGTCCGTTGCATTCAGACACTTGCACTCCTTGTTACTGGCAGCCATGTTAGCAGGTCTGATTGTCCATGTCATGACTTCAGCTGGTTGGTGTTACGAAGTGATGATTGTCCACGTATAGAGTTTGGATTTAGTTCCAGGTCTGTGAGGCGCGGTAGGAGAAAACAGCCTCTGCAAAACCTTTTCACTTTGTTTTGTGTGACGTTTTTTGTGAAGTCCCTTGTATTAGCTGGCCTTTTACGTCTTTGTACGTCAATGTGTCTATTGAGGCAACGTAATCGTTGTCAGACCTTAATTATTTCCAGAACAATGTTCAAACTATTAACTTCATCTGATTTTCTGCCCTCTGTCCTACATTGTTAGTTGTTTGCGAGCTGCTTTTAGACAGAAAGTGAATCCGTCATTACCATGGCCAAGCCGCTTCCACGCTCCATTTCACAGCTACTCTATCAGGCCACCGCAGCCAGGAAACGATCTGCTAATGAGCATTTTCAAAGGAAGGCCAAAATTGTAAATAATCATCAGCGCTTTATTCCTTCAATCAATCATGTAACTATATTTTACACAGCCTCATTCATCCTATAAGAGAGCGCGTAATTCTTCTGTCTGGTGCACAGCGATTACTGGGAAAGTGAGTAAACGGATTTTCAAGTAGTCTGGATAAACAAGTATGTCACTATTTATGTGGGGCCAGAGCTTATGATTATATATAAGAGGGTTGATGTATGTGGGAATGTTAATTTGCAAGAAAAGATTAGCAGACAAACTAAAATAAGCAGTCAACAATTGTTTCATTCCTGACACTAGTCTAACAAGTACAGTTTGTGAGTAAGAGCTTTATTAACATTTCTGGTCACGCCGCTCTCTATGGTCCCATGCGTTACTATTGTATTTCCTGTGTTTTTGAATCTCTAATCTGCTGTTGGTTAATCCACAAATTAGTAAAATCCTCTAAGATTAGTCCTCCACTACTTACATGTTCTATTTTTTGTGTCTTAACTGTTGATTCTCTGGTCTGTGTTGGTGATTCGAATGGTTTTGTTAAGTCCTCTGAGATGTTGTTGCTGTTGTGATTTAGGGCTATACAAGAATAAATTGTATTGTATTGTGTTGTATTGATTTTGATCGGGGGCCACAGTGCCGGACCGATTTTGATACTCCGCTTGGTCAGGACAACCGGAGCTGGAGGATTTTTCCTATTGTACACGGTTTTAGCGGTAGGGGAAACGGGGGGAAACTCTGAGGAAACCTATGCAGACACAGAAAAGGAAAATTCTCCCTGTTGTACCTGGGATTAATACCCAGCACTTATTGCTAAAAACAAGAGCACTAACTAAGAAACATGCTTTTTCAAGGATGTCCGTGGACTATAGTGTCTGTCTCTCAATGACAACAGCGTTTTAAATTGCACAAACCTTTCCTGTTTATGTCCTACATGTTGTTCCTTCCTTTTTATGCGTCTTAAAACAATGCCCCCCGTCTATATTCAGCTTTAGTGGCAGCAGCAGTGCGTCTAAGCCGAGTGTTAGAGCTCTAGTTTTTAAAGAGTTGCATTTGTTAGTGCGGCTCCACTGCTGAGACAAGACCAAAGGCTTTTATGCAGATTTGGGGCACACGCTGGGAATCTGAATGGATAAGAAATCACTATTCCCTCCTCAAACTTTCTGCCTGCGACAGTAATCAGTCCCCAAAACTCCATTCTGCCAGCACCAATGCGCAAGCTACGGTCCGAAGTGACCAATGGTAATGAGGGCAAATTGGTTCAGACTTGGTGCCACGCGATAAAATGGACCCAGTGTCTGCTCTAATACAGCTCTGGCATGTTTTTTACAGATTGGCACTCTGGGCTCTCTGCTCTTTAATAGCCACCGTTTTTGCGCTAATCAGCAAGCAAAAGAACAAGAGTTAAGACCAGTTAATTGTGCTGGCATGCTAATTTAGTACATGGGGCGTGCTGAGCAGAAGCTTTCTCCGCAGTAATATCCATGGGGTGTGAACGCCGTCGGGCTCAGACAACTTTGTATTAGATTGTGCTGACAAAGATTAGGTTAAAAAACGTTGCCACGACGAGACCCGCTTGTTGTGGACTACACGAAATAGAGTGAAAGAGATGAAAGATAAGAGAGGACTTTGATATCTCGTCATTCACAAGAAGGACAGCGTCAAGAAATCCTTATCATATTATATATCCGTAACCGTGCCTTGCCGAGAAGACTGATCAAATTCAGAGGATAGGAGGCAAAATAGTGAATATGAATTTGAAAATATTTAACAATACCAGATCAGTACATATTTTAAACTTACATTGTATCTAGAATTATGTCAATTGATGAGTAAATAACAGGAGTCACACACATTTAGAATACAGTATATTATTTCCTCATCTTGACCTCAAGGACAGAACACTGTGTGCAGCCTCTGTTTCCCGGACTGAAGATACATTTGTGAAGACGTCATCCAAACCCTCTCTCACACACACACAGACAGACAGACACAGACAGGCACACACACGCACGCACACACACACACACACACACACACACACACACTCACTATTAGCTTGTGGTCTTTAAGTCTAGCGACGTAATGTACCTTTTACTTGTGTTATATCCAATCCTTATGATGTTTTTCTCAGACTTTTTGTTGTCTATGTTGCTCAAATTGAAAACAAAATAGTAAAAGTGATTTGAGCAATAGGGGGTGAATGTAAGTATTACATTTAAGTATACATGTTTAACCTGTGATATGATGAGAGGATACAGAGAAAAGTTATGTACCTGTATATGACTAAGGTTCACACAAATCCTTCACATCACAAGTATTCAAATGCATAGAACAATGTGTGTGCAATAGATTAGAGATGAGAATATACCTGGACAAACATTGTCTCATAAAAAACAGGACTGGGAAGGATGAAGGAGGATTTGGATGCATTAACAGGACCAATGTCACACAAACTATTTTGAAGAGCTATTATTGAGAACCTGGGGAACAACTGTATATCAACTGTTGTTTATGGTTGTTTACCATGTGGCAGTTACCAAAGTTATCAAAAAGCTCTGGATTAACAGGTTGTTTAGTGAACGTGTCTGTGCGTTAGTAGGATTAAATGAATATGGTTTTATTCAGTAAATGCACAAATTCCAGATAATGTGTTTCTGTCATCTGCGCTATTTTTGCAGTTTCATATCCGTCACTATGGCAGCTCGGTCTCGTGCAGAGGTGGATTCTCTGTGTTCTGACAGAATCCAGTGACCCTAGAGACACAATGACTGTTTCGACAGTTTCCCCACTCAATCATGTAGGGAGGAGAATCTGGATTAAAATTGGGCATGAAATCTTGTGGTCTGTAGCAGGCTTGAGGGCATGTTCACAATTGGTCAAGTGGACTTGGCTCACTTTTTGCCCCTAGTGAGTAACAATTGGTCCAATTAAAGTGAACTCTGGTTCCCTGGGGCGCAGCAGTGACTCCACCCCCAGACTGCTCTTAGTCTCTTTCTTCAGGCTTTGTGATCAAGAAATGTGTTTTATAATCCATTACAGATTCTTTATTTTTTTTAATCTTACTTATTTACCAGTCACATTTACGCATTGTGTCTTCACTCATTCACAAATCATCCACAGTCATAATTTTTCCGACATAATTTTGAAGTATCTCTTGGTTATTGTGAGGATTTGAAGATGCCTCTAGTTTTTGATAGAGTAAGTAAGTAAGTAATCTTTATCTATATAGCGCCTTTCACAGACCAGAGTCACAAATCGCTTTACAATCGTGGGTATTTGTCTGTCACTCCACACAGAGATGGGAGCGAGGTCACCATACACTGGAGGGGCATGCAAAACCTATTGTACGTGTTTTAGTGGTAGGGGAACCGGAGTACCCGGAGGAAACCTAAGTAGATATGTGGAGAACATGCCAATTCCACACAGAAAGGCCCTGTTTTGACTGGGATTAGAACCCAGGACCTTCTTGCTGAGAAGCTATAGTGCTATCCACTTAGCCACCGTGTTGCCATATTTTTGATTTTCAAAAAATAAAACTTCTCAAAAGATATATACTCATGTTCATCATTGTGTCACAATATTTGTAACAATTGTGTTCTGGAAAAGCAGCCACAAAGCAAACATCTTAGAAATCCAGCCATTGCCCAAAGCAATTGGGATTGAGATTGAGGATTCAGAAATGGGCTGATATTGAAATAATATTTTTTTGATCAACCTGAAAATGTGTTTTTATCACAGTTTTCAACTCAACACTTGGTAGAGTTTAATGAGTGTTCTGAGCAATAGGAGATGTGACAGAGACTGATGAGATGGCTCATTCCGCAGACTCTGGAGGATTAATGTTCACACCATGGACATGTACAGCTACAACAGATCAATGCGCTCTCCCCTCTCCCCTCATACTTTGCTACCTGCATTTCCTCTCTCTCGTAGTCTAAACTTATTGAGTGACCACTTTTTACATGCAGCTCGAGCTGGAAAAAGCAATATCTTTAAAAGGAACAGTGGCCCTTGCTCTGCTTTCATGTCCACAGAAAAGGCTCTTTGTGCTGGACGGGCTCAGAGACTGACAATAATGCTTCAGTACTCATTGAAACGGATGGACAAATCAGCTAATGTTGTGTGTGCACTTTCAGTTTCACCCCAAAGGCGCTATACAAATAAAAGTTGATTGATTGATTGAAATGGTCATTAGCTATATCACCGGTGTGATGTGGATCTAACATAGATTTGGAGTATGGTCTTACTGTTCATTTAACAGAGCATTCTGTGCATAAAACCACTCACAGAACATGCTTCATTCATTCCTCAATGCAAGAGGCTTAGAGACTTAAACTGAAATGTTGGCTTGACAAATACCTAGTTTGTTCTATAGACTTCTGGCCTCACTGCCAGAAGAACACAGGTTTTAGGTAGTATGGAAACATTTGCATGTTCTCCATGTGTCTGTGTAGGTTGCCTCTGTCCCCTGTTCCCTCTCTCCAGTTTTCCCATCAAAACATGTACAAAAAGAGAAGATAAGATAATGTTTTATTGTCTCACATAGAAGAAATTTGTCTTGGAACAGGGATTCACATGCTTTACACTACACCACATACATTTGCAAACATCACAGTAGACATTACAAATTAAAAAGACCAACATTAGACACAGGTAAGAGCACCATCAGAGAGTTAAGGACCACAGAAAACAGTTAGTAACAAGACGTCAAAACAGAGCACTCTGAAATCTGGCACTTCAGAAAATCTAAAGTGCAGTATTATGTTCCACTTGCCCAAAGCCTAAAGTGCACTTTTTGTTGAATTTACCCTAAGCCTAGATTGCAGTCTTTATTGCACCTCCCCTAAACCCATGCACCTGAGGTGCTTCCAATGCTGTCTAACCTATTTCCTTCCTGAGCGTTCAGAGTTTATTAAATTAATTGCTAATGGTACAAATTAATACACTCCACTCCTCTGGATCTTAGACATTAGATGCAACTGTAGATAAGAATCCTTGTCCCAATTATTAAACAATTTGAGAACAATTATGTTTGACTAAAAACATTGGTTGGAAGAATTTAATTGGTTAAGACAATATTGGTCAGATTAACCAACATATTGGTCAGAGATTTACTAATCAGTTGATTTTGACCAAAAAATGTAATTGGCTTAACTGGTATTTTACTATCAATTAATTGATCAGAATAGTTTGTATTTGTTTATGCTATACCAACCCACATAGTATTCACCTGAACAAGTTACTTACATTATTATTATTACCATAGTATCACTAGTTTGGTAATACACCAGGTGCCACAGTGGTACGGCTGTAAAGTGACAACCTACTGTTGTGTCCTTGAGCAAGACTCTCATTCATTAGCGGCACGGTGGCTGAGTGGATAGCACTCTCGCCTCTCAGCAAGAAGGTCCTGGGTTCGAATCCCGGCCGGACCAGGGCCTTTCTGAGTGGAGTTTGCATGTTCTCCCCGTGTCTGCGTAGGTTTCCTCCGGGTACTCCGGTTTCCCCTACCACTAAAAATATGTACAATAGGTCTGGCATGCGCCTCCTGTTCGGCGACCCCGCTCCCATCTCTGTGTGGAGTGAGAGACAAGTGCCCAAAAAAATAACAATTGTAAACCGCTTTGTGACTCTGGTCTGTGAAAGGCGGTATATAAATAAAGCTTACTTACTACTACTACTACTACTAGTATGAATGATTATAGTTTGATTCTTTAAACCGAAAGATCGGTCGGACCCGTAACTACCAAACCGAAAGCGGGTCAAATAGAGTGCATATGTAAAGAACATTCTGCTTCAGGACATGTGCCTGCTTTCATAGCATAAGAAAATCGCTGAGTTGAAGTCTTTCCTCAGACTCAGACCTTGACGCTCACAGAGGCTGTTTACCTTCTTTAACACAATAGAGCCTATGAGCCTCTCATCTGTGTGGGCAGCAGGAAGCTTAAATAAATCCTGTTAAGTGCATTATTTAGCACCCGACTCACCACAAGGACAAAGAGAGAACCAAGCAAACTGCAACCCCACAGTTAGAAGGCAACTTATTGATGTAATATCAAAAGCATTCAGCACATTGTCGTCATGCACAAGCCAGTTACAGTGACCTCAGAGCACAGAGACTGCCGGGCACACACACTGCAGTGGTCTGGAGCAAGTGGTCTCATGCAAACCTCCAGACTCTGCACTTCTTTGGCAAATCCACACCACAGTATTACAAAACTAAAGCAGTTTAAAACATGTATGCCTGCAATTTTTTGTATAATATTTTATTTGTGTTACCTGCCATAAGGCCTGTTTTTACACTATGTACATAAATAAACTTTAAATGGATGAGTTCACGTTCCTCTACATTAAATTATACTGTATATTGCAGTCTTGTCCATTTGTTCTTGAGAATACCACGTGGTCTCAAGCCTGTAATTGCGATTATTCAGTTTGTTCACCTGTTTATGATTGTCATTAGTATGCTATTACGTTTAGTACATTTTAGTTGAGAAAGTATTACCCCAAACTCCTTTTCATCTTGCTGCAGCATCTGTTTATTGGAGCTGTTTCTCCCAAATGGTGTGATTACCCTTGGGACAGGACACAAAGGCAGCTGTGTGAAAGCCCCATCTGTGCTTACATTAGTCAGGTCATGCTTTGTTTAACATGTGCATCGCTCCTCTCCTCTCTCCAATGTTTAGGATGCTGTTCTATATCACCAGCTCCCTGTTATATTTATTCACATTAAATCAACGAACCAGCAGACAGGATCAAGGAGAGTGCTGCTTTTGCTGCATTGTCACTTTGTTAATAGCTAATCTTCTTTACTTTTAGCCTTTTCCTTTCTTAGCATTAATCCTCTTTGCACACAGATGTGACAAAGGCCAGATGCTCTCTCTGTTGCTGTAATGACTACATTCACCCAAGGAGTGGTATGTGTAAGTAGGCAAGGCAAGTTTATTTACCAAGTTCCCAACAAAACAAGAAAATAACATTAAAATCATACAAAGTAATCATAGCAATACATTAACACTTGTAGAAATACCATTCTTCAGTTGTATGCACAAAAAAACAGAACTGTTTTTATCTGAATTGGAAAAGACAGAGGAGTGGAAGCCTGTCTCAAATTTTCAGGAAGATTTTAGCTGCATAAACTTGAATCACTGCCTTCCCATATTTAGTCCTGACTCTGGAGACCAGCAGGAGGCCAGTCCCTGTGCTCCTCAGAGTCCGGGCCGGTTCATATGACACTAACATGTCACTGTTGTACTTGGGTGCGAGGCCATGGAGAGACTTGTACACAAGCAGAGCTGTTTTAAAGTCTATTCTCTGAGCCACAGGAAGCCAGTGCAGAGACCTGAGAACTGGACTAATATGGTCGTACTTCCTGGTTCTAGTCAGGACTTGAGCTGCTGCCTTTTGAATGTACTGCAGCTGTTTTACAGCCTGTTTGGGGAGACCTGTGAGCAAGTTGTTACAGAAGTATAACCCAGTGGAGACAAATGGATGGATACGAAACTCCAGGTCTCTTCAAAGTACAGCTATATGATAGTAAAAAATCATATTTGTATGTATTATATGAACTTGCAACAATATTGTGACAGCCTCTGCATTCTATCAGCATATAATGTAGCAGCTTTAGTTACTTATCAGATGAAGATACTGTCATATTCTATAGTGATGTGCCGAGCAAAATGAAAGGAAATATCTGCATTCTTTGCTATTGAGACATTTTGCTATTGTGTACCATTACACATTATTGTGTGTCTATCAGATTAAATGTGAAGGTGAATCAAGTTGTCTGAGACAGTCACCAAAACGCTTTGCTTTTTTCATTAGACAATATACAATTTTCATTGTATAAGTTTGTGGATGTGTGGCATTCATGTTTGCATGTAAAAGCAAGATCCTGTCAGACTTCTGAAGCTAAGCAGGGCATGTCCTGGTTAATATTGTGATGGGAGACCTGTGGGATCACTGTGTGCTTGTGGCACAGAGTGGTTGTGGCTGTAAAGGGCCAAACTGTCGTTCCACAACAGTGACAAGACACTTTACCCACATTGAGTGAAGAATGAGTCCGGTGTGCGCGGATCATAGACTGTAAATATGAATGGACGTAGTGACGCTTTTTTCCTCCGTTGAAATATTTGTGTCAAAGCCATGGGCCTTTGAGTGTCCAAAAAAGTGCTGAAAACCTAACCCTATGCATTGTTATTATTATTGTGCATTTAATAATATCTGTATTTCAAACAAGGTAGTTGTACTCTCAATAGTTAGTGCTTTTTTATCTTATTGTCCACTCAATAGTTTCTAACTAAGAATTACTATTTCACTAAACAGGTGCCAAGTTACATTTCTGAACGTTAAACCTCCTACAAGCCCCCGTCCGCTGCAGCCTTCGAACCTCGGGCAGTTCCCTGTTGATTGTTCCAATGTCGAGGCTCCAGACGATGGGAGCCTTCTCGGTGCAGGCTCCTCGGCTCTGGAACGACCTGTCTGAGGAGATAAGCACCTTCACCACCATAGCACCAACAGTACTTTCTTCTAAATCACTTTTTAAAACCCCCTTTTATTGAGCGGCCTTCCTTTAACTGTCTGCTGTAAACTTTATTTTATTGTTCCACATTGTCTTTGTTTTGTCTTTCTTGTTGCGTTCCCTCTGTCTGCTTTAGATTCTTGTATTTGGTCTTTTTTCCATTAATTACTTGTATATTTTTATGCCGACTGTGCAGTACTTTGTAAACAGTGGTTTTTGAAAAGTGCCTTACAAAGAAAGTGTTATTAATATTATTACAACACTATAGGAAAGAAACTATTGTTGAAAATTAAAATGTTCAAGTTTCCCGGACCCTTGTATGACGTTCTACTGGCCATCATCACGCATAATGTATTTTGAATATTGTCACCACTTCTAGACACCTTTATGAGAAAATAGTTGGACCAAGTGGTGTCACAGTTATGTGTTGTTGTTTGGCTCAAGAATTACATAGAATCACAAGTATAAACTACAACTAAAAGATTTTGACCAAATGTTGACCTTGCGATGTTGCATTAACTCAACCCATAGTATTTTGTCCTACTATTACACGGACCATGCATATTGACCTTAAAGACATTTGTTGAGTCATACTTTGTCACAGACTGTGCAGAGATACAATATTTCGTGCAAAATACAGTTTCTATAAAAGCAGAGCTGGTTGTTGCCGCGGGCTGCACAGACAGGGCTGTGGCTGTACAGTGGCCGTACATCATGTGAGACCTAATCGAGTCATGATTGCACCACTGACCCCCACTCTCCTTCTTCTTTGATTTTCTGCCCAAATAATAGATCATTTACAGATTTCTTGTCCCTGTGCACCAGCCTCTCTGGACGTATTATCTTTCCCCCACCAGGTGTGGACGGCACGAGTGCAAGATTGTCTCGATTACAGTGTGGTATAAAGACTATGTTGTTAAAGGTATATTTAGAAATAATAGTAGAAGCTTTAGTGAAGGTTATTGTCTTTCACAGATGTGTGTCTATTAGTGTTCATATTTGCCATTTTGATTCAGGTCCGCTGTAAGTTTTTGCCTATAATCTTCTTGGATATTACGAGAAAGCAGAACAAATGATTGCCACAAATGTAAAATGTCTATGATAGAAAACTAAACAATTTTTAGTGTACAAATCTTGTATGTAGTAAAAATTGGTGGTTAGAGCTGTAATCACCTGTTTCTGTTTCATATTGTGTTTCTCCTGACAGAAATGGTCTTTAAGTATTATTTTGTGAACAAATCAGATCACAGCATGCTGTTTTCATGTTAGAAAACATCTTATCATTTACATACTGAGAGCTGATTGGCTGGGATTGGACTGGTTCTCTTGTCACTGAATAATCTGTTTTGAGAGCCATTAAATAGATTGTAATTATTACAAGTAAAACTTTTCTGTAACTTAAAAAACAAAATATGATGTAGATCTTTATCATTTTGATGATTATCACTTACATGTGTCATAAACAACAATATGCTTATTTTCTGCCATTTTGTGGATTCAAAGTTGTGTAGTCCATCTTTAATCAATGCTTTAACCACTTGTTTTTCTTTTTAATTTGTTCAATATCAAAAACCTATTTGAAGTAGTACAAGTAGTCATCTGAAGCAGACATCTTGACCATAGCCACTTGTTCTCCTTCATAAATGCCCGCCCCAGGCCACAGTGACCAGACCTCTGCATACTTCTTGTATTTACCAGACCGCACACGGAGCTGTGTCCTGTAGTGTTTAAATGAAATGCTGATGGTCAGAAAGAGGCTCTGGGCTTCTGAGCTTTAGACAGAGTGGTGTGCTGGAATGACTTTGACCTCTGCAGCCAGCGTGAGCTTGTTACAGCAACCGGGAGACTTTTAAATGGATCAGGCTTGTCTAAAACGACGGGTGTAATTATAGACGATAGACTGCATCATATACCTTCTGTACTTGGCTTTTACCGTACCGTTCTACCTGTCACTCATTTCTGCTTTTCATACGAAACTGAGAACTTCTCATTGTATACAGTGCTATTGTGTGCAGCATTAATTCAATACAGCACAGTAAATAGAGGCCAGTAGAGCCAGTGATGTGGCTGGAAGATACTATAGTTGTCCTCATACAATATGTTATAGTTGTGCTTTACAAACCCTTATATTATTTGTTTGCATTTTCTACCATCTTTAAAAAAAATAAAAAACTCAAAAGCCTACAGTTTCATCGAAAATTCATTTTCAAAATTATTTTCAGGTCTATAAAGTCAATGGCTTATTTTCCGGTTAGATACTCAAATGTACCGGTGGTTTGCAAATAACGTATCTTATATGACAAAGACATACAAATATTCATACTTACATTTTAGGGTTTCCATTGCCGCCTGAAACAGAGTAGAAAGAAGTCTAATGTAAAAACCTAAATTCAACTTCTTTGGTTGCATTGCTTTTTATTTTCTATTTTTAAATGAGTTTAGTTTGATAGTATTCTAACACTTGCCAAAACATTTAACCTTACATACATGTCAGTTTGTGGCACAAAACTCTTTCATATTGAATGTATATCTTGAATCTTCGTTCATCAGAGGCATGAGTCAGAGTGGGTGTGCTGCTGCGGTGTTTTTGTGCGTCTGCATGAATCAAGTCAGTGCGAGTTAAGTTCAGAAAATAAATCCACTCTTTGTTTATTTATCATTTTTATCACACTTTCAAATGTGTTTAGATTCCCTTTCCTTTCCATTCATTTTATGGGAAGCTTTTTTAAATTGGTTTTTCATTGAGAGATACGACCAGGGCAATGATCGAGGTCTATTTAAAAAAAACACTTCCCATGACTTCTGCACAGTGTTGTTTGTCCCGCTGTTGCCCTGTTGTTGTCATGTAATCATAAATGACAAATATGATTCTAAATCTACAATGTTTGTTTGAACCACAAATACCTTCCATCTGCGTGTTTAGTCTAGTTTTCCTTTTTTTTTTTTTACAGTGCTTGTTGATGCCACTATCGACCAAAGCATGTCGACTCCCTTTAGACTAAACAATGACCAGCCCAATCCCGTGTTTACATACCGCTCTGTCTAAACATGTGGTCAGCTTTTCCCTTCAGAATGACGACATTACAGATTTATTTCAAAGCCGTGTTTAGAGGCTGTTTGAAGCGCGTGTATCGGTGGCAGGTAAGCGTGTTATTCCTGTGCAGCTTTGGCACAGGTGACAGGATTAGCACATCAGAACTGAGGCCAGTGTCCAGCGGAGGCGACCAGGGTCCATCTCCTTTCATGTTTATGAGGACCCTTTAGGCCCGAGTGAGAGCTCTGTATGTCCCAGTGTGACGGTGACATGGTCAGCCTCACATGCACTCACCAATGCTGCTGGAGGAGGGAACATGCACGGCCTCAAACAAAGAGCTGATTGTCAAATGGGAAAAGAAGAAAAGGAAAAAAAAAAAAAAAAAAACCTTGAGGATTTTTGCAGGATCACTCGACTGCTTCCTATTATGCAAACCCTATTTTGTGATAGTTACAGTTTTTGATTCATTTCAATTTATTTTTAAGAGGACGCAAAACATGATTTGTGCTTAAATTTAGAGCTACTTTAAAATCAATCAGTGCAAGGTCTTACTCTTAGGGGCAACTTGATTAAAAACATGTTCAAACTCCAAAATCAAATCAAGAAGGCAGCACTGAAGAAGTACTTTGTGTGTTTGTGTGTGAGAGTGTGTGTGTGTGCGTGTGTGTGTGTGTGTGTGTGTGTTGAATGAGTGAAAGAGGTTGGAGATTTGCTTCGTCCAACCCCTTTTCAAACGATTTATTTTGGTTTTGTTATTTTGTATGTTGTGTATTGTCTCATTTTGCATATGTTTGAAATATTAAAAAACAAATACTACTTTAACAAAAGAATAAACTTGAATCATCTAAGGTAGAAACAGTTTATTCTACTAAGGGTTTACTCAACAGCTTTGTTCTATGACTGAAATAGCTCTATTTGACTTTGGCTCGAAGCTTTGAGATTGAGCTGAGATATTATCCTGGACTTTTCTGGCAACAGAAACAAATGGAAAAACCATGAGAATTGTTTTGAATATTCGCACTTTCAGCGGACATATTCAGCAACCTTTTGGGAAAATCTGATCAGACCCTTGATGAGAACCTGTATTGAGATTATATCTATATCTCAAAAAGGCTCAGTGCAGCTCCACCTCTCATTCTGCAAAATATCAAGCTTTTGTACGCTTTGTTTTGTCAAAATGCTGCTTTTGTCGTATTGTTTTTCATATACAAAAAATGTATCTGGTTGATTTAAAAATGTAAATATATGTATATCATTATATGGATATTTGGTGATGAGGTACCATTGTGGTGTTACCTCTGTGAAAGCCTGATATAAGTAGACAAGTAGTGATGGGAGACTTGTGGGAACAGCAGGTGCCACAGTGGGGCAGGTGTGGCTGTTAAATACAAACACTGTTGTTGTGTCCATAGGCAAGACTTTTGACCCACATTGCCTAGACTGAGTCTGGTGTGTGCATGAATTATTTGTTGGTGGTCGGAAAAGCCGTTGGCATGGAGTGGTTGCCTTACCTCTGCCAATGAGGAAGGAATGAATAATTCCATGTGAAGTGTCCAAAAAATCTCTATGAAACTGATGCATTATTATTACTATCATTAAGAAAATTTAGTGAGTTTAAGTTCAACATTAGCTCCTCGTATTCCATCTGATTTTCCAGCAGTAAAATGGTTTTAAAGATGAGAGGAGCTGTGGCCTTAAAGAGGAGCTTACTGTGTTGTTGAGTATGATGTGTTTATTCTATTCACTGGGAGTTTTATTGAATGAACTGTGTGGCCTGTAGCTACAGCCCGATAAAGAAAGACTGCTGCTTCCTGAATTATTACCAGAGGCTAAAGAGCCACGAGCTAAAACTGTTCTGTCTGCTGCATCTACAGCACAGGCACAAGCCGGGGCGTCCCTGGAGATATGAGGCGACCCGGGAGGGACTGGGAAACAGGCATAAATACTGCTTAATGACAGAGGAAACCCAGGATGGAACCTTTCCACAGACTGCAGCAGTGCTTCCTGCCATAGTTAGTACTCCACTCAGGTCTGGTTCTACTTGTCCGGTTCCACTGGTCTGTCACCTGCTCCACACAGTAGTTCATATAAAACCAGAACAGGGCCTTTCTCACAGACTTCAGTGTTTCCTGGAACAGTTACAAATAGAGCATATTTTTTCATGGATGCATACATTACTAAAGATAAAATCTACATTTCATTGTTAGTCCTCACTAATGATGACAATTTTAGAGAACCAAAAATGTGAAATACATTAGCTAAAAAGTGTTTGTTTTTACTGTACATGTTTTCAGTACATTCTATAGTAAGTTAGAAACATTAGTTTGGAATGACATTGGGTCAACCATGTTGTACATAAACAGAGAGAGGATTTAATTTTTGAACGTACAAAAGGGTTTAAAACAAAATGGAGAACTCACTGTTTGGACGGCAGATGTTTTAGGGCGTATCAAATACATACAAAACTCATGAAACAATTGTGAAATTAGCTTCAGCTTTTGGTTCATGCCGTGTGGACTCTGGGGGGAAAGGATTGAGGAATCTTTCTTTTCATGAGAACTTGGATAATGTTCAGCAGAAGTTTGTGAAATGTGCGTGGAAGACAAACACTGTTTAGATTTATGCAACTTTAGATGGAGAAGCATCACAGAGGATTGTTCGACTCTTGTGTCGTAAATCTGTGGCCGTCCCTCATCCCTCTGTCCAGATGGAAACAGTCGGGGGCCGCCTGGAGTCTGCTCTCAAGTCTGTTTGAGTAAATCACAAAAGAGCACAGTGTGGGAGCGAGTGGACACACACAAAGTGGAAAGAAACTTAACAATTGACACTCGACATCGTAACATTATACAATAAACATTTGAGAAAAGACTTTAAACCCATCAGCTGCACACCAATATGCTTAGCTGTTAAAATGCCATTCGAAAAATAGTGTTTGAAATGGGATTGCGATATACTTACTATTAAATACACAACTATACTACAACAAATCAAATCAAATATAAAGGCATAGAACTTTTCCTCATTAATGTCTATAAATTCAATGTTGGTTTACAATTTTGGAAGCAATTTATTTATACACTAAAGGGATTTTAATACTCTCTCTGACACAACCATTTCTTTTTGGATTAATAAAGTTATATTGATGTCATGATGTGTGAGTGCGATGACAGAATCCCATCTTGTGATTGAAATAGTGGTGGGCGTTTGTTATTTGCATTGTGTGTTTTTGATGGAGTGAGTGTTACATGAATTAACTTAATTGCTAATAATTCCCTGTTTGTGCCATCAGCTCCAACAACCATCACCATTTACTCACTTTTTATATCATGACGTTCTCGAGACACAATAGAATAAACCTCCGAGCTTTTAGGTGAAAAATCTTCAAACTGAGCCACAAAAATATGTTGATGTTTGGTGTGCTGATTGTACAGGTCACAGGTTATTAAAGCTGAAGTGGAATGAGTGCTACAGATGTCTGGTGTGTCATGTGTGGTGTGGTTATGAAATGTGATGTTGTGTTGTTAGAAAAGGACTCTAGGATTTAAAAGATGTTATGTGCAATTGTGTTGCTGCTTTCACAAACTCAGCCCCTACGACAGAACCTCAGACCAGTTTGAAGATATAGGACAGAGCTATCTTAAAACTAAAGTATAGCCTTGAAAATGTGTGAATTTCTCCGATCTCTCCAGCTCTTCACACCTGCGTGTCTCCAATTATATCACGCAATGTTAGATATTTATACTAAGCGTACAATTGATAACTAAATATACATCTTTTTTTTATTTTAGCAGCCTGCAACTAAAATGTGTATAATTTTGCTTTCACCAAAACGTTGTTAGGTACAAGCAAAAGTTCAATGTTCTTAAAGATTCTTCACATACTGTAAAATATGAGGTAATAAATTCTTAGTCAAGGGGTTCTTTATCTTCATTTGTGTGCATTCTGACTGTCTTAAAACAATATTTGACAATGTGACCAGCAATTTAGTGTTATTTCACAAACTGTTTCTGTATTTTCTCATTCCAAGGAAAATATTTCTTGTATCTTTTTAAAGTAAGACCATAGACTGTATATATTAACGGACAGAGTCACGCCTATCTCCGCCATTCTAACTAATGGGCCAAAAAATGTGCTCTACTGGAGCAATCCAAAATGGCTGCGAGTGGTCCCGCCCACAAGAAAATTGTGAAAAAACGCATCTGCGCATGCGTCAGCCGGCGCAACTCCATTCATTTGAACGAGAGACTTCAAAAAAGCGAGTAAACTAGAGTGGACCAAAAAAATTCACCCCCCTCAGCATTGACACACATGTGGAACGGAGCTTTGGGCCAAGAGCCAACTTTTGGACCATCCTGTAAAGACGTTTTTGAGAGGTCTGCCAACGCTATATGTTAGCATTGGCTAATTCTTCTTCTGGGTCCACCCCCAACAGCCCGGGGTGGTATTGCAGCATGTCAGCGCACGTCATTTTGGCCACTTTTGAGCTGGGACCCGCCCCCACTGAGTAAGACACATTTTGACATGCATCCATGTGTTGTTCCTTCAATCAGTTCCATCAAGAAAACATCACAATGTCCGGGATATTTTCGAG
Organism: Knipowitschia caucasica; assembly: GCA_964034765.1. Lineage (NCBI taxonomy): Eukaryota > Metazoa > Chordata > Actinopteri > Gobiiformes > Gobiidae > Knipowitschia > Knipowitschia caucasica. Next base: position 20,318,598 of record OZ035826.1, on the reverse strand, counting down.
CATTGTCCATGATCAATTCAATACATTCACATTCAAACGACTCCCATACTGTGGAAAATGACCGGCTAATCCCTGCACCTCACTGCTAAGGGACAAATACAGCCGTTTATAAACATGATTTTGAAATAATATCCTCTCTCTCCCTCTCTCTCCTCTTCCCTCGGGCAGGTGATTGACATTGAGAAGAAGCTGCGCGAGTCCAAGCGATTCTGGTCCAAACTGCCGGACGACATCTGCGCCAGGGGCCAGTTTAGCGAGCTGGAAGACGAGCAGTGTTGGAACAGCCACGCCAAAGCCAGGTCTGTCCCTGCTGCAGTACACATTCAGGCTCCGAGCACCGTTATCGCTGCCCGCATGCCAGGGATTAAAACACACTCACTGCTCCCCCAGATTAGCTCTCCCCCTGTAAGTACAATAGTCAGGTTTTAGACTGAGAACTTGAGTCTAAGCTCCCAGGCTCCAATACCCAGAGGGCCGTGCAGTTTCTAACACCTCTCATAAGTGCTCTTCTCACTGGGGTGTCTCGCCAGAGCAGTTTGGGATTTAATTTTTTCCTCTCACAGGGAACTGCGCTCTTTGGGTAAAACACTAGTGGGATGATACTCGGAGTATGTTGTCAAGTTGGGGCAAAAATGATTGCAATCTCAGGTTTGGTATGTCGAGATTATTGACGCCTGAATTAAAATCTAAAGACACCGCTCAGGCTGCACTCACCGAGAGCCTGTGGAGCAGTTTCTCTTTATCTGATTGAGTTTTTACCTCCCGCGCTCATGTGTCCCCAGCACTAACTGACTGGCTTGAATATGAGGCACGTTTGAGTTTGGCTCTACAAATGCTCATACGTTACTTTGATTTGTTTTTGATTGAAGCTTTCTCAGATCGGTGAGAAAGGTCCAAAATTTAACCTTTCTCAGCTTTTGGCCATGTTTTAGTTGTTGTCCCTTGTCATTGACTCACTAAAAGCCGTTTTTGGTGTGATTCATGCACCTTTTAGTTGTTTATATCCTCATAAAAGAAAGCCACAATTGCTCTCCCTGCAGTCCTCTGACCACAAGTATCTAGCCCCTCCCTCGCCTGAAGGAAAAATACGTAATTGCAACTTTGTCTGAGGAGGAGCGGTATGTGCAATTGAGAATTTATCTTTTTTGCTCTGTAAAAGGGGCAGGGCTTAGGGGCAATATGAGAATTAAGGTGGAGCTTCTCAACTTGTTTTTTACAAATCCAAACATTTTGAATTTACCATACTAAAGATCCACAGGTGTCATAGCTACTCATTTCATAGAGATTAGAATCAGGCTTTGTCTTCTGGTTCTCTGCTATTTTGTCCTATAAAAAGTAGCTTCTTTTTTCTTTTACTTTGTTCTGGGGAAGAAAAGGGCAGCGATCCCTGATTAAGACATTATTTAGTTGCATAAAACATATTGTGATGTTCAATTGTTCAGGATATTTCCCTGCTCTTACCATCTCCTAACTGTATTGCCAAGCTCAGATAGTGTGAACCGAAGAACTAATTAAGCTCTGGTTGGAGGGCACAATTAACAGTACTTGGTGAAGTATCTGCTTGTCTCTGTGCTATTTCCATCAGTAAGTACCTGTGACCATTAAACTTGTCGTTTTTTATGGAGACAAAGGCGTGGCTCACACCCCTTCACATTGAGGCAGCGTGTGAAAACTGTTGCGAAATTCTTGTTGGATTTTTTTGAATGCCAGTCTCACAGAAGAGAAGAAGTCTCAAGAAACGGGTTAGCTAACATTAAGATACATTGAGATGCTATATAAAACTACAATTGGAAGTTGGTAATATTTCAGGAAAAGCGTGACATAAGATTGGAGCATTTTTTCTTGCCCTAAATTCTTCTTTTTGAGTCTTGGAAAAATAAAATGTCAGACTTTTGTTTACTGTTTTATTTGTATTATTTTTGTCTTTTAATGTTGTTTTATGTCTGTATTTGTCTGTGCACACTGGAGACTTTTTGCTAATGTATTCCAATGTGGTTTTTTTACTGCAAATGGCAAATAAAACTGAATCTTCTGGAAAAAACTTGTTATATTTGTACATATTTACATAACAAAGAGCCCTGCTTGTCAGTATTATACAGTACACCCTGTTTAAAAGATTGTGTATTCAAAGGCGCTTTTAAATAAAATGTATTATTAATATATGAGGCCAAAAATACATGCATATAAAAAAAGGATAGCGATGGAACCAACCTGTTTTAAGAGCGAGGAACAAATTAGATTAGACAAATGAATTGTGTGGTTTAAAAGTCAGGTGCCTGTCGAACTATATCACACCAAACAGGCTTTTTTTATTTTGGCAGTTACCCAGAAATCAAGTCTTCCAAAATTAAGTTGTTTGTCCCCAAATCTCTCAAATCACAGTTTGTTCTTGATTTAATAACCAGCGCTCTCACAGATATTTTTGCCTTTTTTTCTGCTGTAACTAGTCAAAAACAGGGTCATGTTAACAAAGGCTTTTAAAATGTCACTGCAACTGAATACCAAACTGGTGTTATTTCATGTGCTCAGATATTTCCCTGAAGTGGTGAAGGAGGGACTGACAAACCAGATCAATAATCCAGAGGTGGATATAGACATCACGCGGCCGGACACGCTGATCCGACAGCAGATTATGGCTCTGCGCGTCATGACCAACAAACTCAAGAACGCGTACAACGGCAACGACATCTACTTCCAGGACTCCAGTAAGTGCAAAGCAGCTCAAGCCACTCACAGCAAACTGATTATTCTGACAACAGAACAGACTATAGACTTTATCAATGGGTCTAATTAAACAAGGGTTTTTAGAGAAGGCTGTACAAATCTTAGGACAAATTTAATCTCAGATAGAAGAAAGAGTCACATAGAATTTAAAGTAAACACCGGAAAAAATTACCACAATTATTGAAAGTACATCTGTCGTTACTGTACTTGCTTTCTACTTTGAATCTGAAAGTGGCTCTTTTTCTGTCTTATCTTCTCAGTTCCAGTTTGGCAAATAGTTTGTCACTACAATAACATCCACCTGTCTGAGTTCAAGCTATTAGCTTTCTCAGCCATTAAACGATTCTATTGTGGGAACTTTTTCCTCATCATCAACACTTGTGAAAAGTACAGTTACTTTGTTTTTTCGCTCTGCAATTAGCCAACTTGTTTTTGATCATTTACCAGTGTAAATGTATCAGTGTCTTTGTCTTCTACCATGGAGAAACCTATACATATGGACTCGCAAAGTGGGTGCATAAGAAATAAGAAATATACAGTACATAATAGAGATAAACTTTAAAGTAACAAGTGTTCAATGCTGTCATCAAATAAGTCATTTATCTCACTTCTTAACCTGTTTTTTCAATTGTTCACAATACACACTAGCAATAACAGGAAGGGAGTCAAATCTAATCTAATAGTGTTCAGGGTAGAGACATTTAGACTCCCGGCCAGCAGTTATTATGTAGTAAGACTTTTCTGGCGCCTACTTTTGAAACTTTTCCAGATCACCTGATTATTGTCAGAGTAGACGTCTGTCTTACATTTTCAGGAAGACTGTTCCAGATTTTTGCTGCATACATTTGAAACGCTGGCTCCTTATCTTTAGTCTTGACTCTTGGCACCAACAGGAGGCCAGTCCCTGTGCTCCTCAGAGTCCCAGTTGGTTCATATGGTACTGATATGTCACAGATGTACTTTGGTGCGAGGCCACAAAGAGACAATGGAACTTGTGTGTCCAACTGTATCCCACTGATCAGTTGTGTGTAGTTTGAAAGTGTGGTGCCGCTGTAACGTTTGTGTGCATGGATTTGTCAAACTTTGCTTTTTTGTGAGTTCTTTGGTTGACCGGCTCTTCACACCTCGCTCTGTGCTCAGGTGACGAGGGCAGTGCGTCGGGCAGTGGCAGCGGCTGTACTGAAGGCTGCACCACAGAGTACGCGTACCGGGGGACCGAGGAGGCTCCTGTGGTGGAGGCCGATCGCAGCGATGAGCGGGCAGGATCAGCGGGACACTCCCCCTCACACAGACCCTCACCTCACCTGCTCCTGGTCACTCTGGCCCTCCCCCTGTGGGCCATGCAGCGGCACTGCAGATAATAGTCCGAGCAGAGCTGACACTGACTGGCTACTGTTACGTATACAGTGTGGACAGCAGGTGGCGCTGCTCACTGGAAAAAGGTTTACCGTGTGGTGTGCTCAAAGTGCTGCATCTACCCCCCCCCCAAAGAATGCCCAGTGCCATCGCCGACGACTATCTTCACCGGATGGGACAAAATGTGGGGTTTAATTTACATTCTGGTGGGTTTAACAGATGCATTGTCGTTAAGTGGTGATGTCCAGACAACGGGAGATCTATATTTTCTTTGTATGGGGCAGGACAAGACGACACAATGTTTTTACTTTTAGTGAACTCCCCTAAAACAAGCTGAAAGTCTTACTGTGCATGAATGGCAATGACGTAACCTGACTTTGTTTTAGGATTCAAAATGGTGGCTAAAGAGGAGGGGAAACGAGTTCGCCTGGTTTCGATTTTGCTAAATGTCTATGTGGCTTAAGGGGGTAGCATTTCCTTGGGCTACATAGTTGCACATATAATTATAAGAGAGTTTGAGTACTGCACTAAGAGAGTTCTTTGCACAAATTGCTTTAGTTAATGGCCTCATATGTTTTACAGGAAGCAAAGTTAATTCATGTTCATACATATATATAAACAAATATATAGATATATTTTCATTTTACTGATCGTATTGGGGCTGTATCTACCAACAGTTTTGTATTTCTCTGAAAGGGTACGGCAAAGGTTTTGTAAGGTGATTTGTTATTTTTCATTCAGCTGAACATAACATTACACAACACTCAGCTGCTGCGTTGCTGATGGTCACTTCTATGCCCAGAGCATCCAGGAGCAGAACAAATGTCTGCAGGCGTGTTCTGTTAAATGATTTCCCTTTTAAACCCCTTCATTTAATTTCTACTGGTACAAACTACTCCATTTATAAGGAATTGTCCCATCAGTGTGGGATGAGTAGACATGAACACTAAATTGTGGTTGTTCTCTTCATCCAGATTCAGCCGAGTCGACAAAAACAGAGCTGTAGTTGGAAGCAAAAGTAAAACAGTGCTTTTTTACTTCAAAATCCCAAACGGATTGATAACCACTGCACTAATGTTATTTTAGTAGCCTTCTGTAATCCAATTCAATCCCTTTTCTACATGACTTCCTTCTTTTAATTAGAAGCACACATTCCTTTTTAGGCCAGTGCTCGCAGTCTTGAGTGGTGCAGTCGGATTTGCATGTGTTGTTGTATATTCACCTCACACCCGCTGGAGCCCACAGGGTAAGAGCAGGAGAGCGGACATGTTCTCTCTGCGAGGCGCGCACAAAGTCAGCACCTTTGAAAGAAATACTGTGTCAAGGTTGGTGCGCAAGTCATTTCTCCTCGAACGGAGGTTGCTGTTCGTTCAAAACGGCCTCAAACCTGTGACCTCTGTTGTGTTTGAAACAGAAAAGGCAATGTGGATTTAGGGACTACACATACAGATAAAAACATGAAATACTGCTAAATCCATGTTTTTGATAATACCTTAATACTGTTGGTTGCTACAGTAGTGACTTATGTGGCTTTGACAACTGCAAGACAATATACCCATGTGATAACTGATACTTGATGTTAAAAAGGCTGGATAAGATATTAGGAGAAAAAAAAGTAATGTTTTCATGATTTGGAAATGTGTTGGCCTTTGCAGCATAGTTTCTTGAGTGTGGTCTGGACTGGGTTTTACATAATCAAAAGGTATGATGATGACTCAGTGGGATTGTAAGGACAGAGGTACTGAAGACTGAAGATGTCTCTATGGGAACAACTCATGCTAAATAAATATTATTTAAACATTACTGCTAAAGTGTCATTGAAATATGCAACCTCTTTGAAGGAGCAAAACATATTTCTACTGTATATGATTTATCGGAATGGCAACATGGTAAAGGGCTCTTGAGTCGTTCATTGTCAAGACCCATTCAACTCTAACTCATCACATAATAAGGAGCAGAGCAGCTCTCACATAACCAATAAGCCAGAGTCCCGTCTCAATGGGCGACTCCTACACAACGCAGCCCTGTAACAAATTAACAGCTGCTGGGAGCATCTCCAAGCAACTGCGAGCCCACGACGCATACTAAAGCAGAGCAGCAAAGAGGAAAACCCGGTTCAGGCTGCTACTGATTTTCCTCACAGACAAAAAAAAGCAAACGTGTCCTGACTCTCACAGGTCAGATTAAAACCACCAAGAGGATGGGAAAACACAAAACAGTACAATCAGTGTACAAGGCATCGTCAACACCGATATATATATTTATTACCGCACATGTCTCTGTTCTACCCGGTTGGTTTAGAGATGCTATCTTTTGCTTCAATTTTCCACATAACAAAACATTAAGCTAATGTGTGCAGTTTTTTGGTGGCTCTAAGAAAAACCCTGAAGTGAGCGGGATTTTCTCACCAAAGTCTATTTAGATGGAGGAATTGTGGCCAAACACTTAACAGTAACAACGCATAATTTATGATTATTCATGCTAATAAATTCAGGTTGCTTTAACTCGGCAGTTCTATAGGTAATCTGAGACTATTCTTTCCCAGTACAGCAACGATGAAACACAAACACTAATTGACTAGAGTACAATTTAACAGACTAAACTCCCCGGGTGCAAGACAGCCGTGTCCAGGCCTGTCCTCTCCAAAGGCTGAAATAATTTATCAGATACATGCACAAACAGATGGCTGAACAGTGACCTGCGCGGCCCGTCACAGTAACAGCTTCAGGGCGAGGTCACTCCCACCATCACCGCCACGGCCAAATTAAATCACGACACTTCGTCCCTATTTGTCCAGTGTGACAGAGGGCGCCCAAATACTGACCACTGCACAAGGAGATGAACATGTCCACCACACACCTGACATACACTTGGACTTTAAAGGTTACTCCCCCCAGCCACGTATATGGGCTATTTGGCCATATTTCTGAAATTATGAATGTTTTTTTTTTCAAATATTGTTAGGTTTTGTGTGACGCTTTTGTGTTTTGGGTCGAAATTGGTTCAAATTAGTTTTCTATTTTAAAATTGTAATGCCAACAGAAAGTAATGTGTTCTAAAAAGAAATATCCTGCAAAATCCACAAAAGTAGCAGTCATGTGTAAGGTTGTAAAACCCCCTCACCACTCACAATTTTCGGTGTAATTTTCTGTACAATTTTCTAACCACCTGAACTCTAGCGGTTATATGATGTCACCAGAGTATACACACACCGCATCCATGAGACGCACACAAAAAACAGTCTAAATTGGTCGCAGAAATCAGCCAAACAGTGAGGCTGCAAAGGGTGAAGCGCTTACAGCAAAGGACCACTGAGTATATTAAAAAAAAAAAAATTGATTTTGAGTGCTTTCTCATACATTAAAGCTATATTGACTTAAATACTGAATAAACAAACACACATTTTGACTGCACTGCGAGAGACTGCACCCGATGGAAAGACACAGAAACAACCAATTAGGTCCTCACGTACATCAGGTCGGTCACAAAAAAACTGTATTTCCTGCTACCAATTATGCAATTAGGTATAGCCGTCCAATTAGCTTCTCAAAGTGTCATTTTTAGATAGACTCTTTGAAATAACTGGCCATGAACATAATTAGCTCGCTGGTCTGTCTGAAGCCACCCTTTTCTCCCTGTTGATCGCCCTTGCATTAGCCTTGATCCAGCAATTACCATGGGCTCACTCCTGACCCGCAAATAATAATTTTGTTTACTGAAGGGACCAATTTGATGAAAGGAGAACAGTGCTATCTACCGAGTGCTACCGAGGCAACATGTTACGAACAGCAAAAATATTGTATTAACTTTGAGCCTTACCTGTAAAGAACCTGGTGTATCATACGGTGCTATTCTATTGTTTAATTAGCAAAAATTTAGACAGTTTGATGTATTCAAGTCACACAAAAACAGACTGAAAAATGCTGAGGTTTTCCCACTCAACCTTTTTTTTGTAAAGAGGAGAGATGGCCCGACTTGACGCAGTAGCGGATAGACTGGCCTGCGGATGTTCTTGGGGTGAGTGAGCTGGAACAATCAAACTGGAGACAGGAAATGTGGCTTCTGATAGTTTCAACTCTGGGTCCTTGAGGCGTCAGTGAAGCATAAAGCAACGGGTTCACTGATAAGCCACGCACTCTAATCGAGTTTAAGACTTATATTTTTTTCTGAATGTTGCAGTTTTTTATTGTTTGTTTGTATTTTTCTTTTGACATTACCACTATTTTGTTCTTCTAGTGAATGAACAGTGGCACTAGGTTGCCTTCATGTTGTATAATTCTATTTCAGTTGGAGGGCAGGTACAAAATCAATTGGAAAACGAAGCAATTTTGGAATGAAACGTTAAAAAGATATTGTACAAATGTGGATAGAGACTTCTGATTTATCTGGCGCCCCTGTGGAAGAAAGCGGATGAAAATGAATGGATGGGTTTTCCCAAATCATTTAGTGATAGTTAGACTCACAAACCTGCCATATTGTTTGTTTGAATCTTAAACTAGAATTGTGACGGTTGCCATAGACACCAGAAAAAATTCTAAACCGCCCTCCACCACAATAATACACTCTTGGGTCTTTGGAACGTTGTGATGTCACATGAACGCAGCCTATTGAAAGCTGTCCATCGTTGGTTGACTTTTTGTTCGCTTGTGCCCATTTCCTCGGCTGAAATCCCGCTTTTTTTTTCTCGGGCGCAGGCCTGATTGACAGTTTAGAAATCGGGGGTTTAACAGAATGTTTTAAAGAGACGCCTACTAATGTTGACTTAATTGTTACTGTACTAATTGGCGGGGAACAGGCTATAGCAGGCCATACATCTCCTCTTCTGTTCATTCCCTTTGGACAATTAAAAGTCGGATGGGTCAATGGGGTGTTGGGTTTTCTACCGAATGTTTAAAAACAAAATGTGTTATGCAAGATGTGTTCATTCCGTGTCATTAGCTGCACTTTTGCTAACAATGTGGGTACGGTTCTGTTGTGGTTTTGCCATGAGGAGTGCACACCAGTAAAGCTGTCCGTGCACGCTGTTTCAACTGTTTGGGGAACGTGACTCGGTGGTTGTACAAGCAGACATGCCTTACCATTTTTTAAAAGACTCAAATGGATTGCTTATTTGGCTTTTGTTATACATTCTTGTATACAGAAAATACTACAAAGATAATAATAAACATTTTATTTAAAACTTTGGTCTACTGTGTTTGAATACTTGCTTTTGCCTTGCTTTCAAATTCAAGTTTGAAAAAAAGGGAGTGAGAGAGATAGAGAGACAGAGAGAGAGAGAAAGAGGGAGAGGGAGGGACTTGAAATGAGGAATACCATGGATTTGTGTTTGAATTAACACTATAGCTATTGGGGTCGGCACGCTGGCTGAGTGGATAGTATTCTCGCAAGAAGGTCCTAAGTTCGAATCTCGGTCGGACCAGGGCCTTTCTGAGTGGAGTTTGTATGTTCTGAACGTGTCTGCGTAGGTTTCTTCCGGGTGCTCCGGTTTCCCCTACCACTAAAGACATGTACAATAGGTCTGGCATGCGCCTCCTGTACTTGCGACCCCGCTTCCATCTCTCTGTGGAGTGAGACACAAATGCCCAAAAATAACAATTGTAAACCGCTTTGTGACTCTGGTCTGTGAAAGGCGGCATATAAATAAAGATTAGCTACAGTACTTACTATAGCTTGTCTCATTTGCATACCCTGTTTTAGTGAAATATGGCCTGAGTCCTTGGTAGAGCATTGGCCTTAAGGCCAGAAGGTCGTGGGTTCAATTCCCACCTCTACACCTTCTCCACTGACTCCCACTGATGACTGCTGTCGTTGTGTCCTTGGGCAAGACACTTAACCCCACTTTGCCCAAAAGCCCCCACTGAAAGGCTATGCTCACAGTCAGAGAGCAGCCGTCCTCCTGTGGACTCACCACCTGCAGAGGGTCAGTGAGGGGCTGGTGCTATGAGACTTGGGTGGCATCTCTGATTGCCACCCCCCTGACCCAGAAATGGATTAAAGGGTAGAAAATGGATGGATGGATGGGCCTGAGTCAATTCAGCTACAGGGGGACTCAGGATAGGATTCTAAATACCCCAAGAAGCCGTATTATCCATATTCTAATCTCTATGAGCACAACTTCCAACATCTTTTATTCATTCGTTCCAGCGTTGCCAAAGTTGTTTATTCTGTTGTCTATTAATGATCTATTATGACTCTTTTTGCAAATCTCCTTGACAAATCTTCACATCCAAACATTCGGACTGGATTTGTCTCATTGTATCTTTGTTGTATTTCTTGCTTGGATTTATGTTTGAGGTTTTATTCACTTAAATTAAATTGAATTTATTTGCAATGAAAGAAATGGAGAAGGAGGCACTCTGAAAACTGTTCTTTATAAAAATGAACCAACGCGTTTCGACAAAAGTCTTCTTCAGGGCAGTGAGTGTCGCAGCTGACACTGTGCTGATTTTAAGGCGTCATGGGAACACCACGTGACCATGCAATATTTATAAAATACATCAATTCAATTTATGTTTAGCCAAAATAACTTTATTTGTGGACGTAAAACCACCAAACTAGTGAACATTTGTCCCTATTTGAGGCAGTTTTTCCCCCAAGTTACCAGACTTGGTCCTGTTAAAGTTAACCAGACCACAAGTTGGAACAAAACTTCATGTATGAGCACTTTCCTATTGGGCTTTGTTAAGCTTGGGGCATAGCAATGACCATCTACATACAAGACCAACATGTTAAGACTAAATATAAGTTCTTAAAAATCTGAAAATGTGTTTAATTAACCTTTATTACTTCATATTAGCAAGTAAGTATAAGTAGTTAAGTAAGTATTATCATTTATAGTGCATGTTACAGACCAAGTGAACACATTCAGTCACTCACTCATTAGATTCAGACCTATTGTACATGTTTTCAGTAGTAGGGGAAACCGGAGCACCTAGAGGAAATCTACACCGACACGATAAGTTGCTTCTTGTTGTGAGAGAAAAGCGCTAACCGCAGAAGTGTGAATGACTTACATTTGTAGCACATAAGTATTGCGTGCCAGTGTATGATGATAGATGCGTGGACTGAAAGCATTCTAAAGATTCCACTCATGTAATCGTTGTTCGAGCAGCTGTCTCCACAAGCATCACACACAGAGCGACGCTAAAGCTGAAATATCCTTTCATTGTTGCGCCTGTTACAGTATGTGCTTCAGTAATGGATGACACGTTCAAATTCTACATGGAAGTGCAGGAATACCAGTCATTTTTTATTCCACACCTGTTTTGGGATCGCTGGTGTCTAATTCCTGGTGACCGCAGAGGAAACTGTAACTGTGTGCTCGGCGACAGTCCTGACATGAATGGTAAGTGAATACATTTTCTCAGTTTTATCTTTGTATTCAGTGTTTGAATAATTCCCACTGAACCCGATTGTGGAATTCTATTAATTTCGATGATTAGTATTTTCTGCCGGCAGTGTGACAAAGATTAGAGAAGAAAACAGAAAGAGGACAAGGGAGGTTTTTTCTGTGTTCTGCTCCACATTTTACTAAAGCAATCTTTTTACAGTGCTAAGGATTACAGTGTGCGACATATTACTATTTTACCTTTAGAGAAATTTACTAAATGGTTAAAGGTTATTGGGTGATAAACATGTGATTAGGCTAAAGCAGAAACTATGAGAGACTTAAATAATATTAACATATTTTTACTGTATTTCACTCTTTATTTGACACAAGACATTCATTTAAATTTAATTACTATTACGTGCCATTTTGTTGTATGGCAGGGATTAAATTCAAAGTTTGCAGGGCCCTAACTGAAAGGTGAATTAGTATATACACAGTCATTCCTGACCCAGATCTTCATCTTGTGGCATAGGAACCACAGTGAATTAGATTACCCTTATAACAATACCAATAATGATGCACATTTGAATGCTCAAAGATGCTCAGAGAGTGGTGATGAACTACTAGCCTCAGCTGCCCTGGAGCAGACTAACTGAAGCGAGGCAACCACTCTGGGCCATCAGCCCCTTCAACCCCCTCCAATCATTCACACACACACCAGATTTATACTCGGCAATGTGGCTGAAGTATCTTGCCTAAGGACACATCTCACTGTGGCATCTGGTATTCACGTGGGCTGCCCAGAAAACTTCCACATAGAACTCAATGCAAACTAAAACAGCTCGACCTCATCTGACATAGAACCTACAGCTCATATAAAGGTTCTATTTAGTGGAGATTTTAGTGTCCCTTGTCATCCTTAACTTTTTTTCTTGTTAAATCCTTTGGTTTTCTAGGAGCCACACACGCGTATTTGGCGCAAAGCATCACGCGAACTGGAGACCAGAGGATGCCCAAATATGGGTGAGTTGAGCTAATGTTTCGCCCCCCATTGGTGGCACATGCGCCGCTGAGCACAAGCCATTGATTTGAAGGACACCATCTTGGATCGCCGGGGCTTGGGTCCACCGGGATGAGCCGTTCACATGCAGGTGGCGCCATGCCTTACAAACATCTCATCTTTGTTATATATTACTCTGATGCCTCAAAATGAACGTATAATTTTTCCTGTTGAGACGAGATCATCTTGTTATGGCTGTTTGTCAGATGACTCCCCAGAGGCATGCTGGGACACTGGCTGTATCTAATGGAATTCTCTGCATACTGATTTCATATTTGTCAATAATAATAGGCGGTGCGACGCAGTGGTCGTGTCAATGAACGCGTGTCTTTTAAACGCCCTTCACGACTCGTACCGCGCCTAAAGTCGGCTGCACTGTAAACGCGAGGAGCTGAGGACAGTGTTAATGGATTCGCCGCTGACACACTTCATCGTGGCGCTGATTGTAATTGCTTTTCACGTCGCACCAGTAATAGTGCCAGGGCTTCCGAGACACCGCAAGTCCCCTGGAAATACAAACCTTCCAAATTAAAGCTGTCTTTTCAATTTACCCTCCCACGTGGGGTGCACAATTATGAGAATAAAACCCGGTGCGATATAATAAGGGGTAAATACGTTTCAAAGCAACTATCACAGTTCAATTCATTTCAATTTATTCTTGTATAGCCCTGAATCACAACAGGAGTTACTGTATCTCAGAGGAATTAACAAAACAGTTGAAATCGCCAACACAGATCAGAGAATCAAACACAGAACACATAGAACTCAAAGGTATCGGTCCCTGAGGGGAGTTGACTAATGTCCATCACTGTACAGTTTTCATTCAAATACATAGTTAGTGAAGAATGAATGTGTCACAATGTCTTACAACCAAACAGGCTTCATGGATTATATTGAAAAAATAACACGATTCTGAAGTCGTAGCAGTCCCCGTCCTACAGCGGAGTCCGGGATCTATAGCCTGATTCTGATTCATTTTGTTTGCCATTTGCAGTAAAACCACATTGGAATACATTTTCAGAAGTCCCCAGTGTGCACAAAACAAGTACATAAGTAAACAAGGTTAAAAGTACCCAAATAAAACTTACTAAAAAAGTGCAGGAAACAATTAGCGCTGTGAAATCGATCGACTAAAACAGCTTCAATAAGAGAAAGATCAAGTAACGCTCTTTGTTTAAACTGATAACAGTTTGTGGAAAGAAGCTAGGGTTAGGGTTAGGGTTATCAAAACGAGATGTCCTGCATCTCAACGAACGATATCTTCTGCCAGAGGGAAGACGCTGTGTTCAAACTGAACTCTGATCTGTTGTGGCAGAATCGACAGCTTTGTAAAGTCCTCTGAGACACGTTTATTTACCATCAATTCAGAACCCTGAGAGAAAAAAAATATATTGATTTAATCAGTATTTTTTAATAATACTGTAATTTAATTGTCATTGTAAAAAATCAACAAAGTAACTATTTAAAGCCACAGCAAAGAACTGTGCTATTTAACAAATAATAATGATACGTTCATTTTATTTATAGTGCACTTTTAACTTGACTCTAAATCCCTGCTGCAGATTAAAAAAACGTCTTCTTCCTCTCTCTCAAAACAGTTTGGTTCTACAGTATAACTACTTTCGAACATGATGATTTGGCCTTTTCTACATCTTTACATATGTTTTTTCAGACAAAAAAGTGAAAAAAAATAAAAGACGGTTGCCTTCACTCAGCCAATCGGCTCTCAGCTCAAAGCATCAAAAACGGTCACAAATGTTCTAATAAGGTGAAGCCAGCATGGTGTCGTCTGATTTGTTGATTTAACTCAGAATGTTTCTTTTGGGGGATAAACCACATGGATTATTCATGAAACCAAAAGTTTGGCACCCCAGCTTTAAACTGCGATAAATCCAAATGAAATATTCAGACACTCGCCGCATGTGTCCACTCTGTAAATGCATTGCTTGCTATTCCAGACTGTAGCTCTTATCACTTGTGTTAGCTGAGCAAACGCACTTTTCTGCAGACTGCCTCTCGCTCACTCTGCTTCTCACTCCCTGGATTTGGGATAAAGACTGAATTACACAGCAGAACAGTCCTGGATAGCAGAGACGGAGATTACCCTCGCCTGATCTTTCTTCAGACAAGGAATAGTTGAGTGCAAGCCTCCCGCAGGGCCCTGCCACCTCCGCGTTACTGACAGCCGGCGTATTAGCATGCATCGCAGAGGAGGGGGGAAGAAGAGCGGGTTTATCCCTTTTGACCCGACGCTTGACTTGAAAATGAGAGGAATCCAGCGGGCCGCATGTCACTGCTGATCAGTACACAGACAGTCAGGCGCGCTCTCACATACTGCTGCGTCAGGAGCTTATAGCTGCAGCCTCCACAGGTAGAACCAAGCGCCTCTTTAAATATGTCCCTCCTAGAAAAGTACAAGGGTTTTAAGTCCCTGAAGTTGCCTCAATTTCCAGCCCACAGTGGAGATCAGAATGACGCATGCAAAAAGTGTATGCCAAACAGCCTCTAAAGGATAAATCATTCTGTTTTATTTATATACTTCAATGTCACAACAGTCGTTCCCTGGAGAGGTTTTAAATGAGTACGAGCTCTCAGACATGTAGAAGAAAGCTCCTTACAAATTCAGTTTGATTAATTTTAACCCAACACACAACCAGCATGTTTGTGATGACGTTAAAGTCACCACTTATCTGTGAATAGATTATTTAGGCTGTCATTGGTAAAACATGTTTTTTCCTTTTTTCTGGAAGTATTAAATGGCTCACCTTAAGCACCAATATTTTTGTCCTCACCATCTGGTTTACATGATATTGAAGGATGTATTTTGTGAATCCAAGCCTGAAACGAAATGTAGGAATGAATGGCATACTGTTTTCGTAATAAAGAATATTTCTATCCCTGCCTGGGTATCTCTGTATTTCTGCAGTTTACATGTGTCTGCGAAGATTTCCAATGGGCGCTCAAAATATACACCAATCCTCGAACAAATGTAATTCTGACCGAGCATCAACATCTGGAGATGGGTCCCTGGGCGCCGCACTCTACCAGTCACTGCTTCTAACCACTCGCCCTGGAGGTACACTATCGGGCTGTAGGGCCGAGTGGCGTTTTATGATGGTTAACTGCAGAGGACAAGTTTCGTATGCCTTAGCCAATGATATATATAACTCCATTAAGCTTTTGACATGGTTTAAATGCATGCTTCCCAGCCCTTTACCATGGTCACTTTATACCATCAGATCTCTGGTCACTTATTGATAATCTGCACTGTTAAATGTCTTTTATGTAGTAGAATTGTATGAGAATTGTATTGTGTATGCCGGTAAATATATATATTTTTTTTCCTTTTTCATTACTAATTTCCACCATTTACCAAAGTAATTTCCTAGTTTTTGATTTCCTTTTACTTAAGTTGGCAATAATAATGACGCAAGTGGAGAGAGTGCTAACCACTCTGCCATTGTGCCTTCTATTAGCATAAGAATTAGCGTAAAATGAGCTCTGTACCTGATTAATCTGATTAACATAAATTATATTCCATACTCCAAAACCAGCATGTAATATTTTGAAGCCTATATTTAACCATCCCACGGAAAAGCTGAATAGTGTAATATTTATCCTCCTTTTTCCCTATTTAGTCTAATTTTGGTGAGGGCAGATGCAGCTGGCAGGACAGAGGGCGGGTGTCTCATGCCTCCTTCACATTCAGAACCAGTGTGCAGCCGTGGGAACAATTTGGAGAGGTGGTGCTGCCAGTCGAGCTTGGAAATTATTGGGGCACAACTGATCAGAAAATGTGGAAAATTCAGAGTTGGACGTGACGGGCAAATGGGTCAGTAGTCATGGGGATGGTCGTGCCGAGAAATAGGCCAGTAAATAAAATACAAATTCGACACAAATGATGGAAGGCAGTAGAGAAAAAGATTGTGCCTGGTTTATGTTGTTTATCAGACACATTTGCATAATCTGAACACTTATTATTATATTTTTGCTTTTTTATTCCTCAAATTACATGATGGAAATGTTATGCTACGGTCCATATAGGTCAATTTAATTCCAAAGAGCTCACAATAATATAGAAAACATGAATCCATATTTATGTGTGCATGTCATGATCATGGAACAGATGCTGAGTGTGTTGTCGTGCATTTGTCACAAGTTTTTCCTCCAAATGTATTATTTTAATGTTTCTGATGCTTTTCCTGCTGCACGCTGAATAATAAACAGCATCTATCATATACCTTTTTTTATTTTGCCAGGCAGCGCAGAACATTTTCTCATATTTTCTGTTTCTTTGTGTGTCGTTTCATCATGTTTTTGTGTTGTTTCGAGGACGCTGCTCACTCACTGTCCCAGATTCCTGTCAACACAAGTCAGAGCTGCACAGAACACCGGAAACGCTCCCAACTTATTCCTGAAATTAGAACGACTGTGAATGACGACATCCCTATCACTATATATTGTTCGCACCACATTATCACTTCACCGCTGTACGTTATTAACACCTTCTCTTGCACCGATTCTAATAAATATAATGCAACTATTCATTTCACCCGTCTCTTATGTAATGTTAAAGGAATAGGCCACCGTTTTTACATACTGACACATGTTCTTACCTTACCTTAGACTGGTTCCATGTTTCCAATTTAAATACAGTTACGTGACGTGTTACTCTACAAAGTATAGTAACACAGAAATGTAACATGTCGATTTTCTCAGTGGATAAAAAGGGGTACTATATTGTGAGGCGTAATAATACGAGGAGCACTTCGTTCGCGCACAAACTCCCAAGACTTCTCTCCTGCTCACTTCCGTCAATAGAAGCAGCGTGAGCGGGAGATAAGTCTATAGGAGTTAGTGCGCGGACGAAGCACTCCTTGTATTATTACGAGGAGTAATAATACTGTAACTGTATTTAAATAGGAAACACGTGGAAGAGTTTGGTAGCTTCTAAAGGGGGGCTGATTTGGTACTATACAGTATGTGGAAGAGGCTGCGTTTGTGCTCCGTTTGCATGACAGAGCGGAAAGGAAAGGAAAGGTAAGAATATATGTCAGTAAGAAAAAACGGTGGCCTATTCCTTTAACCTGTTATGTTATATGTTGTATGTTAACGACTCATTACACTATTATTCTTGCGCTAGAGTGTATTGCAGATGTAGATATAAACATACATAAAGATGTCTCTTGAATTAGACAGAGGTGTGGACTCGAGTCATGTGACTTGGACTCGAGTCAGACTCGAGTCATGATTTTGATGACTTTAGACTCGACTTGACCAATTATAAAAAGACTTGCAACTCGACTTGGACTTTAACATCAATGACTCTGACTTTCACTTGGACTTGCGCCAATTGACTTGTAAAGACTTGCGTAACCCGGGCCATTTTTACCTTTCTCCGCATCTCTCTTTCTATCTATGCCGTCTCTGAAGAAACAAAGTCTCGCGGTAGTTGTAGCGCTCGCGAGAGAGTTCGAACGTGAGTTCCCCGCAGTTCGCGCAGCAACACTTCCCTAAACAAGCGGACTGCATTCACCGGTGGGTGTGTTGTCTAGGGGAGCTGGAAATGAGCGAGCTGCAGGTATTTATCGCGACCTAACGTCATACTTTGTTCTACAAACCGTAATTGAAATGCTTTCACTACAGGCGCCTCATACAATTGAATCGACGCAGTTGTCACACTGTGTGGCGTGTTTTAAAGAGGAACTGGTGAGTCAAACTAGCGCTAGCCTGCGCTGCTCTGTTGGCTCTTTCTTATATTTTTCTGTGTGGGCGCAGAGGCCTATTATTATGAGTATATTTTTGCTGTGCTCCTCCTGCTAAAGTTTGCATACATTAGATAGTTGTTTTGATTATGTGCACTAAGCTAGATTAATATTTGCACTATTGTTTATGGTGCATTGATATGAGAATCAGTGCTTTGACTGATTGAATTAATTTATATGAGACATTTTATTATGTAATGATATATTGGTAATTATGAGATATTGCTAATGCTGGTCCAGTTGATGGCGAGCTGCCCCAGGTCCAAAGCCTAGACCCCTCATACTACCCCTATTCTACAGTAGGACATTTGGAACAATAACCACTACGGACATTAAACTGATTATATAGATACAGGTCCTAGCCCAATACTCATATTCATATATGCTGCACTTGCTACTTCCCATTAAAAACCCCAAAGATAAAAAGTATGTTGACACGGACTGCTCTGATTTTATGTGTGGTCTGTGCATGTGTAACTGAGCCTGCATCTGGCACAACATCCAATTAGATCACGTAGATAGTTTTGATTTATCAGCAGACAACGACATGGAACAAACTGTTAGTCCATGGGTCAGAGACCAACGAGAATGCACCAGCAAAATGATTCCTAACATTATTTTGTTTGCCTACAAAAGTACGTGGAGACCAACAAGAAACAAATCGCGGTCAAAAAGACTCGAGAGGACTCGAAAGTCAAACCGTAGGACTTGGGACTGACTTGAGATTTGTTGGCCTTTGACTTGGACTCGACTCGGGACTTGCCTGTCTTGACTCGTGACTTGACTCGGGACTTGAGGGCAATGAATTGAGACTGACTTGTGACTTGCTAAACAATGACTTTGTCCCACCTCTGGAATTAGAGTGTAGTATTTGACACTTTGCTTCTTTATCAAGCTAAAGATAAATATTTCATTGTTCAAAGTATAGCGGTGCTGTTCTTGATACTCCCTTATCTGGTGTTGTGTACTTCTCATTCCTACTGTTCTGTAACTGGTGATGCAACTGTGGGATAAATAAAGGATCTCTTAATCTTAATATTATATTGTTTCAGTTTTGTATGACATTCAAACTGACTGCAGCACCGTGAGCACACAACTCACATTTTGTTTGAGAGAGACAATAGAAAAAAAAAAAATGGTTTTAAATGTGCAAATATTGAAATTTGAAATACAATGTTATCTTTATCTTCCAGTAAAAAAAATTGAATATTTTTTATCTTCCAGTTAAAAAAGTTTGCCAACAGGTTTGGCTTCAGTCTGTATAAAAGATAATACACTCTTTTTTGCAAAAATGACTGTCAGTGTAAGAGCAGTGGAGCTTTTCTGGAAAGTGTGGAGTGAAGCGAGTGGATTTCAGGTCCTGTCTGATCATCTGAAGGCAGTGGGTGGTGACACGTTCTGTTGATGGCTCAGCGGAATATCTCAAACAGATTTTATACTATATAGACTCTTATGTGTTTCAGACAGAGGCTCCCCGCTCCTGTTTATTATTTAACCTGTTGCCGGCCTTCTATTTGAGCAAAGAAAAAAAGAAAAAACTTGCCTTGAGCTGAATTGTTGTAAAAGCAGCTCTTGGAGATATCAGCATTTGGATCTAAATATTTCAGTTTTATTCAAATCATTATTTTATCATTAAAGTCCACATAGATGAATCTCTGTTTAATTTTTTTCATTCAATTCAATTTATTTGTGTAGAACCCAAAAGCACATCCGGAGATTTTTAGTGGTAGTCGATTCGTCAACACAGATCAGAAAATCTAACACAGGAAATGCAATAATAACAGACACATTAGACCAAAGTGTTAATACATTTCCTCAATCATTCTGGATCATCACCACTGTCCTTAGACCCAGTGGAAAAAGTGAGAAACCTGAGGGAGGGGGCCCATATTGAGAGGGATCCGCTCCCAGGGACAGACGGGATATAGATCCAGGACTCAGGCTGCCCCTCAGACCACAAGGTTGGGTTGGGTTGGCTCCCAGGTGGGGTTGTCCAGCAGCTCTACCATTAAACTGCAAGTACAATTATTACGGTGTGGTGTCAGAATCATTTAAAAAGACATTTAAGAAAACATTCATCTTTTGAAATGCCCATTGGTGCGACATTAACCACACTGAAAATTCTTGAAAGTGTGACATCACGGTCCCAGCTCTATACTGCGACTGGCTCTCCGTGTTCCCCGCTCACCTCCAAATGAACAATCTGAATAATAGAAGTGTTCGGTCATGAATAAATGTAGCTATAACCTTTTTACAGTGAATGTTGGCTTAAATATAACAGTGATTATCTCTAATGTCTCTGAATCATTACTCTGTGAAGGTCAATAGCAGCACTTGACCTGGACCCACCTGTTACAGAGCACAGCACAAGAACGTGGCCGGGGATTTCCATTTACCAGGAGCCAAGAACCAAGAAGTGAAATTGGATTTTACAAAACAGCAGTAATGCGTGGAATTCGGGCTTATCCATCAAACAGACATGAGCTAGTGAGCAGGTGTAGAAATAAACCAAGTAGCAGTAGCAGCTCTATGGTTTTTGTCACAGAGATAGCAGCAATAATTAGGCCTATATACTGATGTAAACGTTGTCCTCCTTAGTAACTATAACCTTGTTCAATGCAGTCCCTCTGTGATCTCCTTTAGCCCATTCAAAGCCCTGTTGAGCGCCTGCAGCCTCACGATTAAAACTCCATTCAAGAGGAGGCCCAACACTGGCTCTCGTCAAGGTCGCAACCACAATTCAGACAGAAAGCCAATCCTCGATGGGAATGTGAAATTAATCTGTGTACGTTTAGATGAGGCTGGCACTTCTCTGCTCACAAGCTGTTCCTCAGTGGGCAAAGATAAAAACCCAAAAGACAATGGTTTTCAACTTTACACTGTGGAGTTAGAAGTGTAATTGGCTCGCCGCTTCACTCTGGAACTGGCACCTGCACACGCCTTTTTAACATTCACTGCTTTGTTAGTGTCCTTTCTATTTCAGAGTTGAATGTCCACATTTTTCCTCTCCTTCTACCAAATACACCACTTAAAGTAAGAGCATATCAAATGAGAAAATCAGGGGAAAGAGGTTCGCTATTCTAAAGTGCAGTCCTTTGATTTGACAATTCCGTTAGCGTCTAATAACTGTTCTGTTCACAAAATCCTGTAGAATTAATAATAATGGCTGTGGAAAATCCTTCAAGGTGCATCCCTCAACAGTGCAGGCTGTGACCTAGACTGGTTTACGGTTGTTCATAGCATAGTTCGTTGGTGCTTTAATTGTCTGCATGTAAGCAAAAAAAAAACAATTTTACATGATGACGTTAGTCTCACAACAGAAGTGACAAAGAGAAATTATTTTTACATTATGGTGCCGAACAAATACTGTTGTTTGTGCGAGTTAAATATGAGGAAAGATAGTTTTGTTTGTTGCTATTTGTTAGATCTGTAAACAAAGTTCAAGCTTCCGTTCGTCCGATATTAACCAATGACCAATCATCATTCTGTGATTGGTCCCCAAATCAATGTGACCATTCCAGCCCGAGTTTCCAAGCGGGCCCAGTATGTTATTGCTTTACTGTGTTGCTCTGTTTGGTTTAAAACGTGTACATTCCATAAATATGGGTGATTTTACAGCTCAAAAAACACAGTGATAGCTTGTGTCAGATGTAAAAGGAACAATTAAAGGCAAACTCTATGCAGTAAATATCCAGGCTAAACAACATTTAAAGAAGCCTCCAGAACAGGTAAGGAATGCACCTTTAAGCCATTAATAATTGAGACTGGCTTTTTGTCTGTGAGATTACTGTATTTGACAATATCCAGTATGTCCATATTGTGCTAGGTTTGACAATAGCAACATATTTTAACATTGCATTTTTTTGTCTCCTTTTTTTAAACACATTTTGCACATGTATGAATATCTGCTCCAGCCTCAAAACTCTTGAAGCTTCAATTTAGCAGAATGTAGGAAAGCGTATATTACACCACCCCTTCATCATCTCTGCAGTCTTCCATAATTGATGCCGATGGTCCTCTTTGCCCAGAAATAACAAGGCAAAAGTGGTTTTGGATTTAGAAATGAAAGGCTCCGTTTTTTGTTCAGATCAGTGAGAGATTTCCAGGTGAGACTTAAAAGCTACACATATAATGACAGCAAAAGAAAATGGCTGTTGTTAAAAGTCAAACTCTTCTCTTGTTCTGGATGAGAGGAGAGACTTGGACGCAGCAGGGGCCACCTACAAGTGATGCAAGCGCTTTCTTCCTTGTTATCATCCAAGCTCTCTTCCTCCCAGAAGAAAAGCCATAATAATTACGCCAGACGTTCAGTAGAAAGTAGTTAAAGGTGTCTAGGTTGCTACCATATGTCGTGTGTGCTGCACTCTCTAAACTTAAGGAAAAGACATGAACGAGACATGACACTCAACCAACTGCTCATTGGGTATAATGTTGTGAGAAATGAAATCTTAAACACTTGCATCCAATTTATTCCACATTCACGGCCAGTATTATAGCAATATTAAAATGTCCTTTCTGCTCCTAGTGGATAAAAATAGGTTCTAGACAATGGATCATTAAATGTTCACACCTTGACATATTATGGAAGCTTAATATTTGTTTGTCTTGACTGCCTATGGTGAAATTTAACGCCAAAGAATTGTCGTTATAGACTTGGCTGCTTCTCAATTATTTTTTAGCGCCGGGAGGCAAACGGTGGCATTCTGATGGCAGGTATAAGGCCTCTCTGCTTCTGTTGCTGACCAGACATGCACACACATGAGAGCAGTTATTTCCTCCTCCTCCTTCTCCAGCTGAGGTGCAGTTGGAGCAATTGGATTCTGGAGCAGAGCGCCGATCAGGACTGATCCCAGCCCGTATGAGGCTGAGGACGATTGAGTTTGAAACATGATAATAGAGTCCAGAGGAAAAGCCAATATATTTCTGCAGAATAAAGGTGCACATATTCTCAGTCGCAGCTGGAGCAGTGTCTCATCTCAGCTGGAGCAGGGCATTGAAGCCCAAGTCATTAAATAGACAGCACAAACCAGTGAACTAAATGGGACAGTTTAAGTACAGTTAAAATCCCATTTATACAGCAATTCCAAAAGTGCAAGTCTATTTGGTACACACAGTGTGTACATCAAATCAATTTACAGGGGTTATTTTCATAATTTAAAATGAAACCATAGAACAAAGCTGCAGGTTTAACGCAAAGTCACATGCTTTTAAACTATACTGTTGAAGTGGTACAAAACAGTGTTTTATATTGTTAAATAAATATAATTCATTAAATGTGTTGAATTTTGCTCAAGGCCGATATTCAGGAACCAAAGGTAAAGCTAAAATAATATAGTGCGTGATATCCACCTGTGATCTACGATCCATAAAGTTAGTCCAGAGTAATGACAAAAGATTCACCTATTCATTCATTTAGTTAAAATGTTACAGTGTAGCAACAGCGCTATATTTACAGATCATATATTAAAAGTTTAAAACAATTAAATTAAGCCAACCTTTTCAATCTTCAAATTTGTATATTGATTGTATATAAATATTGAACTTTTATGGTAAAACTTTTTTCAATGCTGAATATAAAATACAGTTAATAACTTTATAGCAGGAATCCAGCCACAGTCTGTTGCACAAGTCCATTCACGTTGGAGGGCCCTCACGTCCTCTTTAATGTCCGAATGCACTTGAAAAGCCTAGTCTGTCGATGGCAAAAGGCAGTTGTTACAAAGCCAGAAGTGTGTGTAAACAAGGCAATAGCAGCACCCAGATGGCCCACGTCAGCGCTGGACTGCTGGACTCTTTGGCAGATGGAGGATGGTGATGAGGACCATGATGGGGGTCGTGATCACGGGACACATCTGGACTCACTGAGGAGACAAGAGAGGGAGAAGAGACGCTTAGTACCATTCACAAACACACATGCTGCTCTGATGTGATCACACCAGAGGAGAGACAGCTGTCAACACTGGGACCAGCTCCAAGTGACAAATTGTTCAACATCTGATATTCACACGTTTGTCCTTAAGCATGATCTTGAATGTAATTTTTATAGTAATTATAACCTGGGATTCAAGGAACTTCCTTGAATCCCAGGTTATAAATACAATAATGCTTCTGGCCTTGTAGAGTGCAGCTGAAACATGTTTAGTGGTCACTATGGACGGTGTTAAAAGTCATGGATTAGAGCAGGGGTCTCTAACCTGTAGCTTGGGATCAACCAGGAGCTCGCCACACCTATCCAAGTAGCTTCCCAACAATTTAGAAATTATGAATCATTCCAAAATGTATGTTTCAAATGCCCATTACTGTAAATGCATAATAATGTTGAAATATACTATATACAATTTATTTATACAATTTATTCTTGTATAGCCCTAAATCACAACAGTATTCATCTCAGAGGACTTAACAAAACCATTGAAATCACACAACACAGGTCAGAGAATCAACAGTTAAGACACAAAAAGAATATAGAACACATATTGAAAAACGTCCATACATGTTGTAGAATGTTAAAGTGTCCTGGATCATCACCACATATATATAATGACTGTGGATAAAAGAAACAGTAGAGTCTTAAAAGAACTTTGCTCAGCACTTGTCGTCACAATACAGAGATTAACTGGATTTGGACACTAAGAAATAAACAAATAAATAAATGTCCCTACCGCAGTGATATACTACAATAAAATGTGAATATTCCAACGGTTTTACACTAGTGCTGAGATCAAAATTATGAAAAAATTAATCATTTTAGTATGGATTAATATCTGAATTTGATCATTTTGACTATCCCACGCAGCCTAATAGAGTTTGCCAATGTTGCTAATGCTCAGTGTAAAGCCACTATATATACTGTATCTTTTTTTAAACAGGTATCATTCAAACAGAAATGTTGAAATTCCAAAATAATAAAATAAAATGTAATGAAACCTTTGTACAAAATGCTGAAATGAACACAGGAAATATAAACTGTGGCTCATTTTCCAGGTTCAATAACCCTTGACCTGAGACTTGAAATAAGTTATTGCTCATCCAAAATGACAAATCTCTTCCCATAGATTGCAAGTGTCTCCTATAAACACAACGTTTTGTTTTCCTCGTAACCTTCACGTCTCAAACCCATATTTTCGGGACTCAAGCACCACTTGGGTCTCACACCTTTGAAATTACTCTGCGGCTGAAACTGTTATCAGCTACAACAACTGCACCGGCAAAACTGTCAACATCCATCTTACAGTTTACTCTGAACCGAGTCACGAGAGAAACTCCACACGCCTCTTTGTCAGAGAGACCCCTTTAAGGTTCCCCTGCCACAGACACTGGACTCAAACTGAAGACAAATGGAAGAGGGGCTAAAGCCAGGATTATGTCTCCAGACTTTCAAGGATCTTCAACTTTACCTACAAGAAGCAGAAGAGCTCGACAACAATCTGTTTTTGTCACTACAGTGTATGTGGATTTGTGTTAGTCTGTACATGCTCCCTCTAGTTTCTTTTCATGTTTTACTTCCTGTCTTGCTCCCCTGTTTGGTTGCCTCCCCTGTCCTATGTCCCCTGTGCTCTTCCCTCATCTGCGCCTCACAGCAAAAAGGTCCTGGGTTCGACTCCACCTCCAGAACTTTCCCTTCCCACTAAAAATAAGTACAACAGGTCTGGTATGCACCTTCTTTATGGCGATCCTCGCGATCACAACAACTGTAAAGTGCTTTGTGACTCTGGTCTGTGAAAGGCGCTATATAAATAAAAAATGACTTACTTACTTTCTGTGTTTTTACCCCGATTTGTGCATTTTGTTTTTTAAGTTTGTTTGTTACCTTTTTGCCGTTTTGCTTGTTGGTATTTGGACCTCTCTGCAGTTTGACTGTTTCTTGTCTTTCAGAATAGAGCTGAAAATAGCAGTGTATTATTGATGTTTGGAGTGGCGACAGCGGGACATCTATTGAAGACACAGCTCACATATGGACGGTCCGCACTGAACATTACACTCTTATATTAGAGTATGAGCTTTTTGTTCTGCAGAAAAGTTATAAAAAGCAGAGGATGTGGCAGCTGCCTGTGTGCGAATGTGGAAAAGTGTAGCTCAGGTTCTCTTCTAGAATGAAGCTGTGGAACGCGTCTCAACAGGCGTCTTTGTCAGGGGAAGATAGGACTGACACTGACAGGGACGCTTGTCAAAACATGCCGATATATCTGTGTGAAAAAAAGGATATTCTTTAATATCAGAGTGCGAAGACCTTTTGCTTCACGTATGTGTTTTGCTCTTTTTGACCTGCTTCCCAGAGGGCAGACAGTGTTGTGATAAAGAAGTGAGACATTTAGTGCATGTACTTCATCTTCTGGTCAATTGCTTAACTTAAGTTAAACTAGCTTTCTGCCTGGGAATTGATTCTAGCCTTACAATCAAAAAGAATTGTAAGTTTTGTGGAGTTGAGAATTTGTTAATCAGCAATAATAGTAAACATTATAATTCCTCCCTCAATAAAGCAAAAGAGTAAATGTTGATATTGTGGCAGTTCTAAGGAGCAGGTCGTGTGGGGGGTGTTCTGCTGCACTGCTTTAAGCTGTGACTGACAGCTGCTCTGCTCTAAGTGTTTCCTGGAGGCAGGAACGAGTCCATTTACCAGAGAAATGCTGTATTGACAAACTGTTTACCTTCGGCTGTCATATGGAGGGGAGACGGGGTGAGGGCACACACGCACCCACACTTGCACGCACACACACATGAGGGAGGTGACCTCACTCATTCGTCTGATTTATAAAACATAATCCTTCAGGATGAATCAGTTTAATGACATATGTTTACTGTCGTCACTTGAACAGACTCTTTCCACTTACAGATTATATGAATATTCATCTGAATTGGCAAAGAAATAGACATCTGCACTTTAACTGCACTGTGAAATGTCTATCGCGTGTACTTGTTGTTATGTTGTGTGTGCCTGCATCTATTTTTACTCTTATAACTTGTTTTCACCTTGAGCCAAATCAAATTCCTAGTTTGTAGCTTCCTCTTACTTACAATGGCAATATAAATAATTCAGTTAGATTCTGATTCAAATACCAACAATACATCATTAATAACCTGTGCATTATACTGTCAAAAACTTTAATTATTGAAACAGATTGAAAATGAATAGCGTTAAACAAACAATGATGTTTATTATGTGGCCCTCTGAAAGTACAGTATCTGGTCAAACAACCCCGCTCTCGATGAGACAAATGTTATGGTTAAAAAAATTGTGGTTCATTGATGGTTTTCTCGTTGGTGGAAATAGCATTTATCAATATTGATTCTCTTTCTTCTAAAATCCTAAGTACCCAACAAAAATATTACAAATAATAATAAAACCAAGCAATGTATCTTTGTATACATTCAATGGTCTTCCTTCTCTCATGGTCTCATGCCTTAAACCCCACTTTTGGAAAAGTGTGCAAATAGACTTGGAGAGCTGAGTAATCGCACTGTGTTTCACTAAACTCATCTCAAAGAGGTCAAGATGTTTGAAAAGGAGCCGAGTGAGGAGAGAGACATACAGTAGGTCTGAGAGAGGCTTAAAGCTGAAGTGAAATCAATACGAGCTGATTCCTGAGGACTTGGAGCGGCCCTAATCGATACCACACTAACTGTTCAAGGAAAGAGCCACAGTCGGAGCGCTGATGGAAAGTTCCCATTGTGTGGACATAAAGGAGGTCGCACTACAGCACTGGACTGCAGAGGGGTCAGACGCAGGTTTGGACAAACATCGTCACAGCCAAGGCCCTTTCATTAAGTTAGTTTTATAGCCGTGGGCAGACAAACTTTGACTTATTCGAACTTTGAGGCTGACGAGACCTACATGTGCGCTATTGGGAAAGTTTGTTATTCTGCAGGGGCCGCTTCTCAGACTCAAACACTAGTAAAAGTAATGGATTTACAAACATCCCCTGGTATTTTGTGTATATTGCATCTGGCTTTATGTGTAGGTCTACTGTATTTGGTTGGGTAGGTTTAAAAAGATAATCGGATCCGATCTGTTTTGTGTTGTTACATATTTGAAGTAACTCAAATAGGATAAATAGGGTTTAAGACTACAAAACTATACCTGCCCTTAGAAGGACTTTAGCAGCATTAAACTGAAAACAGCCGGCTGATAATATTAAACAATGCGAGTTACAAATCCTTCTTTTCTTAGCTTCTCTGTGCCTTTTGGTGGAGTTAAGCAGTTCAGTAAATACTCAAAGGACAGCAGCAAAGCAGTTTATTTCTAATTATGTGTTTTTGAAGTTTTTGTACAACATCTGGATAGAACGCAGCAGGATGGCGTACTCCAGGACTATATGAAGAATATGCAAAACAGTTCACTTCAAAATTCATTTTTGTTGTGGTTCAGAACATAGAGCTGTATTAAACAAATATTTTCTTTGTTAACATTAGCATTTTGTCCAGAGCGTTGTTTTATTTCATTGTGATGACACCGATCTTCATAATATATGATCATTTTGTATTATTCTAATTACTAATGTTTTAGTGGAACGACACCTGTGTCAAATAAATACATTTATAAACTAATAAAGCCATAGTTTGAATTTCAAATGTATATGAAGCAGAGCAACGTTATATAACTGAAGATCATCTACATTTCTAGACACTTTACTCATAAAGTCATCACATAAAAAGATATTGTTGCAATTCAGTTTGTCAAAATATATTTTCTGATCACCTTTGTGGAGTTTTGGCCAAGTATCACATGGTCCCATGAGTTCAGTGATGTCATCTATACCAGGAAGTAACATTGTATTTACTGAAAACCGGAATGGAATTTGGTAAAGCTTACACAAATATTCCACTTTAGATTGTGTTTTGTGAAATGTCTAACCATTTCATAAGCATTACACATAGTTTAAACTGACAAACACATGCAAATTAATGAACGGATGTGTTATACCCAGAAGCTCAACTGAGGTCAAATAACTTTACAATAATGGCTTCTAATGGTGAGCCAAATAATAAAAGTTCTTTAACCCACTATTACCTAAAGTCACTTTCAGAAATAACAATTTACGTCTGTATTTTAGGGAAAGGAGAGTGGTTTATCCAAAAAAATATTTTAAAAGTTAACTATTGCAAAAAGGCAACATTGTATCTGGTATAAAACCTGACATTTGTTATTTTCCCTATCTTTGGTTATTAGATTTTTCAAAGCCCTGGTATGAAATATCCACACGGTCAGAGGTGGACAGACCCTGGACAATGCCAAGCAGAGACACAGCAAACATGAATATGGAAAAGGGCTCCAACACAGTGTCAATAAGTGCAGATGCTACTCAGTTCACGTGGTCCATTACACTGCATTCATTTCCGATAATGAGACTTTCTGCTGCTTTTCTGCACTCTGCCCTGACCTGCAGATCAAGCACAGCACGAGTGGGTGTTCAGCAGACAACCACCATATTCTCACCAATCACACAGCTACATGTGAGTCAGGGTGATAACGGTCATGAAGGTCAAATTAAGCTGAGCCTCTAACAATATGGCAGCCTAATCTTTTATTTATAATTTATTAACATCAAGGACACTTATGTATGCTACAAGGCAAGCTACTGGTTAAGAGTGGTGGGAAAAAAGGGAAACTCTTCATGTAATAACACTATACTAATACATAATACAATAGGCTCTACACTTCTGCGTTTTAGCTACAACCCCACTTCACTTCCTGTTCGCGGGAAACAGCTTGAGTTTCACTGGTTTACAAATCTCTCTGAGTGGCCACAGTCAAAGCTCTACCTCAGAGAGAAAGCACAGCGACCCTTTTGGGTCAGTCTCACAGCTGAAAAAGTGAAAAAACATCACTAAAACCCACCTAAAAGCCATAGGATAGCATAGGCAGGAAGTGAACGGGCTGATCTTTGTCAACAGGAAATGACGTCACGCCTCCCCGTGCATATTGCCCATACATAATTACTTCAGAATACACAGACTTTAAAATACAATAATTAATTTTATTAGAAATTCCCCAAAAAACATTGAAATGATAACTTTTCCTCTTCCTGCGCTTCCTCTTCAACGACTTCGAAAGGTAATGAATGCCATAAGGGCGTTTTCTCATATAGGTTCAGTCTTTAAAAACACTAAAGATTCATTAGAATCAACAACACATTATATTATGAGCAGGAGAAAGCTTTAGTAGGTGAAAGTAATAAATCAGCCATTCCCAAAGTCAGTAACACCGCGGCCCCCTTGAAAATCTGATGGTTCTGCGCGGCCCCGCAAAATAATAACCAAGAAGACAACGTTAAAATTAGGCTCTTCTCGTTATTTTATGTGGGGGGAAATAGCCTCTGCTACAAACATGTAAATGACGCACCCCATTTTCCAATACAAAAATGATTACAATTTGATTTTTCAAGTCAAATAATGAACACAAATATTGTAATACTACAAACAAAATATTATTGATTTAACATACAATAATTATATAAAACGTTTTATTTTAATACCCTCCTGGTGGGCCGCGGACACCAAATCATTCAAACATCTCAAGTATCCTATTCACTAAATAAACTGACTATGACTGAGCTGGGTGGACCTGGAAGTCCATATATGGTAACCCATTGACAACACATAATTGAAAAAAAAAATTGAGAAATAACAAAAAATTCTATTCAATAATGACAGACCATGACTCTTCATTAGGATGAAATGTCCAAACACAAACGAGTCATTACACCTGGTTCAGAAGAGAGAGGAGAGAGAAAGATCGCTGATGAAGCAGGATCAGAATAATGTCAGCATAAACAATGGGTGGAAACATGCAGGAGATATTCCCAAACAAAAGCAACAGAGATATCTTTTATAATAATTATTATTCATTGTTGTGAATGGGAGGCAGAAAATCAGCCATTCCAAACACGCCCCCACATTTCATTTTTATCACAGCGTCGTAAAAAACACTTAGACACACACTGGCCACGCATCCTGACAGCAGCGCGTGAGCCGGCATCTTAATTCGTGTTTTAATCAACACCCTATATCAGACCGACCGCAAAACAGATGCAACATGACTCCATTCTTAAATAAAGAAGACAAATGCATATTTTCACTCTGCGATTGTTTTGTTTACACTAGAAGAATCTAAATCAAGAGAAACCACCTGAGACCTGGGGAGAGAAGGCTGAGTGCTTCCATTGTCAAACACAAAGGCGCTTGGCATCCCCCGTTCAATTACACTCGCAGAAAAGGGAATAAATTAACTCTTTATCTTAACAAAGTGTATGATTTTTGCACAAGTGGGTTTATTCACCCCGTCTGTGTAATTAGAGTTAGATTAAAACCTAATTTACAATGACTGACCCTCAGAGAATGCCTTAATTCACACTGTTGACAAATATATAACTGTAGAACATGTTTAGCAGCCAGCAGGATTTCAACAAGCAATAACAAGACTTTATTATATTATTTGAAAAATATACGCAATAGACGCAATCTCCACCATACTAGATAAATGTGGCCTTTTGGGGAGGATTTTATCGAGTGCAGTTTTCCAAATTATTGTTTTAATTCAGTAATTAGAACACTTTGTTAAAGAACGATGAGACTCAGGCGACATTTTCACTGTTTGTGCGATACACTTTTGAGATTTCAAGTGAAATAATGTTCCTCCAACAACACCTGAAAATGTGTGAAGAAAAGAAGTCACATTGTAACAGGTAACAGTCATTTTCACATACATGTGCAAAGCTGGGTAACGTGTTCACCGGTAAATGTGCGCACTTAATTGGAAATGCAACCACCGCAATCAAATGGCAGTACAATGAGAAAAGACTTTTAGAGTGCAGCCACACTTGGTCTGGTTCACTGAAACTTACACAATGCATTTTGTCTCAAGTTAACCAGAAATTAGAAGTTAAAGTGAACCAGATTGAGCATAAATGTGGCATAATTTTGTTCCCTTTGGTATACAGAGCTGCACCCAGTACACAGAGCACAGCAACCCCCCGGATCCTCCTGCAGGAGGTGAGTCCACAGAGGCCAGTGGGGGCTTCAGGCAAAGTGCGGTTAAGTGTCTTGCCCAAGAACACAACGACAGCAGACATCAGTGGGAGTCGTGAAGTAGGTCTCGTGATGGGCTCTAACCCACAACCTTCAGGCCCAAAGACCAATGCTCTACCACTGTCGAGCCACATGCTAATTATTATTTTATTACATAAAACTAATTATTATATTATTACATAAAACACTTAATTTGTGGAGATGTGCAAGCAAAATGTATGGAGTAAATGTTCAAAAAGCACAATATAAAATTGATGCATTATTATTATTGGTGTTATTATTATCTGTGACTTCATGAGGGCTTTCTTCTGAAGTGGACAGTGAATAATAATACAGAAACATGTGTTTTGTTAAATGGAAAAAATAAAAATAAATTATGTCCTCCCTCAATTACATGCAGTTAGCATGCTTTACCCTTCATACTTTTTTCACCATATATAAATAATGCATTATAATTTTTAAAAGAAATCCTGTTTGTAAACGGCCATCTGGACAGCTGTTCTCAATGATTGAGATTGATCGATTGGAAAAGTAAGACTTTTACATGACTTATACATGACTTATATTATATTATCTACATGACACTATACTTTATACATTATACATGACTGACTCATTGATACATTTTATTTATTCTCTGCACAACCTGCTTTACTGTTGGTGGCTG
The DNA here is from genome assembly GCA_964034765.1 of Knipowitschia caucasica. Lineage (NCBI taxonomy): Eukaryota > Metazoa > Chordata > Actinopteri > Gobiiformes > Gobiidae > Knipowitschia > Knipowitschia caucasica. The sequence goes on along the minus strand of OZ035826.1, from coordinate 20,285,671 downwards.
AGGTTTAATTTTGTCGCCAATAACTGTAGAGTATAAAAAGTCTGACCTTCAAAAAATCCACCGTAATATTAATGCCAACGTAATCAAATACATCACTGCTGACAAGTCACCTTCAATCCAAATAGTTTATCATTGTACTTTTAAACGAGAAAATTGATAAACATTTTGCAAAAGGTTGAAATCCAAGGTGAACATTTATTGAATATTTGGAAGAGTAGACGTCCCGGTGCTTTATCCGTTAAGATATGAAGCTGATAGCACAGAAAACCAGAGATGAGCTCATGCACTATGAAAATACAGCCTTTGACATTTACGACAAAGCAATCTTGGTACTGTCCCGGTCGGTAAACATAAACAGGCTGCGTATCCGGGTGGGTTGCATCAGAATATGGAGAGGAGCCACAGACAACAGACAAACATGTAACCAGCTTTATTGCCCACCAACTGCACAAAATAAAAAACAAAAACATCCAGAAGTCATTTTTTACTGTGGTGGGCGATATGGCAACAACAAAAAAGTCTTTAAGGGCTCAAGTCGACCAAAAAGGAGGAGTGACAAAAACTTTGATTATGCTATGTGTACTAAAACAATGTAGATATTAATGAACAAAACGTGGGTTATCTCACTTCGGTTATTCAGAAATTACTTATTTGTTTCCAATAGATAGGATGTTGTAAAAGTAAAGAGACCACAAAATGCTGTCTTCATTGTATTAGAAAACATATATATATGTGTATATTTTTTACATACTTAAGACGTAAGAAAGAGCCTTGTGAGTCAAACGTTATTGTTCTTACTTTTTCTCTGTGATGCGGAGAAGTGTGGACTCTGTGGGAGCTGTGCTGGAGAGAAGGATGAGGGTTCTAATGCAGGGCATCCCGGGTAACTCCAGACAACCCTCTGCATGACACTATGGCCGCTCAGAGGAGTCATCGAAGCAACAGGCTTATATCACTACACTGCCGAACAAAACGTTTCAAGAGATCCTTTGTTCCTTCGGCTGTCAGACTGTACAACAAACCTGACTGACAGTACAACAACAAAAAAGCTGCTGTACACCTGAATTTCTCCAACGGGGATCAATAAAGTATCTATCTATCTACTATTTGAGGCTTTGGGATGAGAGATGAATGGCTGAGAGAGGGTGGTGTCATGGTGTGGACTTTCTGTATAGCTACAGTATTTTTATCTGGTTTTATTTGTTAATGGTATGCCCCGCTCTGATGTGTTACTACTGTGTCTCCGTGTGTGTACTTAGACTCCTGTCTGCTTGTTGTTGGTCCATTGTCGTGGGTTTGTTCTGTGTCTGGTGTCAGTTTTCATTCATTAAATTATATTATTTTTGCGATTCTTCTTGAGGGTCCTTCCTTGTTTCATCCGTGACAGGTGGTCTCACCCTCTAAAGATGTGACAGAGACCAAAAAATACATGCATCTGAAAACTAGAGATAGAAACTGAACATATTTTATTGAAAACAAGAGAAAGACCTAGTGGATTTTGTTACATACAGTAGATCCATTAAGTTTACAGAAGATAGAATGTTTAGAAATGATGGTCTGTGGTCTGATTTGTTCACAACATCTTACTTTCAGAAGACTCTTTCTGATTCTTTCATGCATTTATTATTATTCACCCTTAAATCTTGCATGTATTTAATGTTCAGCTCCATTCCATTTATACTTGTACAGCCCTAAATCAAACCAGCGTCATCCCGGAGGAGGTCAGAGAATCAAATCAGTTCACAACACAGGAAATGGAATAATAACAAACACATAGAAGCCATTGGTTAAAAAAGGACAGATGACCAATGTCCATAAATGTAAAAAAATTAAAAATAAAATAAAATCTAAAACATCTTGAAAAAATGTGTCTCTTTCCCTCTCTGTCTTCCCAGCCTTCTGAGCTAAGTCATGTAAATATCTGCTGTGACTCTTAATAAAGCCAGCATCCATCCTGTTTGTGCAATTTTAGAGCCAGGCACGATCAATGAAATGTAATTTAAGTCCAGGGCATTATTCTAAAACAGAGCAGCCAGTGATTCTTTCAGCAGGCAGCCAGCTCAGTGATTAAGTGGCAAGAGTCTGTCCTCTGCATGCCACACTGTCAACCCAACGATTACATTATCAGGAACTATTTTTAAACTGAAATACTATTATCTAGAAAACAGACACAAGAAAAGGGAACCCTCTCACCATGTTGGCATTTTGCAGTCAATTTAAACCGTACAAAATACAAATCCTTGGATCTAGTTTAGCACAATAAATATAACTGCGCGATCATCATCCGTTATTTGCAATCGTTTTCTTGAATTTCTATTTTCCAGCCTCAAAACCGGCGCATGGGGAAATGCTTTCTTGCGTCAAACGTGGCAATGCTGTTCAATCAAACAGGTGCAATTGTGACCACAGACCATTAAACCACGAGATTAATAGTGACTTTATGGACCCGGTGAGTCATAACAGTCCAGATAGGTTCGATATATGTGGAATTTCTATTGTTTCTTTAAAGAATAGCACTGCCTTTGTACTTGTTTTGCCCTCTATCTGAGTTTTTGACATAATCAGATTCTAAAATGTGAATGCAGCTAAAGCCCGAGCGAGAGTGCAAGGGAATGGGGGAGATTCATGTCCAGTATCCCATCAGCCCCTGGCCTATTACATCCACACAGCGGCAGTCAATACAGGGCTCCCAACGCCACTCACTCAGCCCCTCTCCGGTTCCAGCACGCACACCGGCAGAATACAAATCAGTCAGGACATCGCACTGCACTCACTTCAATCTGTCCACACCTTTTTTTCACGCTGCCCCAAATGTACCGCTCCAACCACACGCTAAATTGGGATGTCACTTTAAAGGGAAAAGCCTAAATTAAGTATATAAGTATAGATTTAAGTATATTAAGCATATCGAAGTGTAGAAAAGAACAGATTAGAGAATGGAAAAGCACAAGACAACGCAGGTGATCTGTCCTTTTCTTGCAGAAGCTTCTTAATCTTTGCCAGTCCCAGGGAGGTGTTTGAAGCATTATTCAAACTTATGTTCTTTTGGGGTAACTAGCTCGACTCCAGCCCTTGTCATAAAGTAGCCGACTGATAGATGTGTTTTCCTGCTCTGCTTCGACGTCGGCAGAAGTCATACAATCTTTGTGCGAATTCAAGGGTCTGCATTTAGCTCTCAGGACTTTGGTTGTTTTTACAATAATAAAAAATTATATTGAAATATACAATCCTAAATATTAAGTACATTTTAAAGGTAAAGGTGCACTTTATTGATTCTTTCATTTAGCGTCATTGTCAACAACAAAAATATCAAAAGCATATAGGAGGATTTAGACTATAGACTATTATTTCTTTCCTAAGATTTCCTAAATTCAGAGCATCCCTCAAACGTCAGGGTTAAGGTTAGGGTTAGTGGAAAAGTAAACCAAACCTAAACAAACTGGTTCACACCATGCACCAGTCTGTACCAATATGGTCCCTTTTCGAGTGTAAACAGATACAACAAGACAAGGCAGTGAGCCATATGCCGTTCTCACCAGGGGCTGATAGTAGATTTTTTTCATCAAAATTGGTTTCTAATTCAATAGACCAATCAACCAATCTATCTGCGCTCTAACAAATTACCAACATTATAGAACGTCGAAAGAAATTGAAGGTGGTCCCTGTGGCTGTGTAAAACATCACGATGAGTAGAATGAGCAGTTTAATGTGCCCCTGAAGACGAGGGTTGGCACTGATGATCAATGTTTTTGAGAGCATATCATTTCCAAAACCTGGGCATTTGAATCATTAGCAAACACTTTGATCTCAGCAAAGAAGTTCTGGGTCCTGCCTCGGTGTTAAATGTCCAATAGACCCTGTAACACCTCCCAACCACCCCATTCCTCTCTCCACTGAAAATAACAATTCTGAAATCTCTGGTGCATCCCTGGTAAAATAAAGGTCATAGAAAAACAGGGTAATTGTGAATTTATTTGGAAAGCCACAGAATGGTTGAAGAGGAATTAATGAGGCTAAAGTGACACGCTTAAGGACGCAAACATAGAACCCGCACAACTGCAAACACTCAATGAATGAGAAACAACAGAAGTAAAAGACATTAATTGATAACAGTGTGTGTGTTCTCAAGGCGTTGAATGAGAAACCAACCAAACATTTCTATAGAATGTGTTGTTATTATCGCTGCTTATTCCAGATTATTCACTGTTCCTTTTCTGTCAATAGATTTGTACAAAAATATTCAATACAAATTCATGAGTATAGTAGAACTTTGAGTGGGGTTTGTCTACTGCACAGAATGTAAATAATCCAAGAGTGTAAAGGTGAAAGGCACAGCTAATAGGCTGCACACAGAAATACAGCCTTTGATGTGCGTGGGAAATGTTGAACGTCGCAAAACAAATAAAAACGCATTTCCATTGTTTGGCAGGCGATAAAGACAAGTCCAAAACAAGAGAGTTAATATTGTATTAGCTAGAGTCGACTGTAAGGAGGGAAGTGTTCAATATTGCATGCATGTTTCCTTTTTTTACAGAGAGATACGTGGCACACAGACCTGATCAAACTGACATGAACTAGAGCTTGGCGTGCAGTTTCTTTCCTACGGGGACTTCATAACAGCAGAGTCCACCTACAACACTACAAGATATTTAGGGGATTTAATGAAAAGGATACAATATGCTTTTAGATGCCGGTGATCTGTAGTGAGAGGTAAATCTTTAACAGTTTTAGTAGCAGGTTTATGTCCATATATATTACATTGTTCAATACATCAGTGATGTATGGGGATAACAATTAAAGTTACATTACTATTCAATTAATAAAGGAACTTATTAATAATAATTGCAATTAATTTGTGTTTCACATGTAACATGTTGATTAAATTCATTATACCAATAGTCCCATGTCCCATGTACAGATTCCCCCAGCTCAGCAGCAGTACTGAGCTGCAGTACCAGAGTCATCTTGGGGCACTTGGTTGCCTTTCTGACCAGCGCTCTCCTTGTTTGATCTGTTGGTTTAGGTGGACAGCCGTGTCTTGATGGCTTTGCTCAATTTCCAAATAATAGATTGAACAGTGCACCGACAAATGTTCAAATCTTGGGAAATGTTGGTATAACTTAAAGCCGCTTGAAATTTCTCCACAACTTTATCCCTCACCTCTCTTTGGTGCTCCTTGGTCTCTATGAAGCTGTTTAGTGACCAATACACAGGCCCTCACAGAACAGCTGTATTCATACTGAGAGTAGATTACACACAGGAGACCTATATTTAATCATAAGGGCAAGGTACGAACAATCAGCAGTCATAAGGGCAATTACATCACAGGCAATTGAATGCACTCAGAAAAAAGCTATGAGTACTGTATATAATATATATATCCCCAACCATTATACATCAAAGACTCTTTTCAATGGACCACCATTAGTCACATCTATAAAGCTCTTTTCTACCTTTTAAGGCACTCAGTTCTCTTCACATAAAGGAACCAATTGCCTCTTCACACACACATTCTTACATCATGTATAGCAACTGAACTACTGCGGCTCTGAACGCCCCTCAAGACGACTGTTGTTGAGACTTTTGACAATACAAAATGAATTGATTTGATTTGTTTTTTAAATAGTTGTCAACTAATTTATTCATCTTATTTTGAACTTTACAGACTTAAACATGCTGAGAATAGGTTTTAAGAATCAGGTAATGGAAGATAACATGACAATATGTTTACAAATATTTTTAAATCAAACAACCCAATGTGTTAGAGGTAATATGACGATGTTCTCCAGTAGTAGAACATGTATAAAAAATCTCACATTTACTGACCTTTCGGGAACTAAACTAATCGATTGATCAAAAGAAAAATTGGGCCACAAATCAACTATCACACAAAAGTTAAGTTTAGTTTGAAAATACTGTAAGTTACATTAATTGAATCCTGTTTATAAACGTGAAATTAATAAAATAAATCCAACTTATTACAATCACATCCAAGACTCATCCACGTTTGCTTGACGTTCAGTATCTTTTATGCTGGAACCTACAAGTCTAAATAAAATGCAAATAAAGACCAACCCCTCTGCATAATAGTAAAGCAGAAGAGATAAATGAATGAAAAGTGTGAGTGATAACAGACAATCCAATTTTCCCGAAGCTCATATAGTATCTATTTACTGGCACTACATAAATATTCGCTATAATGCCTTCTGTTTCTCACAATGTGTACAGATGCTGAGCTCAGCGTGCCGTTTACTGCATCAGTGGCCGATTGAAACGCAGTGGCCCCGCTTTTGATGGCGGCGATATGAAACCACGCGGCAGATAATGTTGTGCAAGAGTTAATTAAAAAGGGAGGCTCCTTTCTGCTCTTGTGTGGGTCATAATGGAACTGTTCTTTCCAGAGTATTGCAGAGTTTGACTAAAAGGGCTGATAAATAATGAGATCTGCGTTCAAAATCTCAAAGGCGGTCATATTTTTAACTCATTTACTGAAGCACTACTCATTACCACCATTCTTTTAACAAAGCCTGATTTGCATAATAACGTTTCTAAATTTGCGGACTTCTCTGAGTTATTAACCTTCCATTAACCTTTAGATAAACATAGGCAGCTCTGAGCAGTATTCCCTGGGACCTGGAGGCACCACAAGGATTGGCCCAAATTCTCAGGACCAGCTGTGGAATGCTTCTGGACGATTAGGCTCACGATAACGTCTCGCCTCACCGACTATGAAGATCTCGTCACATCAGCGCAGCAGGCTCAACCCAGACAGAAAGTGAGATTTTAAGATCAGCAAGTAAATGCAAGCAGCAGACTTCTATAATCACCTTCAATTCTAATTATTTATGAAACACCTTGCACAAAAGAGACTTTTACCCTTTCTAACAGGTTAACACATTCCCTGTCTTTTTGAACCCCCTGAGTGATCCTATTTATGCCAAATGTGACATCCGTAAAGGGACTACAGGTGTAAATTAGCGCAAGCTGCTTCTACAACCTGGTACAATGCATCTCTCCTCTTGGTTAATCTTTATTGTACACTGTCCCTGTAAAAAAAAATCATACCATACCATCTTATCTAATAGTAAGACTAGAAAGGGTGCAAAGGGAGAAAATAGTTCTAGTATGTAAGTAAGTAAGTAATCTTTATATATATACCGCCTTTCACAAACCAGAGTCACAAAGTGCTTTTCAATTGTGGGAAATTATCCTCTCACTCCACACAGGGATGGGAGCGGGGTCGCCAGTACAGGAGGCACATGCCAGACCTATTGTACATGTTTTTAGTGGTAGGGGAAACCGGAGTACCCTGAGGAAACCTACACAGACACGGGGAGAACATGCAAGCTCCACTCAGAAAGGCCCTGGTCTGACCGGGATTCGAACCCAGGACCTTCCTCCTAAAAAACAAGAGCACTATCCACTCAGCCAGCGTGCCGTTTAACTTAAATTTATATTATTTAATCATCAAAAAAGGTTAGTTTAGGACAACCCTCATTAAAAGGCGTCCCAAACCTATTTACATTCTCCAACTTGTGCCTAGTTGGCGCATTTTTTTTATTTATTCATTTCGAGCAAGTAAGCGGGCATAGAAATAATTAGTTCAAGCAACTTAGGTACATGTACAAAATATAACAAAGGAGTAATAACAAAAAGAGTGAGTGATACTAACATAACACTTATGGATGCTCGAAAAGGAGTGGGAAGAAGTGAACACTTATTTAATCCCACCCCTAATTACTTCAGTCATTACAAGGGTAAAGTAAAGTAAAGGCTCCGGTTTTAGCTCCAACGTAAATTTAGCACAGATATCAAAATCCTAAACATATTGTTCATAAGCAAAATGAGTTATTGAAAATGTCATCAGGGACAAATGTAAAAAATAATAATAATAAAAAAATAAAAAGAAACTACATGCAAAAACAATTTAAAAAAAGAAATACCAACAATGGTAATGAACAGCAAATACCAGCAATGGTAAGGAAACATACTCCAAAATGTATTAACAAGAGCAAGTACATGCCAACATGAGTCAAGGGAAAAGAAGAGAAATACATTCAAGTCATAATCTCTCTGTATTCGGACCAGACATTGTTTTTATATAATGTCTTAAATCTGTGAATATCTTGGCATTGCATTAATTGAGGATCCAAAGCATTCCACAGTTTGACACCACACACAGTCACACAGAAACTTTTACGGGTAGATCGAAATTTGGGAAGTGTAAAATGTCCAAGACCTCTTAGATTATAGTTTTTTTCTTTAGGCACAAAATATGTTTGTATGTTATGAGGTAACAATTTGTGAAATGCCTTGAATAACATGATGGCGGTGTTAAATTTTACAAGGTCTGGGAATTTTAGTATTTTAGATTTAAGAAAAAGTATTTTTCTTTGCATAACCGAAAATCATTGCCTTTGTTTTATTTAGGTTCAGGGACAGTTTGTTGGCATCCATCCATGTTTTTATTTTGGTCAGTTCAACATCCACAGTATCAATAAGTTGTTTGCAGTCAGGACTACTACAAAAAATGCTAGTGTCATCCGCAAAAATAACTAGTTTTAGTGACTGCGATACTTCGAATATGTCATTGATATAGAGGTTAAACAGCATGGGACCCAACACTGACCCCTGGGGGACACCACAAGTAATGCCAAGATTTTCAGAGACATGATCCCCCATGTGAACAAACTGTACTCTACCAGTTAAATAATCACAGAGCCATTCTCCAGCGACACCCCTGATACCATATTTTTGTAATTTATCCAGCAGCATTGAGTGATTTATTGTATCAAAGGCTTTTTTTAAGTCGATAAAGATTCCTATAGTGTGTAATTTCCTCACTTTGAATGAAAATACATGGAAAAAGTAAAATGTGCCCGAATAAAATTCATATAGTAAACATGACAACTTAATTTGACTGAAAATGCATGAATTACTCCATCAACCAATTTCAGCAACAATTCAGGTACCTATGAGTTCTCCAGATTTCACACAAAAATGTTGCTGTCTCAGCTTCCACCAATTAAATGCAACTCACCCCAACGATGCAAACAGTATAATGACACCCATTTCTAAACTTTGTTCTTGATGGATTTGGACATCAAAGTTAGTGTATGTTTTTCCATTTATTTTAACAAGCTGAAACTCCTCTTTTATGCCAATAGTGAGAAACCATTAGCAAGGGACACATTTCAGACAGAGGAACAGACAGGGAACCATTTTGAGATTGGATATGTATGAAGCTTAGGGTCCCGGCGGAGATGGTTCAACCTTCTCCTCCAGTTCAAACCAGGCTCTCCCTGCGCTTGATTAACTTTGTGATCCAATAAGTGGCTTCATCCCCAGAGCAGGAAAAGTGCCCTCCGGCCTGGCCCCAAAGGATTGTGGGAATCCCTACGACATCATCAAAGGGCTCACAAGGTGAACCACTGTCAGTGACTTCTACAGATAAAGGAAGTTGGAGAAACTAATGCATCCTTCACCCACAAAAAACATGACCTATATATGAATCCAAGAAGAAAGCAAAGTAACATTTGCAAGGGACTTTTCTGTCTTTTAATGTCAAAGAAAACTTGAGCAAAAACTAAAATAAATGAACCCCTAACATGCAGAAGAAGCAAGGATCAAAAGAAGATCAGTGCAATTTGAACTAGAAAAGCACTCATAAAAAGACGCAATTCCATTCCTTAAAAAAATCCAGGGTCCATGCACTCCTTCACAATTATTCGATGTTTTACAAAATATTACCCGTAACTTTTTGGGTCATGTTGCATAATAGCTGATTAACAATCAAACCACCATTATATATACAATGACATGACAATGGATAATTTTATATATATATACATATAGATAGATAAAAAAAAATCCTCCATCTTTTCATTGGCTTTTTGCCACTTGAGTAGACGCTTCATACTTCCCTGTCCACACACACTACCTCCAGCTCAGGCAGCCCCAGAGCAGCTGAGGCACATAATGCATCGTGTCTCTTCAAAAACAGTAGATGTGGATTTGTCCAATTTGTTTTACCAAAACAATGAAGCAAGTTATGTTTCGAGGTGTACTGTATTTATTGTAAATTCTCTCTAAATGATAGAGAATAGAATACTGAATATACAACTCAATTATCTTGTTTTTTTCCCAAATTAGCAGACCACTTGGTTCCAACTCATTTTAATGCAGTGTTTGAATTTCCCTTCTTGTTATGAAGCTGTTGAAAATGAGCCAAATGGTAAGTGATTTTCATTTCAGTTGTATATATTACGCACACCAATCTTTGCTAAATTTAATCACAACAATTACATCTGATCTTCAGCATTGCAAAGTAAATCTCTGCGATCATCTGCTGTCACGTTTACGATATTCACATTTTTCAACCGACAGCAGTCGGCTTGTTTGTGCATTCCCAGCAGAAATCACTGACTTCATCGAGAGTTTTCATCACATTGGACCCAGTTCTAGGACTTCTCCACAAACCAGAGCAAGGTGTGAATGTGGCATGAAATGAGGTTCGGGAAGCGGGGCCAATTGGTACTTAATTAATGCCGGCCAGGACTGCAGGGCCCCCAACTCATCTGCCGCATGTCTCATCCAATATTCATGATTTACAAGCAGGCAACTCGCCATCGCAAACTTTCCATGCAATGGATGGTCTGTAATGTGTGTGCCAACATGTGCTCCATCCAATGCATAAGATGAAAATAAATAGCACCAAGCATAAAGTCGTCCTCTCCACCTGTATTAAGATAGAGATTTGTCATAGAAGGCCTTAATAATTTTATTTTAAATATTTATGAGAAATGGCTAAACAGTTTGTGGTGTTTTGGTGGGGCAGGCGGCAGAGGACACCTTCCTTTTAAGCCCTCTTGTTTTATTAATGACTGCGAACTGGAGATGAATCTTTGCTACCTGAAAGAAAATTGGATTGTACCAACTGTCCCTATGAGATCAAATCTCCTTGAAATGTTTGCCTTTGTTTTAAAGAAAATGCATGACATGTCTGACTCAAAGTAAAAAAGAAGAAAAATGGTTGGTTTGTGAAAGGATAATGTGAACTTTTGAATAGAATACATTTTTACTGTGATTTCAAGTGTTTTTTTAGTACCTTGAACTTTGGTTTGTCTATTGCAGAATAACTCTTTCCAAATGCTGCATCAAGTAATGAACTTTAAATTCAATAAATAAGTGAAAAATAAACAGGGAATGTTGAAGTGTGAATAATCATTTCATCAATGTGTTTGTGAAACTAAACTATTAGACACATTCAAAACTAATTTGTTACGATTTTTAACCAATCCTTATTTAATTTTTGGAGATGGCCAGAATGATTGGACAATTATCAGGTTAAAGTCGGTTTGATTTCTTATTTTAAATATAGAAGTGAAGCAAAATAATTATGCTTCTGCGACAAAAGCTGAAAGCTAATGAATTCATCAGATTTCCTCAGATGCAGAACTTATGGATAAATACATGTTTATTCTTCAAATCTATTCTGCGTATTTTTTGATGCGCCCACAAAGAAGAAAGGCCACAGAGGTGAAGCTACGGAGACCTCAGTTGTAGCATCTATTCATCACTCAGACTTTTCTTCAATCTCATTAAAAGTCAAATCAATGCAATGATTTATAGTCAAATGTTGACTTTGTGAGGTTGTCTGTCCTCTAACTTGCATTGGCAGCACTAAAACCTGTTCCAAAAACTCTATATATTAACGATGTGAGTGAGGTTTTGTTTCGCAAAGGCCTTATACTGTCACATAGCAACAGGCCAATGACATTCTGTGATGGGTGGAGAGCAACTCTTATATCCCCATTGAGATTTCCATGAATTAAAGGGCTTACAAATGTCTATTAGGAAAAAAAACAAATCATCAAGCACTCTAGGGTAAGTAATAATGCATGAAGCAATGTGTCTGAATAAATATGTAGGATTCGGCTTGACCTTTAGTTATGTGCATCGCAACAAATCCTCTTTTATTTATACCGGATATACGCACAATTATTTATGGTTTGAATTGACTCAAAGGCTGCAGACACATTTTCATCTGTTTTCCAACAAACTCCAACACTCATTCTTCAACACACAAGAAAGTTCAGAAGTTCACATTTGTTAGTGCATCTTCTATCACTGCACCCTTCTGGGACGGCTTCTCATTCACGCATACTTTAAAACTCCCATATTGTTGCCAGTTCAAAAGAACAACAGGCTAACTCCCAAGATGAAACACCTCATCCATATTCCAGACATTCCAAGTTGTGACACAGCCATGGCGCATAGGCTTGACGTTGATTAATTATGCAAGAGTACTCAAACAGAAACATGGAGTGGAATGTTTCTGTCTCAAAGTCTCAAGGTATGAAAACCGTCTGCTTTCTCCCAGCAGTAACTGAAGTATTCCTGCAGCTCTGCCTCTGCTGCTTAGTGGTCATTTAATTGAGAAAGTTTTATAGTACACACTTAAATATCAAATAGGCCTAAATAATATAGCGACTTCTGTGATAAAAACAAACAGTCAGGTGATTGCATTGAAAGGGAATGCCCCAGAGCCAAAGCAACATCAGCCTCATGCTTTGGGGCGTACAGACAGTGGAAATAGTGACCTGACCTGACCTGGGTCCCATCTCTTTAGAAGGGGGCAAGTTGTAGGCCGTTAAGATTTCAGATATATAAAGTAAAGTAAATTAATAAAAATCTCAGACTGAAGAAGAAAATGAGCAAAACCTGGAAAAATCTGTAGTCTTGACCCCGCCTCGTGTCCCGCCCTCTTTACACCTCCAGTTCACCATATACTGTATATAAGGACATGGGGAACTAGGGGTAATTTACATAAATATGAGATTTATATACATATGCGGTGGTAGTGAGTGAGTTTGATGGACACATAGAGGGAGGTGCTCAGTTTGAGACAGCGGACACAGAAGAAAGTATCTTCTCCTGACATTTAAACAACAGCCCTAGATGTTTATATCCTCCCTCTCTGCTCTGGTCGCCTTGGAGACTTGTCTCTGAAGTTTGCGTGGCGGTCACTATGTCACGTCAAGTCATTCTTTTATAGATCACAGACAGTGAAATAATACCTACGCACTTTCTGGTTCTGAGTTGTATGTACATAAGCGTTATAAGACCCTGGGGCTGAGCTTGAGACCTAGTGGAATAACAGGACATGGACGTGGTGCGCATGCCACTGTCAGCCACCGGTCATGAGATGTGTTTGGCCAGCGGTGGTAGAGTGTGTCTCAGATCAGCTCTAGTATCAGACATCACACAGTTTGACGAACCAAAGAACAGAGGTGAAATGCCGCTCCTTTGTGGAATATAAAGCCAAAGTGAACTTTTCTGTTGATGCCACTGTTTCCGAGTGTGACTTTGTGATTCATATCTAAATATTGGTGAATAAATTACAGCAGCTTTGTACGGAAAAAGGTAAAAGTAAGTTCATAAGAGAACATGGCATGCATTACTTCTTCCCTTTTTTGCCCATATACTTGTTCATTCAGTCATGGGCAAAAACTTTGTGCATGTGCCGTGTGAGATTAGCTTTATTCCAATGTCAGGGAAAGCGCTTCATTTTGCATGTGTGCAAACCTTTGCTACATTTACCCCTAACTGCAGTTCTTCAAAAAACAATAAACTTAGTGGGATTGCTAATGCTTCATTCTGGCGCATTAGGTCGGTTAGTTAAAGTAAAATATTTTGATTTGAATTCAAATTCTTTGATCACCAAATCAAAGTTGGGGGGTCTAAATGCAAGAAGACGAAGATGACTTTACTACTTGCTGTTTCTCAGACAATCCAGTGATCTGAATTGCTGCACAGGGGCACACGGACATAAAACCATCCCCCTCAAGCAGCATTGGGCTAAGTTGATTAATTATGCAGTACTTTGCAGACAGTACCACGGAGCATCTTCTTCGGAGCCTCGCAGTCAGAACGGTGTCTGCTCTGCGGCTCCCAGCAGGCCCCGGTGTCAGCCTGTGGACAGCCCGCGTGATAATGGATCGCTCTAATGGTCAAGCCTGGACCGCACATTAGGACATCCGCTCGATGCTCTGTATTGCACACAGGAAGCTCTGCCAGCAATCAATGCGTAGGCTAATGTGCGAAGAGGAGTAAGTTGAATGTCAGTGCAGCTGATCAATAACTATTCATTTTCGCCAACCACATTTCCACAAATAGGACACTTAATATTGCGAGATTGGATAATTACCATGCCCAATTAAGGCCCTGTGACACTAAGCAATGGATGGGCTAGGTGGAATAGATGGAAAACACAAGGTGCTAATGGAGACACATGCCAGACTCTGATCGACAGACGGCAGATAGATGGTGATGTCTCCAAACTGTAGGACGCTAGCTGAACCGGAGGAGCACGATAATCCTCCACACGTAATGGATGTCCTCTTGCTGCCTGTTCTGAGAGGATACAGGGATTCAAGCAGGCAGGCACACTCTGCTTTGTTACAGAAATCTTTAAGCTGTTTTAAATGGTTGCCACTTTACAAAATGTTATTATCAAATGCATTTAATCAATCAACACTGAGCCCTGTTATACAGCTCTATATAAATATGTACTGTGGAAAAAGATTGGAAATTGTACATCTTACTGGAAAATTATTAAGGTTATTGAATGTATTTATTTCAAATTGTTTAAGTAATAACATGCACACATATGTATAAAATCAACAAACAAACAGACATCAAGTCCTCTTTTGCTTGTGATCTACCCAAAGGTGAGTTGGAAGCATATGCATGTATTTTGTTTTTTAAACCCATTTTTAAGATATTTTGTGATTTATAAAGTAATGAAAAAGGAAAAAACACAATGAACACCTTTAATGTTATGAAGATGTTCTAAGCAGCATAATCAAATTAAAATGATATGTTTTTAAGTCTGAAGTATATTTCTAAGACAAATAAAAGTTTGCTTGACAGAGAGAATGTGGACTGCAGTGAAGAGCTGGTAATGAGACAAAAAATATATTTGCTCCATTGAGCTCCGTAAACAGGTGGGAGGGGTTAACTCATTTTGCAGATTGGAATTGGATCTGAGTTTGCCGTAACGTATGTGATACGCCTGAGTGAGTGGGGCATTTAGCCTAGCTTTAGCATTTAGCCACTAACAGAGCCTGTGTGGCTAAAACATCTTTGCCAGCAATTACATTTGCTAAGAATCCCTCTTGCTCCGGTTTCAATGTATTGATATTTGGGAGCCGAATCAGAACAGATTACTTTACGCCTTTGTGTCAACAGAGCTGGTAAGCTCTCTGGGAATTCAAGTTTAAAATACATATGCGCATGACCACGGGATACATGCTGTGGTTTGCTGAACTCAAAGGGGATTCCGCATCCTCCGTGACCGTAGCGTTCTGACCCGGGGCAGCTGTGGCTGCTCTGGACAGCGGTTCCCACCCCCAGCAGCTATGAGCTGCTTTGACAACCACACGGCTAACGGCGCTGCCGTAACGTCATATCCAAGACCATACACGCACAGGACCACACGGAACTATTCTTTGCTTGTTGTGTGTGTCTTTGCAAAACCTGTACATGCAATAAATACACAGCTGAAGCTGGACTATGGAGCCTCAGGAAGTGTCTGTGTCTCCTCCCGAAGCGCAACTAAACTCGCTAAATTAAAGCTGGCTTATATGTTTAACACTGTTTAATGCCGATAGAACATTGGAATTTGTGGGTTAAATGGTTACTTATGTCAATTAGCTCTATTGAAGTCCATATCCTCTTCATTCAAAAAAGATAAAAATTACGTTACAAAATAAGTCACCGCAATAATTTAGTCATGAGATTTTTGCATAGCAGAGGGTCAGAGCATTAGAGTTGGAGAAGTCCCACCTCAGTCCGATAGCCCTTGGTCAAACTGCAGCCCTATCAGTATTTGTACTTGCTGATAAAGTCCAGAATATTTTCAATCGCACGCAAACTACACAACGCTGCACGTTTCCTCCCGCTTCAGGGAACACACGACATTCTGACAGAGAAGAAATGTGTGAGAGCATTTTCAGCCTTTTTATAGAAATCCTCAGAGGTCTACAAAGCTTAATGTCAAACTCAACATATCTAGCGTAAACATTCTCCAGAAGCTCAGCGACACTGTATGATTTATGACTTAATCATCAACAACATGTTATTTTGAATGTGTGACACTGTAAATTAAGCTATTTTTATTTAAGTTCAAGCAACCTGAAAGCAAAACAAGTTGTAGTTTAGATTCTACTTTGACAGTGTGCGAATCCAGGTATAAAGCAGTTCTGTTCCACTGTGATCACAGCTGAAGGATTGCATTTTCACTATTTTATATTTATATTATATCAGTGTGATTCTAATGTTGATGTTTTTTAATGCCCTCAAAATTGCAGACTGCTCTGAAGTGAAGACGATTACAATTGATGTGGACAACCCAATTTGGAACGGTGAAATAGACGCAATAAAAGTCTCTGAATGGACAATGGCCCCAACTATGGTTTTAGACCTTTATCACAATTGAATATAGCATAAGATGTGTGCCTTCAGAATATTGCATAATATTTGGGGCATTATTATAATACCATTAAACAATGGTTCAAATTAAATGTTTAGATTGAGCTAAAACTATGTCATAGAAGAAACCAGCTGTGTAGCTCCACCTTCAGCCCCCTTCAGTGTCAGGAGATTCAAAAAGAAAATTGTCAAAAAAATGCAGCTAAACCCAGGGGAGGGGCTTGGTGTGGTGGTCAGAGGACTGAGGGGAGGGTCATATACGCCAGCCGTCATGCCGTCTCCACTTTTGGATAAAATGCGTATCTTCTGCCTGCTCTAGAGAGGGACCTCCAGCTGAAACATTCTAGTTCTCCTCATGCACGCTCTGTTTACGGGCCACTGATGGCATCACTCACACAAGCTCATTTTGCACTTTTTCACTATAAAAGACAATGTAGACGTGAAGGGATATAAAATGGATTTCTCAAAATAAACTTTACTTGTCGAGTAGAAGTTTTGCGACTGAAAGATCGGTGTGAAGGGCTATCATCGCACTCTACCATGTGAAAGAACCTCAACCATTAGGAGGACAAATTTACCTTTAAGTCTATACCCTTTAAATTAGAGCTCACAATAACTGACTGAGCTATGGCCTATCTTTCAATAAGACATTTCTATCCTCATTACCAGCTTTTCACAGAGTTCACATTCATTCTGTCAAGCAAACTTTTATTTATCTTAGAAATATACTTCAGACTTAGAAATACGGAATTTTAATTTGAGGATGTTGATTGGTCGTATTTTTTTTTTATTACTAACTTTATTAATCATGAAATAGCTACATAAAAATGGTTTCAAAAGACAGAATACATGCAGACCATGTAGCCACATTGTCTCGGCATTCGGCTTTAGAAAATGGTTGGACAGAAAAATATTCTGTCCTTGAATGACTGGAGAATGTCGTTTCCCAGGATGTAGAAATTCAACAAAAAGTTCTCAGTTAATTGAAGAGATATAAAGAAATGCCATTGATGTAAGTTTGCGACTGCTCTGGTTTTGGCATCTTTCAGTCAATGCAGTTCAAGGGAAAATGAGGTCCCTCCTGGTTTCAACTGCTCGATATGAACTATAGCTACAGGCGCGTTTCTCTGGTGTTTGTAGAGGTACCAGATGTGTGGTGCCAAAGAAGGGGAAGCAATTAAAAAGATTTCAAAAATGAATTCTAAAACTGCATGATAGAGAACATAATCCCAAACATCTAAATGTGATTCTACTAATGATTTCTATTAGTACCAAAATATTCCAAAATTCAAAAGCGATTCATCTCATTATGCACAGGATCCTTTCCCTGAGATGATCCTTCCAAGTTTATACATTAGTGCTGTCCAAAATATGTTTGTGTAGTTGAAGTATAATAGATAAGCAAGAAGGTCCTGGGTTCGAATCCCGGCCGGACCAGGGCCTTTCTGAGTGGAGTTTGCATGTTCTCCCCGTGTCTGCGTAGGTTTCCTCCGGGTACTCCGGTTTCCCCTACCACTAAAAACATGCACAATAGGTCTGGCATGCGCCTCCTGTACTGGCGACCCCGCTCCCATCTCTGTGTGGAGGGAGAGACAAAAGCCCAAAAATAATAACAATTGTAAACCGCTTTGTGACTCTGGTCTGTGAA
The DNA here is from genome assembly GCA_964034765.1 of Knipowitschia caucasica. Classification (NCBI taxonomy): domain Eukaryota; kingdom Metazoa; phylum Chordata; class Actinopteri; order Gobiiformes; family Gobiidae; genus Knipowitschia; species Knipowitschia caucasica. The sequence continues at coordinate 20,267,529 of OZ035826.1, read as the reverse complement.
AGGCGGTATATAAATAAAGATTACTTACTTACTTCGATGGTAAATTGAGAGCTGTGTCGTACTGGCAAAGCTCTCAATTTACCATCTACGTTCCTTTCCTCTCTCAAAAAGTTGCATTTGGCTTCATCACTGCACACGCTGCATGATCCGTCTGTCAGTCTCAAAAATGTAAAAATTTTTGTGCATTAATTATGACGTATCATTTATAAATTGCGGTATTTTAAGGTGTTCGTTTGTAATTATGTTGGTCTCTTCCAATATATTGCATAAAGAAATTTTAGCCTTGGCTTTAACATTTGCCAATTTGCTCATACAGTCATAAATATCTTGCGTTTTGGCCTCAGGCTTTGTTTTCAGAGTTAATTTAAGGCATAGGGTATTTCAATTTTCAAATTTTTTTTTGCGTGTGAAAATTGTAGAAATAGCAATAAGTAAAAGAGAAGCCTAGCATAATTCTGATATTGATGGCACCAATAAATCATGGTTTGGTTCAACTGGGTAAAAAGCAACAGATAGTGTGCATACAATACTTGCTCAATTTTTATTTATGGCCGCTGTTTATCACTGCTGCTGAACCACGGCTGCATCGCCATCGACTATGCATGCGGTTAAATAAAATATGAAGCTTGTGGATTTATTCTGAAACTTACCTTCAAAACATATGACCTGAGAGCACTCTATAAACGAGAACATAGCATTCTGCATTCCAATTAACATTTTATACTTTAACCTGTAATTCACACATGTATAATTATTGTGATTCAACTTCATAATCTTTCACAGTTTAAGTAATATTTGACGCAAGAATAGTTTTGCCTGTAACATATGTACTTTAATTTTCCACACTTGACGTGTTTACATGGGAGAGGATCATCAAGTTTATATCAATTGATCCAAATGCATGTAATAGTGAGCCTGAATTAAACTCGTGTAAGCCGCATAATATTGTATGACTCATGTGCTCACACAGAGACATTACTATTGTAAAGAAACAGAAAAGCTAATATTTGTAATAATGTGCATTTTGACTTGTCACTCACATTTCAGATCACCTGCAGTGATAAATACAATCCCTCCATTAGAGAATTAAACAGTTTTGCACTTTATGTGAAATGAAAAAACAAAACAAAAAAACTATGTATTTAACGGAATCAAATGCAACAAAGTTAATTTTAAAAAGCCTGAATCAAAGCGTATTCAAATACAACACAGTTTACTACTACAGAATTAGTAAAAGCTTTATTGTGTGACCATTTCATTCCAAAACATGCTGCCTGTCTAATATTAGAAGACAGGGGGGTCGCAAGATGATTTCCATAACAAAATAACAAAAGAAAAAAAAGTGGAACAATTATATAACCCCTAAAACATTTTTTTGCAATTGCTTTGATTCAACAGGACTTGTTGAATTGTGTTTGGAGAACAGTGATAAAAAATATTGTCATTAGAATGTTGTTTTAAGTTATCATTTTAATGAATCATATGTGACTGATATGAGAATCAGCACCGGAAAAAGGTGCCTTGCCCTCTCCAGGTGTGGGGAGAGGTCCTTCCTCAAGTGGAGGAGTTCAAGTATCTCGGGGTTTTGTTCACAAGTGAGGGAAGGATAAAGCGTGAGATTGACAGGCGGATCGGGGCAATGTGCGCAGTGATGCGGTCGCTGTATCGGACCGTCAATTTACCGGTCAATCTTCGTTCCCTCCCTCACCTATGGTCATAAGCTTGGGGTAATAACCGAAAGGAGCAGGTCACGGATACAAGCGGTCAAAATTAGCTTCCTCCTCTGGGCGCTCCCTTAGAGATAGGGTGAGGAGCTCAGTCTCCACTTGGAGAGGAACCAGTTGAGGTGGCTCGGGCATCTGTTCTGGATTCCTCCAGGACGCCTCCCTGGGGAGGTGTTCCAGGCACGTCCCACCGGGAGGAGGCCCCAAGGAAGACCAAGGACACGCTGGAGGGACTATGTCTCTCAGCTGGCCTGGGAATGCCTTGGGGCCCCCCTGGACGAGCTGGAGGAAGTGTGTGTGGATAGGGAAGTCTAACTCTTTAGTTTACACAGTACATGTAAACAGAAGGGTTACTTTACATGTTCTAAGTAAGCAAGTATGTAATCTTTATTTATATAACGCCTTTCACAGACCAGAGTCACAAAGCGGTTTTACAATTGTCATTTTTTGGGCATTTGTCCTCTCACTCCGCAGAGATGGGAGCGGGGTCGCCAGTACAGGAGGCGCATGCCAGACCTATTGCACATGTTTTTAGTGGTAGGGGAAACCGGAGCACCCGGAGGAAACCTACGCAGACACAGGGAGAACATGCAAACTCCACTCAGAAAGGCCCTGGTCCGACCGGGAGTCGAACCCAGCACCTTCTTGCTGAGAAGCTATCTTTTGTCCAGGTTCAACTGTAGTTTAAAATCAGCATTTGCAAATATAATTTTTTTCAACAAATTTGTGATTTTGTCCCAGACATTATGAGATTAAGACAGCGTCAATCAAAATCTTGTTACGTAGCTTACATCACTCTTTGGCAATGCCTACTGTAAGTCACTATTTAGCTGAAAGATGATTGGCATGAGTGACCCCCACTTCTGTCTGAAGAAGTTGATCTAAGGAAGAGATGACAAAAATACATACATGTGAAAACTAGTGATACAATCAAACTGAGAGATGGACCCAAATTGGATGGTTTCAATAGGTCAGTTTTTATGGTTTGAAAGTTACCTACAAATTAAACATGTGTTTTTTTATGTAAAGCAATGGTAGAAATGTTCTAAATTCCTATGTCTATCATTAAATGCAGCCCAATAGCTGCTGCTCATATTGACACCACACCGACATGGGCCTAATCCTTTCCCTGGACGGCTCTGGTGCACATTCTACATGCTGAGAGATATAGATCTGGGTGACATAGAAACAGAGAGGGAAGAGGAGTTGGTGGTGACATTCAATCAGCCTGCCGTGGGTCTGCTTCATTGTGACTATGAGCAGAAGACACAGCAGCGTCCCCAAAGGCTCCACAGCTCCCTGACACGCTCCCCGTCTGATAGGCCTGATAGGAGCGTGCGGTTACAATGCTGTTGACGTCTCTACAGAGCCACTTCAAGATGCTTATCTCTGTCACAGCATTCTGAGAAGCTCCATTTGCTTCGCTGGCTTGTCCTTACCCGTTTCCTATTGATGCTGAACGCTCCTTAATAGAGGTGCGTTTAGCAGCAGCATATGATAAATAGAGGGCTGTAATAGTCGGTTCTAGTTCAACACCGTCAGAGTTATGAACTGAAATGCACAACAGGACAGTGGTATTGAAGTGACACTGTGATGTGAGGATCAAATACTTATAATATGTTTCACTTTTGCTGCAGGAAGTAACACGAAGCTATCTGGACCTAACATTTATTCAAGCAGACATTTAACTCCTGATGCAAGTGACTGAACTACAGAACTATGATTGTATGACTACTGTTATTTTATTCCAACATTTAAAGAATACCTACAGTAACGTTGTGAAGGTGTGGACTCTATATTATACATGATAATGGGACTATTATTTTTGGTAACACATAGCATGTCTAGGAATGTTAAACAGTACCATGAAACGTACACATTTTTTTGTTTTTCAATCAAATTTGTGGAAGTATGGATGGTTGTTTTGTTTTTGAGTGTAATGGGTCATGATCTCAAAAAATCTCCAGGCCTATTTTTCAATACTATTTTAGCAAATGTTTCCTTTAAGACATTACGTGGCAATTTCTGAAAGGAACACGGTTATGTGTGTATTTAATGTACAGTATATGCTTTCATTTCATGTCATCTATTACTTTCTTTTTATAGCTTGAAATATTACTGTCATATATAATTTATATAATAAGCATACAATAATATTATTTACAACATTGCTGCACCTGTGCTCATAATCACACACACACACACACACACACACACACACACACACACACACACACATACTTATATGCATAAGTACATACATGAATAGTTTCAAATATTATTGTATTTTCCTGGAACGGCTTGAGCAGGAAAAAGTAAAGCATTCATTAATATAGTTATACCATAACAGTCAAATATGTTATTATCATTATTAATTATTAACGGCACATGAAATGCTGCAGCAAACCCAGCAGTCCAGACATGACCAGCCCCAGATGAAACCAGCAACATACATTTGCACATGGTATTTTTGATTTAGTTTAATTACAATAAACATCCAGGTTACAGAAGGAGGGCTCCTTTTACTCAAATTATCATAGACTGTCAACTTTTTAACTATTTAGTTATTGTTTACTATTGTTATAATAAGTGTTTTACTTTGTATGATATTATTGAGCCCTCTGCACTGGGTGGTCGGCTGTGGCTGTGGGGTCTGGCTCCTGGACCTGGTGGAGGTTTGGAGCCTCCTACACTACCCTTCTTTTGTTGGTTAGGACTTAAATCAATTTACCAGATCAGATGAGTGAGTGTCTTGTTGCACACATTTTTTCACATTTTTATCTCCCATTTTAGAGGAAGAATTTGTTTTTATATGTTTATCGTAATGTGACATTGTTTTGTACCACAAGCATGAATCTTATTTTGAATTTTTTAACATGCGAAAACAAAGACTTGCATATGTGAGGGGAACAAGTGCAGATCTGTGCTTGAACTTTAAAAATATGCCATTTTCAACTAGGACTGCAACTAACGACTATTTTAATAGTCGACTAGTCACCGACTATTGAAACGATTAGTCGACTAATTGGATAATTATTATTTTCTTATATTTAGTATGAAGCTGCTTTAATTATGTGGCAAATGATAACAAACACAAGAAAGATGGGTACTTCAATGAAAAATGCATCTTTAATTCTACTTTGCTGCTGGTTCATACAAAACGTAAATGAAAATGTCTTATCTAAGACCAATTTGGCACAGTGCTTGGTCAGTATAGACCATTGCTTCTCAATTATTTTTGGCCAGGCCCTTAGGTACAGGACAACATTTCACGCCCTCCTCCTTACATCTTTTGAGCAAAAAAAATCTGCTCTCAGCCCAAAAAGTAAAATATTGACAAACATGGTTCTTTCTTAATTATGCACACAAAAAAACATAAAAAAACAAGACTTCTATGCACTATCAAGATGCAATATGAATGCAAGGGAAATTTAGGTACCCCAGGTTTAATTTAGTGAGTTTTAGTTTCAGGGCTACAGGAGGAGACAGGAGGAGACACGGGGGACACTTCCAGAGGCTCACATAGTTCAGCTTCTCACAGCGCTGTATGTATCGCGTCCACAGGTTGCTCAAAGATCCGCACTTGTCCTGTCCGCGCTGGTCACATTATGGCTTCGCTTTGGCCGTGCGCTCGCCGCGCTGTTTTCACAACAGCTTCACAGAACCGCTTTCATTCACTACAAAGCGGCCACGCTCCGGGATCATGGTCTCTCTCCTGCTTTCTCTTCAAATGTTTGTGCATCACCGCGGTGCTGCCGTGATACGCAATGTCTGCTCTGCTAAACTTTGTATCTGCCGTATCCAGACTACAATGCTCCCAAACTTTAGAAGTTTTGCTACACGGAGCTGATGGACGCCGCCATTACTGTTTACGTTTCCGCTCAATAGAAGCTCGTGCGCACGTGCGACTCCCGGCAGAGATTGTGAGATGGGGGATGCTTCACTCTGTTGGAAAAACACGTCTGGCGACAATAGTCCACAATGGAATTCATTGTCGACTATTTCTGCAGCCCTATTTTCAACACAACCGTCCATCGCTTACAACCACAACAAAACCACAAAGATCCAGAGGTCAATAAACCGACATGCAGCCTTGACCACGTCCAATCTCCCATCCGAGATTTGTGAAGCGTCAGGGCTTTGTGAGAAATTTGTCATAAATAAATGATTAGTGAGGTGTCCTGCAGAGAAATGCTGAGAGGGATGTAATAGTGGCTGATGTGTGCGTGCTTGTTTCTGGTGCAAAAAAAAAAAACGAAACAAAAAATGCCTTGAAACTACTTGAAAATAAATGCTACACGGTAATTAGCCAATGTCCAGGAGCATCTCTTCATCACCGCTGAAAACCTTTAAATTAGAGTTAGGATGAGCCCCTCTAGGTCTACACAGACGCCGCAGTTCAAAGCAGGTTAGCAACATGAAAGAGTAGGCAGAAAATGTGAGCAATACCGGTTTTATGCGATTCTATCAAATAAGCATGGAGGGAAATGCACTCAAAATCCATCTGGCCTACCTAGATATGTGGTTATCCTAAAACTTATCATGTGTAGAGACAGTTAACCAGAAAGTCCATTTAAAAAATATTACTGAAATTGTTTTTTCCATAACCGAAAGGAAGGCATGGTCAGAAATACAAATATCAATCAAAGAAGATAAAAAATGCTTTGTTCTGCTAAACTTAAATCATTATATTTTGAACAGTACAATATTTTTGGACACGTTATTATCAGATCTCAGAAGCTAAACAGTGAAAGGTCTGGTCCCAATAGGTTTTTGTGTTTTCCCTGCTGAATAAAGGGTTGATGATGCAAAACATTTAAGGACATTATGGAAAACGCTTATGCTGATATTCATATTTTTAATTATCTAATTTTGTGTTAGTAAATTGACCATTTTAGTGACGTCCACTGAGATAACTGCTGTTGGGAGATACAAAATGTTTTGATACAAATTGTATTGATCTGGTTAATACTGTGACCACTGTTACCACTGGGAATACTTCCACAGTGGGACAACCAAGGCTTTGAATTATAAAACTGTTGTGTATTGTGTGTAAATTGTGTATTCAATTACATTACCTTGAATTAATCTGACTGCTTTGTGGATGATTGGTGGGGGTCAGAGGGACTGTTTAGCAGCTTTTCTTGGATACCTCCACTTTAGGGCTGCAATCGCTAGAGTTGAAGCTTATAATGTACAATGTGAATTAATATTATTTGGCTAAAACTATTTCCTTACAAGAAAAAATGTCTGGTTTGGTATCATGAAGGAATATGATGATAATGAAAGAAATTGGATGAATATTAAAAAGACAGCAGTGAAGTTACCAAAGAATAAAAGTATTTTATTGAAACATATACAGAAACCTACGCATTTCGGCACTGTGGGCCTTCTTCAGGGCTTATTTGAGCAACAAGTCTGACTAACGCAAACAAACAAAAACTCATTATAATGTAAATTCTGTGAGTGAGTTACAGGCAGACGGCAGAATGAATAAGAGTGGGTAGAATGTTTATTAGGTATAGGGTGAGAAAAGTTAATATAATGTTTTGTGTTTGATTTGTTTTGAAAAAATAAGTTTGAAATAAATAAATACTTATTAGGGTTAGAAGTTCCTGAAGCACTCTAAAAGTGAACAGTGATCTCTTCACATGTTACACTGTCTGTTCGTGACCAGAATAAAAGTCTAGTTGTTGCCGTCGCTATGCTTCCTGTTTCTAGATCAGGCTTTTCCATTATTTCACATCCATTATCACTGAAGGTCAACTCCCAGCATCCGCCTGAGTATATCCAGACACCGTGTTCCTCTTGGCCAACTCCGATTTTCCCCACTTCCCCTGACGTGTTACTCGAAAGCGTGGTGGCTTGTGTACGGATACGGGAGTGAGGCAGAGGTGAAGTCAGGTTGTACAGTAGTTTTATTCAGCCTGGCAGGACAGATGGAGCCAGGGGTTGATGCGGCCGTCTGTGGATGCACTTCTAAAGGTTGACCTTGAGCTCTGAAGCTGTGTAGAGCGAACATTTCAGAAGTCATAAAGAGGAAGGAGACCAGCGCCGTCCGTCATGTGTCGCAGCGGTGACAGCAGCAGGGTCAGGCACAGGCTGAGAGAACATACTGAGCGGACCAAGTTCAAAATGACAGAAAAGTTAATAGAAAATGTAATGTTGACGCCGAAAATTGTACTGTATTGTGCTGTAACTTCACTACATTTTTGTCCATCATTTCAACTCATCATGTTTGTGTCATAAAATAGCACATTGCATTACTCAAATAAACAACTTTAGCATAAAAACATTATTACTATTACTACTGTTTACTACTACTATTATTATCCAGTGGTGGTCGGAAGTTGGTTTCATGCTTAATTTGGGGATCCCAGTCTGAAAGGTTTGGGTGCCCCTGCCTTAAGGGATACTAAAATCTTAAAGGTGCATTATGGAACTTTTTTTGTGGGGAATAAAATATATATTTAGTGCTTATTTAAATATTTCACATTGGGGGGGCTGTAAGAGGGCATCATGGCACCTTAATTTTAAATCAGGATTGTGTCTACAGAGCTCCAGGATCAAATTTTGTATTTATTTTTTCTGGTGAGAGGGTTCATCAGCAAAGAGAACCTTCAAAACAATAGGTCTTATAGCTTCTAAGAAAGACCCCTGTGAAGGAAAGTAAAGCCAACATGAAGACCACAAACAGCCACTGGGTCACTACAGAGTTAAATATATATATAAAAGGTTTTTGACCAAACCATTAAAATAAAAACGTGTTGAAACTCGTGAATGAGTGAAAAGATACTGCTGGTTGCTAAAATATCGATAGTTCCCTGAGGATTTGGGTTTTATCATGGTGTGGGAAGGAGGAGGGTACTTGAGACTCACTGTCTTTACTTTTTAATTAACAGTCCTGCAGCACTTTAAATAGGTCTAAACATTAATTACATAACGATGGAACAAGAGCATGTCAGACAGAACTTTAGATAATACATTTAACTAATGGAACTTGGCCTGGAGACTGGTTTTCTTAAATTGATGCTGTGACGTGACCAGTCCAGGCTGTTTTTTTGTACTTGGGCAAGACACTCCATCTTCAGGCCTGTAAGTTTGATGGATGGCACATGTCTGAATTAATGTCGGTTTTAACTCAACATAAGTTGTAAAAGTAGAGAATTTTTCTTATGTTTTATTATTTTGTGAAATGAGATTGCAGCATACACATTAATGTCCACAACTAAGACTTCTATTTGTTCCTCCTTATTTGGTCTTTATAAAATGGCTAAAGTAATGATTTACTGGAACTGTAAATCTATTGTTTAAGTGCTATGAAATCTACAGTATTTATCAAAGATGGAACACCTTTCATGATTACATTTTGTTTGTCCCGACAGATAAAGTCCTGCTTGAGTAACATTGTGTGACAAAATCAGACCACAACATGCTGTCTTTTTATTATTATAAAACATTTCATATTATAGATGCTGAGAGGTGATTGGCTGAGTTAAGGCTAGTACAAAAACTAGGCCAGAAATACTGTACATGCAAATGAAAACTAGTGCCAGAACTAAACTGTTTTGAGAGCCAGGAACTTTAGTTTCATGTTCCTTTTACGAAGTTAATTGGTTGTGGTTTCAAAATTAGGTACTCTAGCTTTAATGTCATATTTGCTGAAGCAATTCCTTGTACTTGATTGTATTTGTACCGAAAGGCAGCCGTAGCAGTAGAAGTAAATAAGCACAAATTAAAATCGAAGGGCCTTTCTGAGTGAAGTTTGCATGTTCTCCCCATGTCTGCATAGGTTTCCATGGGGTGGTTTCCCCTACCGCTAAAAACACGTACAATAGGTCCTGCCAGAGGCACTGAAGGATGGATCAAATGCAGAGGATAAATGCCTCTATGCTGACAATATATAAAAATAGAAAAGGAAAGAAAAAAAAATCCATAATTCCATAACTACACTTTTATTTGATTGTAAAAAATGTAGGTGATGTTAACTTTATGACCAGGACCTTTAGTAAGGTCTAAATTTGGGCAAACCAAGCTAGTTCCTGTTGCTGGGTGGACAGCATGTCAGAGCTTGTTTGTGGGCTGACTCAGTTTGATTATTAAAACAGTTTACACACTGATGTGCGGTTGCCCTTTTCATGCTTCATTACCACAATGAGGTGTCCTTCCACATGCTCATTACAGCAGCCATTAGCGTGTGAATGCTATGGCAAAATAATGGAGAAACGGGAGCACTGCGAACGTAGATAATAACAAACAGTCTTGTTAAATGGCTTAAAACAAACACATGGGAGGAAAATGATAAGGAAAATCACCTTTTCTATTATCTGAATAAAAATATCATTATGTTTACTGTGGAAAATCAAAAAAGAAATAGCTTTTTTATGCCGATTGAGAGTAAAGCAGTAAAATGCAGGTGGATATTTCATCTTCAGATTAATCTAATCTGAGCTGTGACCATATGTTAATATCGCCTCTGTAATCTCTGGTTTTATCAGGGCGCTTTGAGGCTTACTTATGGGAAAGGGCAGAGAAAAAAAGATAATATTCAATGCGATGGATTCAGATGGTATAACCTTGAACTCAAATATCATGCTATCAGTGTTTGTGTATTTAAAGTATACACAGACACAAATATAATATGTGCACACAATCAATATTAGTTTGTATTTTAAAAACATAGTACCCAAACTCTTGTATTACATTATTCATAACCCTCACATATACCTTGTGCTAACCCTAATAACTTAATAGGGACCATAGCATCCCTCTGTCTGGGGAGAGCTAACACGATGTCAGAGAGTCCCATTAATGAACTGCTTTATAGCTTCAGTTTAGACAAGACCCTAACTTATTTTTGAAAGCTAATAATTTTTCTCAGAGTCCAGGTCGATAGCTTTAAATATCTAAAATGGCAAATTATCTGTCACGATTCTGGCAAAAATAAATCTCCAGCCAGTTTACCCTTAAGCAAACTCCAACAGGGCTCTGTTGAAACTACCTTGTTGCAAATTATAATTTGTATCAAGTAGATTTAGAGAAGAGCTGCGTTGCAATTATATGGGCTGTATGCGCTCACAGAAAACGGAGGAGGCATTCATGATGAGTCACAAGAGAGCGATTACATAAAGTAGTCCCACAGTGAAGCTCAAACCAGGAACAATGTACTTCGAGTGGGAAGCAGTGGGGTTAATACAGTATTCAGGGTAATTCATATATATATGGGGCATTTCAAGGTAACCTACTTCTATTGGAAAACAACATCAAGGAGAAAAAAAATTCACCCCATTGCATTTGAATATGTTACCATAGAGACTGCACATATGCCTGTCCCACACAAGACTATAGGAAATTAAAATGAAAAAAAGTGGCAATTCTTGGGTTCTGAAACACAGTTGAGAAACTGAGGCCAAGAAAATAAATAGCCTGTTCTCCATAGAGCCATCAGGGTTTACTCACAACTCCCAGGGACCAACAGACAAGGACAGAGCCACCTCCAGCCTGTACTAAACAATACTGAAGGACAGGGAGGAGACCAGACAATCTGCTGATGCCAAGTGACTGTCCCCAGACCGGAGCGCAGAGGCAGCCCACAACAAAAGAGTAATTAGCTGTCCTCAAATGACAGCAATGAAGACACCAACACAGCTAAAAATGAACTATTCTGTTATAATTAGAAATGCATTGACCAAGACAAGTGAGTCTGACTCTAATGCTGAAAGGAACTCTATACAATAAAGTGATGATTTTGTCCAAGCAATGCAGGATTCCTCACAAATGAATGTGTGAGTGTTGCGACAAGATATCGCATCAGCTGCACATGCGACGTCACAATTTTTCAAAGAGTCAATAGTTTAAAATGGCAGTGGAGGGTCTTTCCAGGTCAGGCTTCTTGTCAAAGGTTATAGCTACTTTTTCTGTAATTCCAGAGTCAATCTTAAGGGCTCTAGAACTATTAAAACATTGTTTTAAAAGTATAATATTATGGAGAAGTATGAAGCAATTGAATTGGATTATGTTTAATAACTATTGATTATGGAAGTTTAAGTTTTGTGTAACATGTTACTATTGTTGGTATATGAGAAACTGCATATTGTGTCATCTATAATTTTGATCATGTATAGCATAATTTTGATTTGCAGAAGTTTGTTTTGTGCTAAATGTTACCATCGTTGGTGGGGTAAGCCACAATAAGTCTCGACTTCAGCCTAAACCCCTTTCGGTCAGGTATTGTTTCGCAAAAGGTCCTTAATGGACACATGTTGGTTATTTTGTTTCTTGTTGTAAAAAGTGTATGTGATCTCTGTAACCGTGTGATCTGAGATCTGGTGTACAGTACATATTGGCCGAAGAAAAGGACTTTCAGATATGAATAATCTGATATTTATCACCGTAAATATGATTCTACAACCAACAATGCACAATGTCTTGCTTCACAAATGTTATTGTGTTTGTGTATCTCTTTTTTTATCTTATGCTCTCCCACCATCATTTCAAGTACACATAAAGCCCGATGGTGATTCAAATGTGAATGTGAAGATTTGACTGACATGGTTTGGCAGTCGCCTTCAACCACCTCCTGCACTGGCAAAGAACTCCGCTGCTCAGATGCCAGAAGTGGGCAAAAAATCCAGGGCAGCTTTTCGTCGCATTTTCTTCAATAGAGCCCTCCTTTGTGCAGGATAAGTGACTGAAAGTTAAAAGAAGCTGAATCACAATGGGCCCTATACTACAGCTGCAGTAAAGCCTCTCTGTGGGGGCATTATTTCCCTGTTGAAGCTCTGCAGACATTTTTTGCATTTTTATGTTTTAAAGTCTAGCACAGAGCACTATATACATTTTTAGAGTTTGCAGCTAGACTTCTTCACATAAATAAAGCCATTTACCCATAGGACTACCTTTTTATTTCTATTCCTCAGAACTGGTTTCAAAAGTAGCAGTTTCCCAGTACACTGAACCAATTTGGTGCTGGTTCCACATATTTTACACAATGAAAGCGTAGTGTGATAGATGTCGGTAAGGCGTACGCAGAACATCATAAATATCTCTTTTGGGACGTGGTGGATTGAAAGCCCGAGGCTGCGAGGACAACTGAAGAGCAAGGGAAGAATCATTGAAGACCACTGGATGCATCAGCTGCAAATTGACATCAAGAAGTCAGCGTGTGGAAAAGACAAGCTGAGAGACGGCGTGTCTTCTGATCACTTCCACAGGGACGGAGAGAGGCCCCCACGGGAACTGCACTACATTAGGCCTGCTCATATGAAGCTGGACCACTGATGAGACGTCCAAAGCAGCAGGACTGGACGCACAAGGTCCAAGGTACTTTTGTCACGTTTCAAGGAAAGAACCAAAATACAACAATACAAAAAATAATAATTGAATGTAACCCAAATACAAAACTCAACTGAATGTAGAAAAGAAGGACCAATTTGACTGACGACACGAGGGAGTTTAACTGGTAGACACATGTGCACACATTAGGGTGGGGCAGGCAATCAACAGAACCGGAAGTAAAATTAAAAAGGACAGAGGAGAACAGATTATACAAAATGAAACCATGACAGCTTTAGTCAAACATTGCAATATGTCTGGTAAACGGCTTGGAATCTGAACAATTCAAACCAGTCTGTAAATACGTACATTTCCTGGTCCAAACTTTCAAAAGTCCATCATTGCTTCCATAGGCATGTTATGTTCAAGATACCGAAAAGGTTTTGCAGTTCTTTTGAGCCCATTCAAATACTGTATATATAGCAAACTCAGATTAGAAACCAATGCCACAATAATGAGAGAGGTTTGTCTTTCCTTTTTTGACAGAATTCAACAAATGCAAATACATTATGTGGTGTTGGAAAAGCTCTGTGCCATTTCGCTGAAGCTCTATGCAGATATTTCCCATTTCACAGTGAGTTCACTATTTGAGGGTTCCATCTGCTTTGAAATGAAGCCCAAACTAAGCAGCACTTATTTGTATTGAAACTCAAAAGACTGACTGTGCCACAATATCCTTTCAGTGATGAGATATGAAACAACAATATCATATGGGGAGATATTATGAGCCTCTGTATACACACTCATTGTTTGATCTGTAATATATTCTAATTCAGTTAAAACAAATGTCTAACGATGGAAAGTGCTGCAATCAAATGAGCACCTAGGATTGTAATAATGCCATTTTAAAGCTTTGAATCCAGCGGGACTAGTTACAGCCTGGTGATCAGCTGACGCACACATTTAACATAGTTCAACATCATTGTAGAAAACTGGAGGTCAAAATGTCCGTCACATTCATGGAGCAATCCTAATAGAAGGTTTCAGTTGGGGAAATGCTGATTAATCCTCTCCACAGCCTATCTTTGGCTCCATGCGTTCCCCTCTCTTCATGGCAGATGGTGTCTTACTCTGCCTCTCGTGTCATCTATCTGCACATGACAGCAGCCATTTTAATAATGTACTCGTGAACGCTTCCTGTTTCAAAGAGTCCTTGGCAGTCACCTCCACTGTCGCGACTGCGGCTCAGGGTGATCGACTCCGCCGAAAATCTACAGTGCTTGGTAAGTGATTTTTCATCTTTGGGATCAACAGTTTCCATATCCTTTAAAAAAATGACCTGTCCAAGTGAAAACTACAGCTCTGACTGGGGTTTGGCTCCATGCAATACATCTGGGGTAAAGGACATGCAGCTGTTGTCAGTGAAAAACAAGGTTGTAACAAATACATATCTAAACTCACATCAATACTAAAACGATGATGTTGTGAACATAACACACTTTCACAATCGTGTATGCTTTAGAAGTAGGGTCTTGTAACAGTCACACCACAACATACGTCATTATCCTTTTAGAAAGCTAGTCTAAAGTCTAAAAAGTCTACTTGTAAGAAAGAGCCCTGTAGGATGGACGGTACGAACCAAGCAGATCAAGCATAAATCTACTATGGAATGCTTTTTTTTGTTACTTATAAAGCATTCAGAATTTCACTCTGAATCAGAGCAGAAAAAAATGGTCTATACCAAGCAGGCTCTGCATACATCGACCAGAGAATACTGTAGGAAACAGCTCATCACCAGCGGCTGCACCACCTCTGCTGCTGTGACCTAAAGACAAGCCCCGGTGATCCAAGATCAGAATCAGAATCAGAATGATTTTTATTGCCACGTAAGACTTGGAAATTGCTTTGGCTCAGTGCAACAGTCAGAAAAAAGAGAATAGAGTAAGGCATAATAAATCAGCATACACTTCGAAGGAATAAAATGTAAAATAGGATAATTACAGTTACTATGTACAAGATGGCGTCCTATTCAAATCAATGGCTTGTGCTCAGTTGTGCATGGGACAGCCATAGGGAGCTGAAAAATTAGCGGAATTCGCCATATTTGGGCATCGTTTGGTACTCCCGGTTCTGCGCAGTTGACGAGCTCCCATGATGCTTTGCACCAAATACGCGTGTGTGGCTCTCATGCACGTGCACAGAGGGGCTCAGCTGACCAATCAGAGCTAGTGATCAGAGCAGAGTTAGAGCAGGAGCCAAACCAGCAGAGTTTGTGGCACTAAAGTGTGGATTCGTAGAAAAACCAAAGGATTTAACTAGAAAAAAGTTCTGGAGGACAAGGAACACAAAAATCCCCAAATAATCCGACCTTTATGTGAGTTGTAGGTTCTCTGTCAGCTGAGGTTGAGCTGTTTTAGTTTACATTGAGTTCTATGGGACATTTTCTGGGTAGCCCACATGAATTTGGTCTGCAGTACCATAATTAATTCATGTGATTACTCTCACAGAACAGACCAGTACAAGCACAAGTATTATTTTCTGATCTGGACAGTATCTGTTAGGCACTACCCATCTTATGACGAGTGGGAAATATTTGAGTCCGATTTCTAATTCCATGTCATAAATTTGTTTAGTGTTTTTCCTCATTCTCGGCTGCTTTAATCTCATGCAAACATTTGTGGCTTCAACATGTTTCTTAATTGAATATCGTGGAACATGCACGTTTCCATGTTTGTCTTTATTTATGTTTTTTTCTTGAGTGAACTTAACTGAAAATTGGTTCTGTGCAACATAAAAAGGTCTACTTGGTGATTGAGATTGAGAGCCAGTGCCATCGACGGGGTATATTAAAGTCTCCTGCTCACTCAAGCCCTTCAGTCCCAATTATCCTCTGCTCATTTTCACCAAAGTAACAAACATTTCTCTGCTGCCAATGGCTCGCAATGGCATTTCTGCACATATTTTTGTCACTGGGCTGAGAGATGATTGTATTAAAGCCAGCTCTAAAATGTGCTCTCACATTAAAAGCTTGAATGAAGGCTTGGCTGAAAGCACTCGTTAACATTTACTTTTACTACAGAAGTGAATGATGATATGTGATTTGTAGAAAAAAATCTTCTTGTTACTCCGTGCATTTATATATGATGAGCTGAGAGTATTATGTGTAGGCTGAATTAAAGTGGCATTTGTATCTCTTATAGGCATGAATCAAATGCATACCATTAAAAAGGGGCAGAAGTAAAATCAACTTACATCAGATTTTTTACTTTCATGTTAAAATGTTTTTGTTTTGTTTGTGAATAATCCTGAAATCCTGCTTTTCAGTTCTCACTTCAATCTAACTTCTGTCTGCTGTGCATATATTCAGAAAGCATAATTTGGGGTAAAACCTGTCATGTACACTTTTCAAATAATAAAAAACACTCACATTAATATGTCATCTCTTCAGTTTTGTGGGAAGATAATTATACCTACATTCCTCAGCCGTCAATGCAACTACAGACTGAAATTCCCATTAAAAACACTCTATTCAAGCTAACTAACCAGGCAAATAGTTTGAGATAATAAAATATACTTAACAATATGGTAACACAATATCATACAATATATATTAGTATTGTAAATGTATACTTCACATTTGCACATAATTCAATATAACAATAAATCAATGTCCAGCCAAATGAAGCCTATTACGGCTCAGTGACACATAAAAGCCTTTGATGAATTGCTTACTTATTCATCATTTTGAGGGTTAATGGGGCAATTAAAGCCGACCTAGGAGTCCACTCTTGGTACAGCTCACTGGTCAAGGGAGCAGGAGTTTCAGTGGTGTAAATTACATTAATCCTATAATTTGAACACACAGGTGGGCTGAGACACAGCAGGCGACCTCGTTTGATCTGTCTGTGCTACCAGGATAAAGATCTGGATAATAGGCACCTTCTTATTAGTGGTCCTACTTTAGAAATGTCTCCCAGTGATAGGCTTATTACAAAGTTCCAAATCCAAAGTAATGCCATTCTTTTCATGTTTGAGAGCACTCATTTAGACAGGACACACAATAAAAAGACCTTCAGAGCATCTGAAAAATTGTGCTGACCAGTCCACAGAAGGCCCTTTGCGGATTAAAAGCCAATTACCAATATATTTACAACAAAGACGTCTGCTTTGAAGAATGCACATTCTGCTAATCAGGAAGAAGCAAAGTCAGTCAAGCCTAACATAATGACCAAACTGGCAGCCGTGCCCCTCAGAAGCAGTTAGCAAAGAAAAACATGTTGAGGTAATTATGTAAAAGAAACAATTAAAACTGTGAATGTTTGTCAAATTGTCCAACAGTGCGGCCCAATGCCTGTGTTCATTAAAGACAAGTTCGTTAGCGGCTCAGATAACCGTCTAACACGCTTGTGCTGAGACGCTATTAATTAATGGAAGACCAAAGCTGCTCTTCTCACTTTGTGCCAACTCGGCTTGGATCGATGGCTGTACTCTTGGCTGCCTCTGTGGCTGACACGTGTCCAGTGCTCCCAGTGGCTCCACACAACATGCCTGGAGCTGCCCGTTGGGTTCAGCCGGGTTTAAAAGTTTGTTGGTCTCTGCTGCTGGCACAACGGACAGATGTAGCACAGCTTAAAGGAGAGTTGAGCAAAACACAGCAGACTGATGTGGTTGTTATCAAGCCAGCATGAGAAGTGACAGTAACTGCAGCCAATTTGATACAGAATATAGACAACAGTCATAATATTCATGGTCCGGTTTAGAAAACACAAGATAAAAACATCCAAAAACTTTGAATACTGTTTGTGATGCAACTGTTACAAGACATTATTCAACTATTTCACTATTTGAGTCTTTTATAATACAAGAGTTTATTATCCTATACAAATGACAATTCTTAATCTTTCTACAGTATATGTTTGAGACATTGGTACTAAAATTAAAACTGGAGTACCAGTGTATTAAACTACAAAAAATTAACCCAAAATCCACTCGTTCCTCGTTCTTAAAACTGTTTGGTTCTATCAGTAGTTTTCACATGCATACATGTGTTTTTGGACTCTATCACATCTTTAGGTCAGTATTTTCACAGCCAATCAGAGAAGATAAGTACAGCATGTCAGAAGGGGTCTTTGAGCCCGAAGGTCGTAGGTTCGAGCCCAACACGAGACCTTCTCCGACTCCCACTGATGTCTGCTGTCGTTGTGTCCTTGGGCAAGACACTTAACCCACTTTGCCTATGAGGACCGCGGAAGTGATGTTCGCGGCTTGCCTTGATGTGTATGTGTATATGTATATGTGTATGTGTACGTGTATGTGTATGCATCAAACTGAAATTTCCCCATTGTGGGACGAATAAAGGACCTTCTTCTTCTTCATGGTGTTAAACTCGTTCTGATGGTATAACAAAAACGGACTATAAGCCGCAGGCTCCAATTTTTAGAAAGAAATTGAAAATTGTAGTTGTTCAAGCCGCACTGGATCATAAACCGCACCTATCCCACATTGTAATATTGAAAATTGTAGCTTATAATCATTCATCATGTTCTTTTTACTGTGAGTGATAACAGTAAAAGTAAAAAGTGAGTCACTGACTGTTCTTAATCTTTCAGTGTGAAGCAGAAAGGTACGAAGCAACATCTACCATTACTCTGTTCACTTTCATGTCTATACAGAGAACCAAAAAACTATTTATTATATGAGATAATTACACAAAGTTATTATAAGTTACTTTTACACTTCATTTAATCTTCCTGATTGACACATTTTACAATTGAATTGGACCTCTGTGAACTACTCATCAATTCTGTTGGTCTACTGTTACTTACAGTTGGTCTACTATTACTTACAGGCAAAATGTTTTTGACGCCAAAAGAAGAAAAGTAAATAGATAAATAAAGTTGCACCTAACTATAAGGCGCAGACTTCACAATGCAGGAAAAAGCAGTGGTCCAAAAAATACGGTAATGTCCATAAAAGGTAGAAACGAGACATCTGACAGGATGTTGTTTCTTAACACACACTCTTTCCGTCACACAATCATGTTGACAGCTCCTCCATAAGTCTGCTGCGTGAACATGCTAACAGCATGTCAGTGGAGGGTAAATGAAATTAGGCTCTGTCAAACGTGCCACATATGCTGTTCAGTTGTCTCACACAAGCGGCTGCGGGCTAATGAGAATAATCCTTCAGTCACTCCATCTTCTGTTTATTTGTATCATCTACTCATCTGGCAAGACTTAAATCATGAAACTGAACATGGGCTGTATGGAAAATGGTGAATTGTCAGTCTGCAATCATACATATGTAGTAATGGTCTGATGTATGATTCAGTTGTGCATATCTTTACAGCTGGGGTATCTAACCCTAAACCTCATTCTTTTATTAAATTTTTTACATAAAATCCACCTAATTAGCTCAGAAATGGGTACTAGTTTTCTTTCACATATTTTGATTGTCTTTTTCAGACAGAAATGTTCAGAAGAGAGGACCACTGTTGCACGGCCAATCAGCTCTCTGATGTGAATAGTGAAAATGAAAAAAGCAGTAAATAAAAGTCAAGATGATCACAGAAACAAATGCCTCCTCAACAATAAACAACTACCTTTCACTTTAATCAGATAAATTCTCTAGAGTAAGTCCTGGAGGCGTTTCTGTTTATTTATTATTTCATTATATACATTAATTTAGCCAGTACCACAGCCACATAATATATGCTGAAAAACAAAAGTATATATAAATTAGAGTAGAATACTGTGGGGAAAAAAAACAATCTCAAACAGTCAAACTGCGATTCCTGAGATGTTGCAACACGGTGACACTGTTCAGGGCTTTTTTTATACAGCATTTTTCCCTGTCACTGTTAACTTTAAGCTGGTGAGTTTGAAACTGTTTGATTATGATTTGGTGTTGCATCCTTTCTGTTTTGACAGTATCATTATCAAGCTTCTTGATTAATGCATTACCTCTGCGCCCCTGTGATTCATCCTCATGGTCAATGTGCAGAGGTGTGGCTGATGCAACTGTCAGGCAAAAATTACACACGAGTTTTCACACAAGGACAAAACACAGAGTTTCTGAACAAAAGTGTGCCAAAAGTCGCATTGTAGTTATTTCCCTGCTTGAGTTATATTGGACTGTGTAATTAAAACCAACCAGAAAGCAATCCAATTCTCGAGAGAATTATTAGAAAATAGCAATTAGTTACTAATGCTCATGAAGTCAAAAGTAGCTAATTGCACCACAAGAGAGTTTTTAGCATATTTTGTTTTAATTAATGGTTTCAGAAATGTCTCCAATCCATAGAATGCTTTAGTGCGCGCCTCAGCTCTGTCTATAGGAGACACTCTATAATGAAGTGGTTTTAACAGCAGAGCTTTCATGACTCAGCACTTCAGGACTTGAGGAAATCCACACATAGAAAACATGCTTAGCCATAATGTTGTTTGGCTATAAACTCTAAATAAACAGACAAACACCTGTGCCACCACACCCTCCTGGGCAGAAGTAACAAATACTGTGAACTAAGGAAAAAGCATTTGTCCAGAAGAATATAGTAGCTGAAGCCAGATATGACTCCAGGATTGAATATGTACAATGGAAAGATGCAATGACATGGTAAAACGTTTTATTTTTTATTGAACGTGACACACTAAAGTTAAAAAAGCTATACCCGATTTTTTTTCTAAGTAGTTCATAAAAATGCTTTTTACTACATACAAGTTGTATCATAATACATAATTTAATTGAAAACTTGAGGTCATTGATTCCACTGTGTATGAATTTCAGGCCGTGAAAAGTGCTGAGTAGAGTCTGAGCGGGCCGCTCGTGCTCCTCCGCACACAGAACGAGCAGCGAACAGCCTGCGTCCTCTAGCCTCTACAGCGCTGCTTAACACCAGGGCTTCGACTTCAAAATTCGAATATAATTCTAAAGAAAAAATATATACATATTTGAACAAATATTAGACAACCCTTATAATTAGAAATTTATTTAATGACTGCAAATAAAATAGTTAGCTCCCAAAGGTTTCACCAGGACGTGCTAGGCAGGTAACAGCTAAGCTAGCTAGCTGTTTCATGGTAACTTCCGGGTTTTTCGCGATTGCTTTTTGTCACATTAAAACAGTATTTTTGTCATGAAAACGTTGACAACAAATTCTGAAATAGTCCTTGCATGTGTGTTAAGGATGTATATGTATACTGTATTGTCTGATTAACGTTTAATGGTGTTGATTGATTGATACGTAGTTGTTTATTGAGCGTGGCTAGCTCCGCTAGCTTCTCTACACAGACAAGTGTGCAGAAAAACTGCACAATGTAGTGACAGCCACTGATAGCTTGTACTTGCAAAGTAATGGCAGTATTTTACACACCTGAATTACAAACAGAGATTGCATTGGGGCTGCGGTCATTATTGGTTTGAGAGTTTTGTTATCAAGAAAAAATGATCGGAAGAATTGCATTCAAGTCAATGGAGTGCTGCTGCTGTGAGGAGCTGTATAATAAATTATAATTAAATATTAGAATATATTCTAATGTTTAGTTAAATTAATACATCCGGACGCGAAACTAATGGTATTCTTTTACTTATATATTGTGTTAGCAGTGCGTTGCTTTAGTGCCATTTCATCAGTGATTGTTGCACAGCTTACAAGTTGCGCTAATGCTAATGTTAGCATACATATCAGATCGCAAATAAAACTAGGTGGCTCCGTGTTATGAGAGCGTAGGGGAAATGAGAAGCCTGTGAGCGAGTTGGGGGGCGGTGCTAAACATTCAAACATTGCAGAAACGGGTATAGCGCCTTTAAATATAAAGTCATTTGTTGGTCAAATTTGAGTGGCATGAGCGAGTTACTTTATTGAGGTAAACTCTAACACTCGGCCCCATTGAAAAATAGATGTTTACAGTGCGGTGCTCATATCGTTTGATTAACAAAAATAGAGTTAGCCCATATTAAACTGTGAAATGGGCAAGTAGACCTGAGGCCCTCCAACTGGTAAATAAAGATCCCGGGATTACCAGGAAACTAATGCATTTCGATCAAACAGAGGTCTTAAAAAAAAATTGAATTAAAAATGAAATGTTTTCCCTAGACAGAGGAGGCACATGGGCCATGTTTAGTCCAGTGTAAATCTGGATCCAGCAGGTGGAGTGCTCTGGCCCCCTCAGTGTGAGGGGTCAGGCACCAGGGAACAGATGTAACACAGAGGTCAGCACAGACACAGGGTCATAAATACCAGACAGCCCCATCTGAACAGTGACAGCCAGAGCGCCGCCCTGCTGTAATGGATAATAAATGTCAGCGGCTCCCTACAGCCAGAGATGAGCGATTGTTAAGCGTCTTCCCAAAGCAAAACGAAGTTAAAGCCTGGAGAGAAACTGACAACAGCCGAAGAAACATTTATGTGGAGAGAGGGCTTGTTTGGATGACCCCTCCTCTCTCTCTCCTCTCTCTCTCCTCTCTCTCTCCTCTGTCGCTAAAGGCCGAGCAAGATAGAGGTGATTAATCAGGTTGTTAGCATGTGTGATGGAGAGTGCAGAGAAAGAGAGGAGAGGCAACACAAAGAACGGATACATCAGGGAGCGCTTTTCTCCAGAGAGCCATCATTTAAACAGTAACAGGCCCTGATAGCAATAATGTTCTCATAGCAACTATTAAATATAATGACCACTATTACAGCTGCCAGAGAGGAGCGAGCACAGCAAAGTACTGTCATACGCAATTGCAATACTTTTCTCTTTTTGTAAAAATTCTAACGATATTGCTAAGTATTTATTGAAATGTGATTTTATGTTTTGTATTTGACAGTGATTGGCTTTTTTAGATTATTAGGTTTATTTGTTCTTGGTAAGTGGGTACCAAGGGTAAATGGCTCCTACTCCTCCTTCAACAGTAGAGACATGCAATACAGGGGTGGCCCCAAGGTGCTGTGAGTTTTCTTATTTTATTTTCCTTGTACACACATGGGTGCAGGAGTGCAAACCCAAATAACAATATTGTTATATCTCGGATGACACAATAATGTTGTGTCTACTTCAGTGGGGGTGGGTCCCGGCTCAAAAGTGGCCAAAATGACTTGCACTGACATGCTTGCAATACCACCCCGGGCCGATGGGGGTGGACCCGGAATAAGATTTATTCAATGCTAACATATAGCATCGGCTTACCTCTCGAAAACACCTTTACAGGATAGTCCAAAAGACGGCTCTTGGCCCAAAGCTCCGTTCCACATGTGTGTCAATGCTGAGGGGGGTGAATTCTTTTAGACCAGTCTAGTTTAGTCACTGTGAAATTTTGAAGGCACTCGTTAAATGAATAGGGCTTGTGCCGGCTTAACAAACAAGGGTCCCACATTGCATAAAAAATATTAGGATGGCTTTAGACAGACAGTAAAGGAGGAGACCAAGAACAAGTGAGCGTGAGAGCCAATGTCCAGGACAAAACATCTAAACTATACCTACATCAAGTAGAATGCCCAAACAGAGGACGTACTCAGTGAATATCTCAGGCAGTGGCGAGATGAGAAGGTGCTGGAGGAGAGCCCATCATGGGAGGACAAGCCCCTACATGGCATTTACCACCGGAGCATAGCAGAAATGGCTGATCTCAAGAAGTCCTACCAATGGCTAGAAAGGGCTGGCCTACAGGATAGCACAGATGCACTCATCATGGCTGCACAGGAGCAGGCCCTGAGCACCAGAGCGATAGAGGCCCAGATATACTACACCAGACAAGACCCAAGGTGTCGGTTGTGCGAAGAGGAATTTGAGATGCATAACTGCAGGGTGCAAGATACTGGCAGGGGAGGCCTACATGGAACGCCATAACCAAGTGGCTGGCATAGTGTACAGAAACATCTGTGCAGAGTATGGGCTGGAAACCCCAAGGTCTAAGTGGGAAACTCCTCCAAAGGTGGTGGAGAATGAGCGTGCGAAGATCCTGTGGGACTTCCAGATACAGACCGACCCAATGGTAATGGAGAACCAACCTGACATAGTGGTGGTAGACAAAGGGCAGAAGAAAGCTGTGGTGGTGGACGTGGCAATTCCAAGCGATGGTAGCATTAGGAAAAAAAAGAGCATGAAAAGCTTGAGAAATACCAAGGGCTCAAAGAGGAGCTGGAGAGGGCCTGGAGGGTAAACAGTTGTGCTTGTGGTGATAGGTGCAGTCAGGGCAGTGACCCCAAAGCTGGGGGAGTGGTTACAGCTGATCCCTGGAACAATCTTGGTACAGAAATGTGCAGTGGTAGGAACAGCAAAGATACTGCGCAAAACCCTCAAGCTCCCAGGCCTCTGGTAGAGGACCCAATCATAGAGAGGGATATTTATGGTAATTGAGACTGGAAGTTGGACGTGAACTCAAGCTAGTGGGCAAGTTGTATAGACTAATGATGTAGGCAGCTTTTATGTCAATGTAAATGTCAACTTTAATTGCATTGCACATTTACACCAGCTGCCCAAAGTGCTTCACTGGCACAACAGATAAAAAAAGAAAAGAAAAAGAAAACAGCATAAAATACAGTACATACACATACAAGTGAATGTATTTTCTTGTGCATGTACATCCATTGATGGGAAAGTGTCATAATAACACAAAAGAATGACTCACATTTTGAAACTCTGGAGACTTTCCTCTTGACCTCATCTCCTCCAGATCCTCCACAGCCGTCCTCATCGTCACAGTCTCCACTGTATCTCCCCTCCAAGTCTCCACTTCCTGTTTCTATCTGGTCCAGCGTGCCAAGTTTAGGGATAGACTTTCCTTGGAGAAGCTAAAAACAAAAAAAGAAATATTTTCGGATTCACAAAATAATACATTATATTACTCGAATAAATACACAAAATGTTGTGTTTTTGAAACAAATTACTTGTTTCCATGCATGAAATGTATATAGATGAAGCATAACAAGATGTTAGATTGACATCTGCCCCTTCTATGACAAGTACATTTTAAATCATCTGAAAATGTGTTATATGCATGTTAGCCAAACCTGTAGCTGCCCTTAGCAGAAGAAGAACAAGAAAGGAGCTTTCGGATGAAATCTGATGCAGTCGAAATTTGGGCTCACAAGCGCCCCCTACCCTGAGGCTGACCTCACTTGGTGATATTACAAGCTGTGGTTGAGCGCAATTAAGAACCATGTTTGTTGTCAAAAACACAATTTATGACCCATCCTCTCAACTGTAGACATGTACATTGTAAAGGAAATATGTGAACTTTGTAGACAGCGATAAAACAGAGAAAACATTTTGATAGCAGCGCACGGGCCTCTCCCACAGTGAGCTACAGTATGGGCTTTTACGTCTCTCAAGTGAGGCTCAGTTAAAAGAAAAATGAAATAAAGAAAAGTTACATTGAAATAATACAATAGCACAAATCACTTGATAAAATGACCAAGTATTATTGTTTCCATTTTATTCTTTTTTCTTTCCATGATCTTCATCTGACCGCACGTCACTGATATATACCCCTTAGTCTGCAACGCCCCAGTCAACGTCAAGTATGCTATTCAACTCTGTTAAACTGCCAGTGTGCGATCAACTCAAGATTGATTCAGCAATAGAACGTGTTATTTAATCAAATTGAAATGGGACCCTTTTTCTTACGAATGACGTTCTTACTGAACAACATTCACTTTACACCTTCAGAAAGCTGTGTAAAATGCCATTTTTTATCATGGTATTCATACAACGACCAAAAAAAGATGTGAACGTAGCAGTTGAAATTAATAACAAAAGCATGTAATTTCACAATTGACCATGGCAGTTCTAGAGACCATACAATTGTTCCACTTTCATAAGAGTTTAAATTGCCATGTGCAGGTCTGTCAAAAAAAGCCGTTGCGAATGTCGCTGTTCTTTGTCTAGAGGGAAAAGGTGACAGCAGGAGGTGGGCAGATAAAATTAAAAGTGCAATATACATTGCAACAAATAACAATGAAAGTGTTTATAGTAATACATGTAATAATTGTTGCGTCTTTATCCAACCACTGAAGAGATTGAAAAGAACCAAAAGATCACGGTTTAATTATGTTAGCTGCTTTTAATTATGACATCTGAGTAATTCATCCATAATGCAGCAAGGTGTTAACGTCTAATCACAAGCATAATCCTTGACACCAATATATTTTAAAATCACAGAACACATTTTGAACAAAGGAGCTAATTTTATTAATTCAGAGGAGGACACAAAGATGAGAAGGTGTGATGTGATCAGATATACTATATAAATCATAAAAGTTGTGAATTACAAGACAAACACAGTCTAAATATCAGAATCAGAATCAGAATCATTTTTATTGCCACGTAAGTAACAGGAGGTCACAGACTAGGAAATTGCTTTGGCTCAGTGCAACAGTCAAAAAGAGAAAATAAAAATAAGAATAAAAAACACTTCTAAAGAATACATTTAAATTTAAAATAGAGTTACAGTTACTATTTACAATATACAAGTGCACATGGTGCACACAATGTAAGGTGAAAGTGACGTATGATGGGCAGTAAAGTGACTTTATAAAGGGCAGTAAAGTGACTTTATAAAGGGCAGTAAAGTGACTTTATAAAGGGCGGGGGGACAGGTTAAGAAGTGTTCAAGAGTCCAACAGCAGAGGGGAAGAAACTGTTCTTGTGGCGGGAGGTTCTAGTCCTGGTTGGAATAGTCCATGTGCAGGGTGAGAGGGGTCGGCTGTGATACGACCAGCCCGGCCTCGAGCTCGGGCGACGTACAGGTCCTGCAGCGATGGAAGGCTGCGCCCCATCTCTTCCTCTGCAGAGCGCACAATGAGGTGAATTTAAAAAAAATAAAAAATAATTTGTGTTCCCACCAAATCTGCAAACAAACCTATGCCATTGGCTGTTGCTGATTTGGGGAAAGACGTCTTGACGAGGGACAAGAGCAGAACAGCTGATAGAAAAACACTGTGGCTGAAGAGGAACTGCTATAACTCGGTTTTATCACAGGAGACAAAAGTGCAGACCACAGACACGGTGGAAATCCTACATGATTGTGTGCCCTGAGAGGAAAAGAGAGCTACCATTTTCCCTCAATACAATAAATACAATACAATACAATATAGCTGGAGCATAGTAGCTGTTGTTTGTATTTGTTTGTGTTTTATTTATAGTGGAAAAATATTCATACATTTGAGATATGAGAGAAAAATCAAGTGAAGTGTCATAGGATTTGGGGGAAAGGGTCATGATGGGTTAGGGCCATTTTAAACATGTGAAAATAATGTATATGTAAAATAAAAAGCTATCAATCAATCTTTTACTGCGAGAAAGAGTCCAAAGTCCAAACTATTGTAACATTGGTAAAAGCTGGAAGTTATCCTATAGTGCATTTTTTAAATAATTTGACTGTCTTTTTTACTTTTTCATTATGTGGGTGTGGTCTTTTATTGTGCAGAACTTTTGAAACTGTTGTGTTTATGAAATGTTCTATAAAATAAATTAGATTGGAGTGGATTTAGCATACTATATGTTTGTCAACTTTAGGCA
Organism: Knipowitschia caucasica; assembly: GCA_964034765.1. NCBI lineage: Eukaryota > Metazoa > Chordata > Actinopteri > Gobiiformes > Gobiidae > Knipowitschia > Knipowitschia caucasica. The sequence goes on along the minus strand of OZ035826.1, from coordinate 20,240,030 downwards.
TCTGAATCAAAACAACCTGTTAACATTGCACTAAAGGATTACACGACAGGGCCAGCGACACTTGAGGCTTTATTACCGCACTGCAGAAACTCAATCAGATATTCTGTGAACTGGATACAGGGGAGAAGCGCACGCTAATTGGCTCATTTACATTCACAGAGCATCATTGGCAACAAGGAAGAAAGCTTTGTGTTGATCAGAAAGGTAGTGTCTATGCTAATTAGCTGGTGCGGTGGTTGGGTGCAGAGGACCAGCAACAGTATCAGGACCGTGGCTGAACCTTGGCACTTTTACAGATTATAATGAGCTCTTGTCCATCTGTGGGCACAGCTTTTCGACAGTGAAAGCCCCAAAGATGGAGTGAAATGATAGTTGTGCGATTGCAATGATTTTCTATTTCCAATTATGCCTAAATTCAAAGCACATTGACGACGTGTTACCTGGGATGATGAATTTCAAAAGATAGGAAATTGATTCAGAGATTGTGCTTGCAGCCATGTTTGAGTAAGTGAAAATGGCAGAGGGAAAAAGTAAACAGAATCTAAAAGAAAAGCTATAAACAACAATGGTACGCATATGCATTTGGTGAATGTTCAGTGTTTGATTAAGGGCAAAGATCTATTCTGCATTGTCAGTCACAGGTTGCAAACAGCCACACTCTCAGATAGAACGCTATTCTTTGTCAAGCTAAGTCTTGTTATTAAAATAGATTTGGACGTCACTCCGGACACAGCATTGCAGAGAGAAATCTACAGAGCTTTGTGTATTCAGGACAATGGGACATTTGGAACGAGCACAACTCAATTGAGCTATTACAGTATTTAAGGCTGCAGTGTTCAAATCCAACAAATCCAGAGGCAAAAACAATATAATAATGACTTAGTGAGTAACTTTAAAGTAGAAGTGTTGATGGAGCGGGTGCCAATAGATCCACACCACCGAAACAACATGCCCATACAAAGAATGAAGTCAAGGAAAATATTATTATCCATCCATTTTAATTCTGCTTTATACATTGCCAGTTCATGAGGGCAGCAGTCTAAGCAGAGATTCCCAGACTTCCCGATTAATGCACATTGCACACCTCCTCCAGCTCATCCATCCAGATCAAAAAGACAAACGAATCAGCCAACTTATGGTTTTGTTGGTTTTGTGTTTACATTCAGTTCATATTTATCAATCCCTAACTTCAGGAGCAAAGTAAAATAGTGCAATGTTTGTGCTATATCGTGTGCATAATGAATCAGTTGGCTGCAAAGTTAAGGGGTGCTGTTAACCAAATCACACACACACTCCTCTGATAAATATACCCCTTGGTCTGCAACGCCCCAGTCAACTGTCAAGTATGCTATTAAACTCTATTAAACTGCCAGTGTGCGATCAACCCAATGTTATTCAATCAAACTGAAATGGGACCCTTTTTCTTACAAATGTCGTCTTACTGAACAACATTCACTTTACACCTTCAAAAGGCTGTGTAAAATGCCATTTCTATCATGTTATTCATACAACGACCAAAAAAAGATGTGAACGTAGCAGTTGAAATGAAGAACAAAAGCATGTAATGTAACAATTGACCAGTTCTAGAGACCATACAATTGTTCCACTTTCATAAGAGTTTAAATTGCCATGTGCAGGTCTGTCAAAAATATATAGTCCTTAACGAACAAGGTCTGGATGGTTATTAAGCCGTTGCGAATGTCGCTGTTCTTTGTCTAGAGGGACAAGGTGTCAGCAGGAGGTGGGCACCATATAGAATTAACAGTGCAATATACATTGCAACATTAAAACATTAAAAAAACTGTATGTGAAACTTTACAAGAGATAGAAGATTTCTGTCTCTGTGGCTGTTCCCTGGACACAGTGCAGCAGGTGGGGGACAGGAGGGTCCTGAGCAAACTAACATCTATGCTGGACCATGACTGTCACCCCCTGCAGGACACTCTCTCTGCTCTGGAGAGCAGCTTCAGTGACAGACTAATTCACCCTCGCTGTGTGAAGGAGAGGTTCCGTAGGTCTTTCCTTCCTGCTGTTGTCAGACTGTACAATAAGAACTGCTGAGCCTGTAAATTTCATTCATCTGTAATTAAGTAAATTCTTAAATCATGTGCAATGTGCAATACTGCACACTTCAGAATGTCACAGAACAATGTCACTTTACCTCATGTCACTTTACTAATATATTTTTTATCTGCACTATTTAACTGTACAGTATATAACTCTGCACTACTACATATATATATATTTTGACTGGTATCGAAGCATTTTCAGCATCTACAGCTAGTTATGTTAACTAAGAAACATAGCTACTACTTACTTGTATATATTGTGTGTGATCCCTGTGTAAGTAAGTAAGTAAGTAAGTAAGTTTTTATTTATATACCGCCTTTTCACTGCAGATCTGAGTCTCAAAGCGGTTTACAATTGTTAATTTTTGGGCATTTGTCTCTCACTCCACACAGAGATGTGAGCGGGGCCAGTACAGGAGGCACATGCCAGAACTATTGGACATATTTTTAGTGGTAGGGGAAACCGGAGTACCCGGAGGAAACCTACGCAGACACGGGGAGAACATGCAAACTCCACTCAGAAAGCCCCTGGTCCGACCGGGATTCGAACCCAGGACCTTCTTGCTGAGAGGCGAGAGTGCTATCCACTCAGCCACCGTGCCGCCCATATTCCGTGTGCTCTTACTACTGTCCTATATGTGCGACGCAACATCGAAATTTCCCCACTGTGGGACGAATAAAGGAATTCTTATCTTATCTTATCTTAGATTTCCAAAAACAATAACAGAAATAAATAAATGAAAAAGATGTAGGTGAAATGTAGTAAGCCAGGTCCCTAATAGATCTTATATGAATACAATTCTGCCACACTACAATTTCCCTGATGTGGGACAAATAAAGGTCATCTTATGTTTCTTATAACCGTCTATTTATCATGGAGCCCAAATTCAGACTAAATACAATTTAATTGAAGTGAGTGGTCAATACAAATTTTGAATGAGATGCAGAATACAAAATATAACTGTTCACAATCCAAACATTATTGCGTGATAAACTTGTCGGCCATCTTGTCCTGTCCACCTGTTATCAGCTGCTGTTTAGTGTTTGATCAATGAAGGCCTCAGGGGGAGTCTTCAAAGCTGCCTGGAGAGAGGTAAATTAAAGATGTGTATGTTTGGTAATGGGAACACATAGACACATCTGTACAGAGCTGTAGGCTAACGCACAAGCATGTTTACAGAGGTGTGTGACGCAGGTGCAGTGCTTACCGTGATATCCATCTTAGTGGAGCATAAGAATGATGCTAATGAGCAGCAGTCTGGCAATTACCCCAGTAATTACAGAGCATCCTACAGGGCACATGTGTCTGCCAAAAAAAACCATGGTAGATGATAAACTTTAAGAGATGAAGATGTGCAAAAGTTTCATCATAACAAACTAATCTCAAAACAACATAATCCTCCCTCAGTGGCTTCTTTATTACAATTTTGCAGGAAATCCAGCATACATTTATAGAGATGTTGTTCACACTGAAGGCAGCACAGCATGGTCCTTTTTAAGGCCCTAAAACAGAAGTTTCATCTACTGTATGCAATGCTAATGACAAACTAGACATGAGGTGAGGCTGCGATACAAAGGCGGTTGTAGTGAGTTTAGGGATAGACAGGAGAAGAAAGGCGCAGGAGGGGAGGCAGAGCTTTCACTACCCCCACTGAAGCTCTGGTTCCTCTGCTCAAACTTTACATGTTTTTATCCGTCACAACAGAGATGTGTCTGTTTCCAGACAGTGTTTTCTGTAGTTCTACTTCTACAAGTTGCAATTGCAACTCTGCTCTTTTGACATGCCGTGAATTGTCCTTAATCCAACCCTGTCAGTAAATTGGTAAATAATATTTATTCATACAGCAGATTTCACAGACCAAAGTCACACAAAATGATTTACAAGGTATTTGAGTATCCATATATTTCATTCACACACAGAGTGACTCATTATATAAAAAGAGTTATCAACAAGGATCATTCTGGTAAACATTTGGATTTTGAACAAACCAATGCATAATGTTGATTCACAGCTTCAAGAAACACTGTAAATGGCTTATGATTGAATCTGTACATGCAGGTAATATTTAAGAGGGAAGTCTCAAACAAACTGGACACAACAAAACCACAAAGTGCATGTCTTTCTAAAATGACTGGCAGATCAGCTATGCCTCTGTGATGTCTCCATTATGGCTGTGCATGAGGGGGAGCCCAGAGCATCAAGGACAGCAGTGATCCGCCCACACACTGTTCCCCCGAGCCATCTGCAAACAGGCTCCAGTCTTAAATCACTGCGCAGACAGTAGCTTCCCACAGGTGGACACTTTAATGAATAGGCCCCACATATGCAAACACACAGACGTGAACTGCATATTTATTCTGCTGCACCAAGGACCAAATATTCAGTCACTAAACAAGGAAATCCAGAAGAAATAGGTAAAGATCTTGTTCAATTTAAATCAATTGTTCAAATTGGCTTGATCAGCCAATACCAGTTTGTTTGTTTGTTTATTTATTCATTTCAGGCATATCACATTAAGCGCATCATAGTTTTCAACAAAAATAAATAAAGTATTGCTAACATGCATAAAAATAAAAAATAAACCAAGATTGTTGCCTGAAAAGGAGTAAAACTTATTTACGCCTACCCCCATAATACGTATATAACAAAAATTAGCTTCTCTGTAACACAGGGCTATCAACAACTTTCCACTTATTTCATGTAAAGTTCTTCACTATATTTACACAGAAAGTAACAGTTTGAATATTCACATTGTGGAGTTACCATAGGAACGCATCAGAGTTACATATAACAACGGTAATGAATAAACAGTACACACAATGGTAAGAGACAATACGTGCAATGGTAAGGAAATGACAAATACGTGACACAAACACAATACAGAAGTACAAAAAAATTAAGACCCTCTTTCTGTATATTGAGACCAGACCAGATGTTTGTATAGAAGTTTGAATCTGTGAATATTTTGGCATTGCTTGTGGTGTGCATCCAGACTGTTCCATAGTTTCACACCTTGTACAGATACACAAAAGCTTTTACGAGTAGTTCGAATTTTAGGTAGTGTGACATCTCCATATCCTCTCAGATTATGGGATTTTTCCGAATTGAGAAAAAGTGTTGTAGATTAATAGGTAATAATTTGTTAAAAGCTTTATATAGGATTATAGTTGTATTGTATTTTACAAGATGATTAAATTTTAGTAATTTAGACTGGATAAACAATTCATGAGTGTGATCTAGAAACCCAACTTTGTGAATGATACGCACTGCTCGTTTCTGCAATAAGACTAATGGGTTAATAGTAGGTGTTTCTCCACACTTCAACACAATAATTAAAGTATGGGAGTACCAACGTACAGTATAATGTACGGAGTAGATTGAGATCGAGGTATAGTTTTACTTTATTTAAAATTGAGAGGCTTTTGGAGATTTTAGCTTTTATGTATCTGACGTGGGGTTTCCAGGACAATTTATTGTCAATTATAATACCCAAGAATTTCACGTTTTCAATTTTGATACCTTCGATGAAGATTTTTGTGTCTGAATTAAATCTTAGGTTGTCAAACATCATTGAGTCTTCATCAATGAAGTCTTTGTAATCATTATTTATGCAATACTTCATAGACTTTAAACTCCTAATTAATAAGTCTTTGTCAATATCTTCACTAAAAAGGCAGTTGGAAGTCAATTAAGGTGTTGTGGATTCAGTAATCGAGTACATGCACAACAGGTCAGTAACAGTCATAAGACCACTGCATGGAGGTTCTATGCAGCAGGGAGCAACAGTCTCAGGTCCAATAGGTCCCAGTTTGTCACACAATCTAATGAAAATTACACTTTCAGTATTTTAATATTTAAAGATCTCCAGTGGCTCCTAACCCAGGTCCGGATTGAAAACCCTTCTTGATTGTAAATCCCTCAACAATTTGACAGATATCTGACCTGTTAGGTCCCTATGATAATGGAATTAAAATCAAATGGCTGAAAAACGACGAGAGCATTCTTAGAGCATTGGGCTTTGGGCCTGAGGGTCGTGGGTTTGAGCCCACCACAAGACCTACTTCACGACTGCCACTGCTGGGGCTGGGGCTATGTGTAGCTCTGATAAAATTATTAAATATTATTAATAATAATAAAAAACATCATTATTATATGTTATTTTATTTATATATATAAAAAAAAAATTGTCCACTCGCCTTTCACCTTCCGCGGGCGGGTATCCCTCTCTAAGCTCGGGTCCTCTACCAGAGGCCTGGGAGCTTGAGGGTTCTGCGCAGTATCTTTGCTGTTCCTAGCACTGCACATTTCTGGGCCGAGATGTCCGAGGTTGTTCCAGGGATCCACTGTAACCACTCTTCTAACTTCGGCGTCACTGCCCTGAGTGCACCGATCACCACGGGCACTACTGTCACCTTTACCGCTCTCCAGCTCCTCTCTGAGCCCTTGGTATTTCTCAAGCTTTTCATGTTCTTTTTTCCGGATGTTACCATCGCTTGGAATTGCCACGTCCACCACCACGGCTGTCCTCTGCCCTTTGTCTACCACCACGATGTCAGGTTGGTTCTCCATTACCATTGGGTCGGTCTGTATCTGGAAGTCCCACAGGATCTTCGCACGCTCATTCTCCACCACCTTTGGAGGAGTTTCCCACTTAGACCTTGGGGTTTCCAGCCCATACTCTGCACAGATGTTTCTGTACACTATGCCAGCCACTTGGTTATGGCGTTCCATGTAGGCCTTCCCTGCCAGCATCTTGCACCCTGCAGTTATGTGTTGGATCTAGGGCTGGGACAACGCGTCGACGTAATCGGTGACGTCCACGCAAAAAATACACCGACGTATAATATGCGCGTCGGTGCGTCACACACAAAACAAAGATGCCGGCGAGCGGTAGCAATGCGAGTGCCGTGTTAGAGAAGTGCAAGCCGGTGTAACGCTGAGATACACTGCCTTGAAGAGATGCACAGCCTCAGCTGTTTATGATGTAATGCAAACCTGCGCATGCGCGTCTCACGGCAGCCGAAGCAAACCAAGATGGCGGACCGTGAATTTCTTAAAATACGAACGAATTCAGACACGAATGTCACTTTTAATGCAATTTGAGGCGAGATGTTGATGGTTCCGTTTTGTCACATGTGGGTTTTAAGAGTCAAAGTTTCGTGCAAAGTTTAGTTTAAGCAGTCAACTGCGCCTGTGAAACCACAAAGCTAATGTTTTCATAGCAGTCCGCGGCTGCTGACGTAGGCTGATGACGCGTCCTGTGGCAACTCTACAGCTTACAACTGGTCTGTCTTTCTTTGTATCAAACGGAATATTGGCGCCCGTAATAGCCCCTACATGTATTATTCACTGTCATGCCCGCGTATATGGACATTTTTCAACATGTGTTCAATATCCTTAATGTGTTTAACTGTTGATTGATTCTCTGATCTGTGTTGGTGACTTCAATGTTGTTTTAAGTCCTCTGAGATGACTTCTACTGTATTCTTTCAGTAACTCTAAAAGAAAGGATGACTGGTTGACCTTTTTATTTGCTACACAATGCATTGTTTTTCTCTTGTACACTCTTACTTGAATTTTATTTTTGAATTTTGAGTTTAAGAAAAAGGTGAGTGGCAGAGTTTTGACTGTTATTTTTATATGAATGAAGAATTTAAGAGATGCACTTTAATTAATGGACTTCAGTAATATAGGCCTATGTGTCTTCAACTTAAATGTTAAACTCTGTTGGTTCAGGAAAGACGCCATGACAGGCTGATGGCTCCCACTGTTTTTGCTGGAAAAGCACTCTTTGTTTAGCTTAAAGCCTTCAAGTTTACATTGGTTACTGTTTTTTTTAGTTGCTCTACACAAGTATTTGGCTGAACTTTTTCATATTTTTATTGAATGCTAAGCATCAAATGTTTGTTTCAAGAATGATAAGATGCACTTTTTTCAGTAAGCTGTGTTTTCAAGGCTTTAAGGTTTTATGCTACCTCTAAGAATGTCTTATTTTTGAATTTTAAGAGCAAGCAATAAATATTTTTTTGTGAAGGAATTCATGTTTTTTTCATTAAAATATTTAAATCAACATGTATACATCAATATTAGTCAATTAATGGGGAGATAATCGAGAATCGAATCGAAGCGAAATCGAATCGAAGCGAAATCGAATCGAAGCGAAATCGAATCGAAGCGAAATCGAATCGAAGCGAAATCGAATCGAAGCGAAAAAAATAATCGTTAGATTAATCGATGCATTGAAAAAATAATCGCTAGATTAATCGTTTAAAAAATAATCGTTTATCCCAGCCCTAGTTGGATCGTCTCAGGTGCCTCTTTGCACAACCAACACCTTGGGTCTTGTCTGGTGTGGTATATCTGGGCCTCTATCGCTCTGGTGCTCAGGGCCTGCTCCTGTGCAGCCATGATGAGTGCCTCTGTGCTATCCTGTAGGCCAGCCCTTTCTAGCCATTGGTAGGACTTCTTGAGATCAGCCACTTCTGTTATGCTCCGGTGGTAAATGCCGTGTAGGGGCTTGTCCTCCCATGATGGGCTCTTCTCCAGCACCTCCGCATCTCGCCACTGCCTGAGACATTCACTGAGTACGTCATCCGTTTTGGCCTTCTCCATGATATATATATATATATATATATATATATCTTTATTTTTTTATTTCTTTATTCTGTGTGTTTTTGTTGTTGTTAAAGTAAGACCATACAAACCAGTTCTTAATGTAAAGAAACAGTCTTTTAAAAGAATAACTCACAAATCAAACGCCATTTCCATTCTCCTTAAAGATTACACTCAAATATAGCCATGAAACTGCATTCAGCAACCATCATGTGTTCAGTTCCACTCTTTACATCTCCCCTACTTCTTATCTTTTCACTTAGATGTCACTGGCAATTAGTGACCTCTTTCCATTCCCTTTCTCTTCTTTCACTCACTGTTTGAAATTGTGGTCGTTCCTTCACTCAACCTCCATTTGTTCTGTCCATGAAAAAGCGTGAGTGACAAGAAACATATAATCACATGTAATTAGCTGCTCTAAAATGCTCCTAAAAGGTATAGGAGGCGGCAAAGACAGGTCCATGCATTATCTGTACGGTTAAATCTGGTTATAGATTCTTTCTAAGGCCTGGATCTTATTGTCATCATATTTGCCAACGAGAGGAGGGAAGTGTCAGGATGTGAATGTGCTCTCTGGACGCAGACTGTCACTCTACATTTGGCTCATGGCAGCTACGCCTCTGACAGCGCTTTTATATGGATCAGGGGACACAGAGAGGCAGACGAGGGCCAAGGCCAAATTATCAACTAAAAGAAAGATAGAAATATCACTGTTTAATATGCATTTGTGAAAGAATGATTGATCAGGATTAAGAAAAGTTTGCTCAGAATTCCTCAACCTTTTGGGGAAAGATAGGATTTTGTGACTATATCCATATGGCAATACGCCTCATGTTTCATCATCCTGAGACCGATGGTTGATAAAAGGAGCAAAACAATGACAGACCAGGAGCATCCTCCCTGACCCTACGCCCTATGTCCTGCGTAGGAATATGTTTTATGGGGATGCTTAAAAGGTAAAATGTAGAAAACCATGTCTGGCATAAGCATGATTTTTCCACTACTCAAGATAATGTACACCATTTCTAAGACACAATACAATTATTATCAATTGAAGCCCAGCAGCCTCCACTCTTCTGCTAAAGTCTGAGTGACTCAAAATACACCTGAGTCTCATAGGATCATTTTTCTTTATAATGATAAGGAACAATGTATTGTAGGACTTTTTCAAGCAATGAATATACTCAAATGACATAAATAATTGAGATTCAGAATCTCTTTTGCAAGTGTTTTGGCCAAGGCAAAACCTTGTCAATACATAAAATACAAATATAATATGTATATTACGCAAGCAAAAAAAGTTCCCATCTCCATCAAACTCATTGATACATGGAGTAGCAAATGTTAGAAGAAGAGCAGCTGGTCACAACCTGACAAACGTTATGTTTGTAGTCATTTTGTGACAACAAGTTCACTGGGGTATGAATATTTTCAAGCCATTGTACATTTAATATTTAAAAGGATGACATCACAAAAAGGTATTTCTGTGATTTTCAATTGGAACACTTCGATAATCAACAATGGCAAACCTTAATTACACAAAGAGGATTAGCGGGCTGGATTTTAATCTTAAATAAACAGCTACAATAATTTATTGGAGATAATTCATTATCTTCAGGTTTCAGCTTTGGATGAGCTTGGTCTTTCTCCTGGGCATGGAGCTGCAGTCAATAAGAGCGGATTAAAACCAACTCTCTGTGCTGTTTGTCTAGCCTTACATTTCTTTCCCATCTGAGATTGTGCACTGGATAATAAAACACATTTCTAATCGTCAGGAATACAAGTGGTGATTCACATGTTTTATTAATGCAGTAAACAAGCAACACACATATGACCAAGATTGTTTTCCTCTGCTTTAAATGGACTTCTTCTATCACAGTCAAATTTTATAAAAAGCTATTCCCGTTTATCAGCACTCCACAAATTCAATGCGAATATATTCTAAGTGTTATTACTTGGAAGTAAAAGGAGTAGGCCAATGAATAATGCATGAGAAAAACTGCTGGTCAACCACCACATCAATGACTAGTAAATAATTCAGCGTATGGGTAGACGGGCAGACGGAGGAGGCCATGATTGAGAGACGCAGGGACAGAGCCTACTTATAGATTCTTGATGGGTTTTTACCACATCAGGAGCACAGGACAGCAAAAGCAAGAGAGGGGGTCAACAAATAATTTATAGAAAAGAGCTGCAGATGAGCAAGATGATGAAATCTACTGTTGCACCATGATTTTGTCAATAGATGTTGCTGTTTTTATGTATGCTTTTCCTTTCGAGTCTCGGGCTGGAAATATGTAATGATTTATTTTCCATTTTCTTTAAGCCAAAAATGGGACGCTCCAGTCTTACATTTTTTGTCAAGGTCAAGGCCAAAAACAGCACAACTTTGATATGCAAAAAGATTGGATAAATAGAAGAATCTGTGCAATTGACCTTCTAGAACAGATACTTTATTACATTATGGAGGCAGCAGGTGAAGGCACTAGTTTAGAGGTCTGAGGCCTATGATTAGTTTTCTCTTTTCTGCCGCACTTCCTCACGTTCATCGTCCGTACCATCTGGAGAGACCCACTACCAATTGTAAACCTTTACATACACATTACAAGTGTATGAAAAGTTTACATTTACGTCCTCCTCTATATTTGTGTCCCCCAAGACACAAAGTTTGATGTGGAGTTATTCTTATTAGAAAATACATGGGCATTTACATTTTACATCTTGTTTCTCATTTTAATTCTCCAATCAGTAATCAGATATAACATCATTTGGGTTGCTCATTTTGTTGAAATCAAGCTGGTTTGAAACTTTTTTGTGAAAGTGATGACGATATTATATTTGAAAGAATAAAGATATTAAACAAAGATATGATTTTGGACATTCACTGCGTAAACATAGAAATATAAGTAGGCCTTTGTGGAGACCGCCTTTCTGTGGAATCAGAACCGGACCGGTTTGATTTAGTTTAAATGACAGTGAGGGGTGTACGTACCCTCATCTGATTATACCTTTGAGGTAAAATGTCTTTTTTAAAACATAGGCATATAGTCTGTTTAAAAGGAAATGTATTCATACTTTAAGGTTTTTAATTACTTTTATTGTCATGTTTTAAATACTTCTTGTGATCTTAATGTTTGTTTTGAATGCCCTGTGGGATTTTAATCATATTTTTTAATGTTGATGTCGATTTTAATCTTTATGATTTATGTCCGGGTTGTGAGGAGCTTTGTGTTGCCTTGTGCGCTCTAAAATATAAGTTGATTGATTAATATTATTTCATCTAATGAGGTAAAATTATTTGAAGTGATTTGATTTTTTCTCCTGTTGTCTCAGCTTTTGTAAACACAAAGTATTACGCTGAAAAACATAAGTGCTCTAATTGATGCCATGATAATAACTTTCCACAGCATGATTATGTTATTAAAATGGATCTGTACAAAGGGACTATATTCTGAAACAGTATATATTATAGACCCCTTTTGTCACATTAATAACCCTGATTATCTTGTCACCATGACATGCGATATAAATAACACTAAACATTGACAGAGAGTCATAATTGAGCATCTTTGCATTTTATGGAACACATGCCTCAAAAAGCAACTAATTATAATGCATATTGTGAAGTAAAAAATAAGTATACCTTTCTATTGTAATTACATTTAATGTGTATTTTAAATCATTCTGCAATGACTGATGTACCCTTTGGCATTATAGTTAGTGACATTTAGTTCCATGTATGTATCTATTCATTTTTGATAATAAAAGTAAAGAAAATGAATCCTTGATGAATGACCATCAATCCCACCGTGTCACAACAAACACAACAGTGTTAACTGATTTATGCAACTCTTTCCATGGTCAACAGCGTTCAAGTTCAAAATTGCTGAAAGTGACATAAAATCAGAATCAGAATCAGAATCAGAATCATTTTTATTGCCACGTAAGTAACAGGAGGTCACAAACTTGGAAATTGCTTTGGCTCAGTGCAACAGTCAGAAAGAGATAATAAAAATAACAGTAAAAAACACTTCTAAAGAATACATTTAAATTTAAAATAGAGTTACAGTTACTATTTACAATATACAAGTGCACATGGTGCACACAATGTAAGGATGTAAGGATGTATGTCATGTAAAATGACATACTGTATATGTGACGTCATTTTCTGGGAAATAATTATCTTAGTCAACGTAGTCAAGATACCTCGCCCACTGTGTCTAAAATGAGTCTGAAAAAGTATTTTATCACCACCGTGTATGGAGTAATAGAATAATGACACCAATAAAGCACTACATAAAACTGATACATTGTTGTTATTATTAAAGGTTTCTGCTTTTCAACTTGTAAAACCCTGTGATAGATATGATAGACTGTATCATAGCCATATGCCAAGCCTTTGTTTGTTAAAATTTAGATGATTTTGGCTTACAGTCCATTTCCAAAAGATTTCAATTTCCTGAAATGTTTAATTTGGGTTTTTACATCTGTGAGCCAATGCATAGTCACAAATAATCACAAAGAAAAGCTTGATACTGTATATCTCACTAAGTGTAAGTAAGTAAGTAAGTAAGTAATCTTTATTTATATACCGCCTTTCACAGACCAGAGTCACAAAGCGGTTTACAATTGTTATTATTTTTGTGTGTATCATATATTAGTTTCCCATTGTACGTAAAAGGACTTTTGAACGCTATTCGAAGAGTTTCACCTGCATAAAGACATGACCTTCTGATTTTTGTTCCATAATCACACAGTCCTTCTCAAAATGCTGATTTCGATTGTCTGTTTCCGCATACAGTATGACCCACGTGCGTATTCTAATCAAGCCCTAGTTATTTCTGTCTTGCCAAAGCGTGCCATTGTCAAGTAGTGACATGATTACCACTTCTCCAGGACAACAGCCCTTTGGAGCGAGTCCCTGTGAAACCTGGTACCACATGTGACGCGCGTGGCACATCCTTGCGGCACAGAAGGAATAAAACATGAGCCGTTCTTACCAAATGGAGCAGGGATGACATCCAGGCCATGGCAGCGCTGTCACACTTCACTTTAGGCTGTTCTAACGCCACGTCGCCAATCAGACACTTTTTGCAAATCACGTCCCAATGAAATGATAATGTAAACTACGAGCGAACACTGAGGAGCTATGTGCACAAAAGCTGTTTAATGAATCACAACAGCCGTGGCACGGAATGGGAACACGCCGACTGGAAGACTTTGCCACTGTCTCATGCTCTTTCAAAAGACACTATACACTGAAGTAGGATGTGTCGAGGAGTGGATTTTTGTCATTTGGTATCTGCTTTTTGTTGTATCAAATAAATGTAAAAAAAAAACAAAAACAATCCAACAATTTTATATTACCTTCAAATATGATATATGTAAGTAGGTAATTAATATTTATATAACGCATTTTACACACCAAGGTCACCAAAAGCACTTATACACGTGGCCTAGTAATATGTACTTCTTATGAAAGTTTAGATTATACAAACATTATCTCATCAACGTTGCAGAAATTGATCCTGGACTAAGAATTCTGAAATCATCCAATAATACAGTGCATTTAACTGCGGCCTTACAAAAAAAAATAAGAACGGCTCCAAACATCTAAAACTGCTTCACAAAACTGTCTAATTTAAAAAGAGCTTCTTCCTTAAATTTTCACAGTTTAACTCCATTACCTTTTCTTATTTGTTCGTCATTAAACGCTAACAAAAATTACACAAATGGCTCCAAGCGGTGAAAGGAAGGTTTCTGTTAAACTTGCAGCACACTTCATTAAAAGTCACAGTGAAGTCCCAAACACAAACTGAACCTGTTCAGTTATGAATACAGTCAGAGTTGTTGTGGATACGTTTACATGTGTCTACGCCCATGGTTTGCGTTACAAAAACTGCTTAGAACAAACCTACCCCAGTGAAACGAAGATAATGCAGGATTCTAAGTAGCGGACAAATCACCTGTATGTCCAAAGAGAGAGATCCTTAGAGGAACAAAAAGAAAGAGACGAGCAGGAGACAGACTCTTCACTAGAAAAGATAATGTCATATTTATAAAGGATAAAGACGGTTCACGTGTAAGAGTGGGCTCTTTGATTTCTTTGCAGCAATAAAGACATCTGTAGCAAAGGAAGCGCTTGGCTCTACGCTGAGCGAGGATACTTTATTTGCTTTTCACATGAATTTTACCGATGCAGTCAGGGGCGACATTGGCTCAGTTGGTAGAGAATTGGCCTTTAGGCCAGTAGGTCATGGGTTCGAACCCACCATAAGACCAACTTCACGACTCCCACTGATGTCTGCTGTCGTTGTGTCTTTGGGCAAGACACTTAACCCCACTGATAGATCTCGGCTCCTGTGGACTCACCACCTGCAGAAGGATCAGTGAGGGGCTGGTGCAGCTCTGACTGCCACCCCCCGACCCAGAAATAGATTAAAGGGAAGAAAATGGATGGATGGAAGTTGCAGTCAGTGATTTTTTTTCCAGACGCATTTTTTTTTAATATTGTGGGAAAACGTCCCTAAACCCTAAAAGTAGTCACGTTATCATGTGTTTTCAAATAGTAATGTAATTGACCATATACCGATAATCTCCAGATATTTATTTTAAAAAATTAGGAGCGGGCCGATAAAACCAATGGGATTCATTCATCCCCAACGAACCAATGGGACTTGTTTACCCCCCTTTACCCTCTTTCTGTTTCTTGGGAGTGCACGCACCTGAGTTATCGGATTTTCTAAAACCTAAAAAGGCTGAACAGAAAATGCCAATTTCACGTTTGCCACCCACTCTTCCTGTTGTGGCAAAGAACAGAAAATACTGGATGTTTGGTGGAGATGCGAGGGGAGGGGGGGAGTAGTTTCGAGTTGTTGCTAAGGCCAAGCTAACAACATCGCTTACTGCTTCTTTAAGTCAACAGTAAAAAAAAAAAAATTAATGTAACTATCCTTATCAAATAAATAAATAACTACAATGTGCTTTGTAAAGTTTTTTATAAAGCACATTGTAAGCTAAAGGTTCCAGAGAGACAAGGCCAGTACTTGTCTGGGTTAGGGTCCACATAAGATGAAATAAAAGAGACAAAAAACCGGATGAATAAAACTAATACAAAGTCTGTGCTCCCAGTGTGTCCTCAACTCTTCACACTATCACGATGAGAGAGACGCATTGCTCCCCGGATATCACACGGCAAGAAAAAAACCTTCCGATTACTTATTAATAGTCAATCATAATGTATTATTGTTAAACAGAGAGGATTATCCTGAAACAAACCCACCCTTTTGTATTTTTCATGTGTGGCTTTAGTGTGCACGTCATGAGATCAGATGTGGGTCTATGCAAGCACTCAGGGACATCGGCGTCAGGACAGTAGTGAGGAGAGAGTGAAAGAAACTACCCTTACTTTTTCTTTATTGGCCGTAACTCCCTCTTCTCCAGTCTTGAATCCAAATCCCTCTCCTGCCTCTAACTTGTTCAGAACGCAGCAGCCAGACTTCTCACTGATTCTAACAGAAGGGAGCATTATTACCACTGTTTTAGGTTCCTTCCACTGGCTCCTTTTGTGTTTTAGAATTGATTTTGCTGATTACTTTTAAAGCTTGTTTAGGTCTAAGCTATATCACCTTTTTATATAACTTTTCACCCCACACGAAGCCTCCCCCTGCAGCCTTATAGATCCTCAGTCCCTGTTGGTCGTTCCAAGGTCCGGGCTTCTCGGCTCTGCCACGACCTGCCCGAGGAGATAAGGCTAGCATCATCAGTAACCTCCTTAAATAACTTCTTAAAACCCACTTCTTATAACTGTTTGTATTAAACTCTACATTTACTTTTCCACATTGTCTTTGGGTGTCTTTCTTGCTGTCTGCTGTCTGCTTTACTCTCCTGTTTTTCTTTTTGATATCTTACTAATATGAATGTTTTATTGATTGACTGTTTTTAACTATTCTTATTGCGTTATGCTGAATGTGCAATGCTTTGTTGCACATTCAGCACTGTTTTGGAAAAGTGCTGAACAAATAAAGATGTATTAGCATTATTATTATCCAACGCTGTTCTGTGTGTGTACTATACTTTATAAGAAAAGGTCGACAAGCTTCTGAGGAGAATGCACCCTTTCCTTCATTCACTCTTTCCTTGACTCTGTGATAATGAGGCCTACTGTCGCCAAATCAAGAGCATTTTGTAACTTGACTTAAAACCGGACTGTAAAAACCAGACTGTGTTGTGTAGTAGTAACCTTACTGCTGTTAGACACAGAGCACTCCTGTGTGAATGTATTTACCAAGTTATAGACTTCTGGTGCCCCGTGCAGTCTGTCTACCCCTTGTAAAGTTCTAGTCTTTGCCTACAATCAGTCAGTAATGTGAGTGATATAACAAACGGCATTATTCTACGCAACAATAAAAGGTTTCACTTCAAAACACTCAGATCGATCACTATTGCAACAGCACTTTTTATTTGAGCAAAAATGCTGCTGAACGATTTTATAATATATTTCCTTTTCTTTTCTTTTTTTTAGAATTGCAAAATAAAATTAAATGGCATGAAAAACAATGGGGCTAGTGGAGCCAAGGAGGAACAATGCCATCTGGTTTGAAGAATAAATACTCAAACATGCACAAATCCCTTAAAAACATCACTGTGTAAGGGCGAGGAAGATCTCTCCATTTTAAACAATCTAGTAGACAAAAATAACAAAAAACAACAAGGTATGGGTTTTATATTCTTTCTTTCCTTTTCACCAGTTCATGTGAAAATCTACTTTGACACCAGTTTTCCATTGATAAGTGTTGAGTTTCTTCAAATGCCAATTAAACGCAGAGGGTATATCAAGAAGCACAAGTCCTGACAGAAGTGCTTGTCCTCTCCCGCTCTCTTGCTCTTTCACTCTCTCTCTGGGGGTTATGATATAGATTTATGTGCCGTGACACGCTGCAGATGGTGTGAATTAGACGGGTGGAGAGCCAGCACCAGGTCACCAGACTTGGCCCGGCCTTGAGCCTTCATTCTCTTACAATAAAACCGGAGACACAAACGACTCATGGGGAGCGCCCTGCGGGAGGTGTCGCTCTGCAGTGCCCCCTACAGGCTGCTCCAGTACTATTTCTGAAGGCACAGCATGGGGAGTCTGCACTGAGGGAACCTTTGCAGTTCTTAAGATTTTTCCTGGGAGTTCACGCAGTTGGAATCAAATCAGCCTGGGATAAATATTTTCAACGCTGCTATAGGGATGGGGTTTTCCAATCAGACCAGGAGCCTTTTACAAAACAGTTTGAAATGCAACCTACATCTCCACCTCTTCACCAGGAGTAGTTATTTTTCCTGGGGGCAACATTGAGATATTTCCATGGTGTGGAGTAGGGGTGGGACCCTAAGGGTACCTCACGATACGATACGATACACGAGACAAAGCTCACGATAACGATAATATCACAATAACAATAATATCACAATAACGATTTTATCACGATATGACAATTATCAATATATTGGTCAGAAATATACCGATAATTTATATGAATAAATATAATTAAAAGTTTAAGTGAAAAAATACACTTTATTTCATGATAAATGGAATGGAGATGCGTAATGTAGCCATATATTAAGTATTGACACTAATAAAAAAATTAAAAAATTATATCGATACTTGGCAAATGCATATTGATAATCGAATCGCAGGAAAAATTATCGTGATATATCGATATCGCGATATATTGTCACACCCCTAGTGTGGAGTGCTGTACCAGTATTCATGTGGTAACTAAACCACATTTCAAATAAAATGAAAGAAAAAAAATAGTAAGCTTTATTTATTTAGCGCCTTTCGCAGACGAAGGTGACAAAGCTCTTCACAGTAAATGCAAATAAAACATATATCTTTTCACTTATATTATTTTCATTATTAGTTTCAAATTCCTCATGATCCTATACGGCCGAACAAAATGTATATTCAGATATTTTTTCCTTTTGCTTTTTTTATCTATCCTGGACAAGGGGAAGTAAAGTCTACCTGTTTTGTTTTCATCACGTGTTGCGGCGGCTATAGCGGTGTCAGAGATCCTTTGTTCCTTTGGCTGTCAGACTGTACAACAGACCTATGTGTGTTTTCTGCTGCTGGACACCTGAATTTCTCCTTCAGAGGATCAATAAAATATCTATCTATATCTAACTATGTATCTATATTTCCACCCTGCGCTGAGAGAGAGGGAGGGGCAGGCCGGACAGAACATAAAACAGACCGAATGTGACCCCCAGACTGTCATTTCCCCAGGTCTGCTCTGGACTGTGGGTGTTCACATACAACAGCACCTCCTACAGGCTGTTTTATACCTGCAGAACACAAAGACAAGCCAAACCCTCAGAGAGGATGCTGAAAAACAGAAGCACTACATTGATTTTGATGAAGAGTAGAAAGAGACTTTCATATTAGGGTTGGTAATCGAGACAAATGGCTTTATAAATGTGTAAGAATGGATTTTGTGTTATTTGAAAGGCATCAGCCACTTTATGGATTCAGGCTTTTTTTTTCCATCCATAATGTGAAATATGAGATCAATTAATTTCAACTAGTTTTTCGACTATAAAATGAGAATGTAGAAAAATAAGCCAATACTGAACAAACAAAAACAACAAAGCTGGGTCTCTGTTTAAATATCCTATTCATTTGCCCAATTTAAAACAAATATGTAGTACTTAAAGGACATTGAAGCAAACCATGGAATCAAATCCAGAACCTTCTTGCTTTGAAGTATAAGTGATAACCGCTGTGCCACCGTGCCGTCCCAGTGCAATAATTCCATATTAAGGCCTCGTTTAGACGGAGATGCTGGGTATCGGTTTGGCCTTCCGCTTACATTAAGACGGTGTTTCAGGGGGTTGAAAACAGTGATAGGGGGCCACGTGAAGAAAAAGGTGTGAATTTTCTGCCTACTATGACCCCCACTTCCCCGCACGTACATTTGGACATGTGCAGTGGCTGAGAACAAACAAACAACAATGGCGGCGGGTACACTAACTAGCTACGTGTGTGCTTCGAGCGCTACACGGAGGAGAATTCTACGGCTTTCTTAAATCCAAATGAAACCACGCAAAGTTGTAGTTTCAGTTTCCATTATCGCAGCTACTGTTCAATGAAGAATGTTGTTGCATTCTTTCACGTCTTTGCGGCGGCCTGAGGAGGATGTTGTTGAGGAAGTAAATACTACTGACGGGCGCTAGAACTACATTGTTTTGAGGCGTCGTCTAAACGCTGCGCAGGGGCCTGTTCGTTTTTGTTAATTGCTTTGGGTCTATGACCGCAGTTGATAAGTTTAGATTTCACTTTTTAAGATCAACAAGAAAAATATTCTTCAAATGTTCAACTGATAGTACCATTTTGAACAGGAGTGTATTGGTTAGTGTGTTTACTTAAATTACATTCATAAAGACCCAGGACACGCTGGAGGGTCTATGTCTCTCAGCTGCCCTGGGAACGCCTTGGGGTCCCTGGAGCTGAAGGAAGCGGAAGAAAATGGATGGATGGATTAAAGTTTGCAAAGCACCTGTAGACCACATGTTTAGTCAGTTTTAATTCCTTATCCAATCTCTCCAGTTGTGCCATGTTTTGTTCCCTAACAGTCGAAGCCTTTGGAGATGCCTGTGGAGTGCAGACTTACACAGTGAGAACCATAATGTCAAGTGTCTCGTTTTATAGTTAACTGCCAATTTTCAACAAAGGAATTCTCAAATCATGTCACGTAGAAAAGGCTTACAAACCCCATGAGCCACTCCTCGCAACAAAAGCCAGAAAAACCTGTGAGGAAAAACTGCCTTTTTTGTGCTTAAATCTTCCAGTATAAAAAACGACATTCACTACAACTGGAAGCTATTCTTATTTTACTAATCTTCTTTCTTTGACTTTTCCCTGCAGCAATGCAGCAACAAATCACATGTCTAAAGAATACATGGATTTGCATTTTCTCCCCTTTCTGTTCTTTTTTTTCATTTCCGGTTGCATTTTTATTTATATTTTCCCATAGAAGAGAGGTGCAAAGAAGTCAAAGATAATAATGAATCCCAAATTTTCAATAGATGCTCTTTGGGAAATCACGTCCACGTGTTTGGAGCTCAGAACGTGCTTCAGACCCGGGTAATAATCCACAAGGGACTGTGTATGGTCCAGGAATCAAACAGCAGGATGTATGAGGGGTGAGCGCGAGGCCGGGACACACACACATGCACGCGCACACACACACACACACACACACACACATGCATGCCTGTTTCTATAGCCATGAGCCGCTATCTGACTCCCGCTGCAGTCAGACTAGCAGGTAAATAACTATAGTAGCACAAATACAATCATGAATCTGTTAAAGCGGCTGAAAACTTCAAGCCTTGTAGTACACATAAAGTAATTTAGGGAATACATTTAAATAGGGTCTAAATCTTTATTCCTCCGGGGCCCGAGCGCCCACCATTTATTTATCCATCATCAGGCAGCTACTTTTTTTTTAACTACTTCGATTCTGAATAATTTCTCTTTAACTTCACATGATCTGTCACTTGGTCTTTCACAAACAAATCCAATAAAATATCTTCATGCTTATGATCTTAACCAGACAAAATAGGGAAAAGAGGATGGGGTATAACACTTTTTGGAAAATTGAGTCATGGCATGTACAAAAAAGGATTTGAAGTTCTGTGAGGCTCACCTGATTGATGTGCTTGAGTTTGTCAATGATCTGACTTACGACAGGATCTGCTTCCTTCACTTTCACTTCCGGGTTGCTGCTCTGAGCTTTGATGCCGCTGCCCACCACTCGCAGTGTGTAGCTGTGGAGACAAACGGCCATAATGTGACAAAAGCGGTATTGTCTGGAGGCCATTCTAGGACACCGGAAGTGAAATACAGCGGTGGCCTGTTGGAAAAAGCAAACTCAACAACTTATTTGTGCTGCTGAAGAATTATCAATTTTCCTGAAGTGGCACGAGGAGATGAGGTGTAGTTCATTTGGAGACCAAGCCTCGGGGTGCAGGTGGATTTGTGGTTCACCGGTGCCATGTTTCACCTGCGTCGGCACATGCATGTTCACCAAACCGTATCCGAGCTGCAGGCTGCAAATTACCTGCTGATTTTATGGTGAGTCTTATACCACAGGTCTATTAGAGCTCCACTTGGAAAATGGCAGCTTCGACTCTTGTGTTGTGAGCTGACTATATGGAACTAATCATTTCCGACCGAATTTATCATGTGAAATTGCAGCCTTAATACATGAGTTAAAATAGTTATTTTTTATATTGCTTGGTTATAGGATTCAGGGCACTTCAGGCTTCTATATGTTTATCTTGAATGGGAGGTAATAATAATTGTGACTGTGAAAATTACTTCAGTCAAATGCATTCGACAGTATATCTCATGTGGCATATTCAATCAAACAAGTGGTGAAAATAAAATAAAATGGAAAGATAATATAAAAAGATATGGAAATCAATGACTCTTCTGGCCACCCTGGGAAAGCATTGTTCCAGCTTCTTCCCTCTGGCAGAAGAATATAATTTGTTATGATTTAGGACATCTCGTTTTGCTAACAGCTTCTTAAGTTTAGTTCTTTAGTTCACTTAGTTAGTTTTATTACTGTACTTTTACCTTTTTATTTATGTACTTGTCTTGTGCACATGTATTCCTATGTGGTTTACTGCAAATGGCAAATAAAAGGATTCTGAAAAAAACACAAAATTGAAACGTATGTCAATCGCGTGTCACTAAAGCAGCCTGTGGGCACAACTCGGGTGGCTCTTTATGAGATACAAGGTCAAGAAGAGATTACATGAATGATTTAGAAGTAGGAAGTATGGCAGTGTAATTTATTTAAAAGAAAAAGGTGGGTGGTAAGTTTTTCATATCGTGGCCACTGAAGTGTTATTCTCCTGTTAATTCTCTGTGAACTACATCTATTTTAAGACAGAAATTAAAGCGTCTTTATGAGTCATTATAACAGGTTTCTTCACAGTTCCCTCCTTTATCTTTGTCCGGCCTTTGCCCCTCTGTTCAAATATTAAAGACAACATTTAAACTGGGTTAACAAGAATATGAGCTTGGAAAATCCTGTGTCCTCGGAAGGACCAAGACAGGGCTCTGATTTGAGTCGTATTGTGTGCACCTTTTGACACTACAGTTTTCAGTGGGATAAGAAAGAGGGGCTTCTTATCTTATATTTTGAAGGGGAAAAGAGTCCTCGGAATTTAGCATTAAGCTGAAAACTCATTTATTGAGGTATAAAAGTTTTACAGAGACTACAAAATCCTATCTGTTCATTTAATCCATATTAATTTGTTCATTTCTTTAAAAACTTTTGACACTTTTTAATGTGTTAAGCTGCTGTCTATTGTGTAAGTAAATATACATATATCAATGTACTGTATTTTTTACTTTTTTACTATTTGCTATTGCGCCATATGCCTGAGCTAATTCCTTGTGTGTGACTTCCTGTTCACAGACAATAGCAATTAAAGAATCCAGATTCCTATCGTAGTTTAGTTGCTGAAGTTGTCAAGTGACAAGCTGTGCCAATCTTTCAAAACTGCTTCTTCACGACAGCACTATTATTTACAAAATGCTATACTCGTTACAAAGTTACTAAACAATTACAAATCAGATTATTCTCATAAGATTATTACTCAATCTTCTAAAAAAAAGTCTATGGAACAAAGTTGTGGTAAAAGTGCATGGAGTGTGTGTTCATCGCTTATGTACTATAGTATTCCATAACTTATTAAACCGGTTGAAACTTTAATGCAGAAAATGAGCATTAAATTGGACTCCATCTGTCAGTTTTTTAATCTCAGCGCAACTCTGACACACTCCATGTATCACCTGAACTGCTGTGAATACAAAACAAAGGTAATAGTGAAAATAAATGCAGCATTCATATGATGCATGACTGCAGCTTGGGAACTTTTCATTTTACGACTAATCTTTGCGACAAGTGTGCTGCTGTAATGTGAGTTATGGTGTAGGGACAAATGAAGGGCTGTTATCAGAGGGTGAAAAGCAGCTGCTGCACACAGAGGCAAATCACAATCATAAATCAGATACAACTACTAGTACATCCTCTGTGACCTGAATAAGAGCCAAGATATAAAAGCCTTTAATATAATAGGTAGGCACAAAAGGGGGACTAACAAATTATATATAGGACAAACAAACAAAGGGGTCTTAACTCACTAAATCAAAATACAAATATTAAGCCACAAGGGAAATCTGAATCACAGATAAGATAATAAGTCTTTAAACACGCAACGAGTTCTTGCAGATTGGATTGGCTAGAAGGGAAGACATTGACCCAATCCCAGAGCATGGGCGAGGAACCGGCACATGGCGGATCACGCAGGATACAGTAGATTCATTCAAACTGCACATAGGTGATGCAAAGTTATTATTCAAAACAATGGCATAAGTATGTTTTCCAGATTTAGACCTTTTTTTTCAATTTTTTAACCAACCATCAACAAGGAGCTGTGTGGTTGAAGAACTAAGAAACTAAATGAGCATTCAAGCCTCTTATCTGAGGCACATTGGAAATTATAATCCAATTTTAAATGGTTGAAATTATAATTTAAGATAAATCAAAGATGTAATAATAACCAAGATAATTGTGTGTGTGTTCTTGTACCTCCTACAGTTTATAATCTGAAAGAGTTATGAAAATCTGCACTTTGTCCTGACCCTCTCCCGCTGCCTCGCTCGTGTACGCTGTGATTAATAGCAGCTTCGCCAGATTAGATCCAAGCCATCTGTGCCACTTCCACCAGATGAATATGTGTCGGCCACACACATCCACCGATCTTCTAAAGTTTTTTAAACGCTGCGGAGACAGCTTTTCACAGGGCAAACATAGAAACATGGATGAATGAGATTACCAATACACCAATTTGGTTTAATGTGATTTGAGGAAACTACTATCAAGTACCGACGAGTAGGTTTACAGATCCCTGCATTTGAACCATCCTTAGTTTCCACTATGGAAACCTGGCAAGAGCAGTGGATGCTAAGTGTAGCCCTTTGGGACATATTAGGGATTGAGGATTTTACATATGGTGCATGTTTTGGGGGTGGAGCAAAACCAGAGGGAACCCTTCCAGACAGGGAGAGAAATGCAAAATTCAAACAGAAAGACTCGGGCTGGCGCAAGATTGAAACCTTGATGTGAGGCATACAGTAAGCCATACCCACTCTGCCATTATGCCGCCCTATATGAACTGTACATTATCCCTATACTGACTTTGAGTGCAGCATGTATGTAGAATCAGTAGGATTGGAACATGCAGATCCAGAGAAGCATAATAAGTGCAATCCATTATCTTTTTCAAGGTAATAACAATGTCTTGCACTTGTCAAGCACTTCACAAGCCTTCCAGAGAAAAAGATTTCCCTTAGTAAGTAATTGTGCAAAACTGTGGTCAAGATCATTTGACTTTACCTTATTTCTGCTTAATAATATATATATTTTGCTAATTTTGGGGGAACAATATGAACCTTAATCAGAACAAAATGATGAACATTGATATTGATATTGAATTGTCTGTGAAGCTTCAGGGTGCAATCACAACCACACATTCAAAAACCTCTGAAAAAAACTGGAACTAAACCTGAGTCAACCTCATCGAGAACCAAAGAAAATCAGGACAAAAAGGTGTGAGTCTGCCCGTATTCTGCACCAGCTGGTAAAATGTTTGGACAATGGAAGAGGCCTTTTACTGAGATAAGACATTTTGGCTGTACTCTTTCTACCTCTGTGGCTTTGTGAGAAGCAGCAGACAGGCATGAATTCATCGGGGGAAATATAATCTGTATTCATGAACAGTCACACATAAATCTATTCAGAATTCACAAGAAATATAAAAGAAATGTATTTCATTACACTACTGGGATCCATAAGCTGAAACACGACAAATCTCATGTAACGTGTAGCCGCCTACCAAGCTCTCAAGGGAACGGAGGGCTACAAAATAAGGGTCCAATTCTTAAAAGGTGTTACATAGAAGAGTCATTGATCATAGTTCTCATATATTCTTCAGAGTAAAGCTTGCAGTAGCATCAAGCACAGGCTATGAGAGGATATCAAACAAGCCGAGCAATCGCTGGGTCTCTGAGGAGCAGCATAATCCATAACCGGCTCCCAAAGCAACACACGCTTTGCATCTCATCTCTGCCCAACAGCACACTTCAGACAAAGATTGGAAATTTCAATTATTTTAGACTACTACTACAAGAACAACAGCCATCTATCCCCCGCGTCTAATTCAAGCTCTACATATGAAAGTTAAAGCATTTGTACAATCAAAATTTGAGAGCTCTTTGGGGGATTGTTTCATCACTTGGGGACAAAGAAGGATTGGGATGTCAAAGTAATTTATATTGTTCACTGAAGGAAAGTGGACTTTTGTAATCCGCGAGAACATACTGTGGTCTGGCGCGAATATAAAACAATGACGCAAGTTATTGTGGGGGATTTAGTTTTCATTTGAACGCAATATGTTAGGGTTGATGTTTTGATAAGGGTCAAAGCAATGAGGAGTTCGCAATGACAGACATTATATAATTTCCACAGAAGTAGATGAGGGTGAATTCAAATGTTATTCAGAACGGGAGCAGTGCATGATTTTGCTACAAATATATGCTGAAAAATATGTCTGTTTTCTAAGTCAATATTTACGACTTTAATGTAAAGAAATCACAACAAAGAGATTGAAGTCGTAAATATTGGATCTTCTTCCTTCTTGAATGAACTAACAATGCTTTTTGAGATTAAGCAAACACAAAAGTGGTGCAAGACGCTTTTCTGTATCGGATTGTTCAGAGGAGAGAGTGGTTTATTGCTGATAAATTGTCGTTTATAATTTATTTATGATGGTATGTGAAATATGAAAAAACAAATTAAACTTTTGAACCACTGGGTTATTAAGTAGTCCCTTGTCAATGCAGGAGGGTCTAGGGACAGTGATGTTTATTTGTCACCTCTCCCCTAAGGATTCATGTGTTTCCTATTAATTTCCTGCGTTCGAAACAGATCAGAGAATCGGAGAAAATGGTTATCCGGTCTGTTGTTGGTGTTGGCGACAACTTTGTCCTCTGTGACGATTGCTGTTGTGATTTAGTGCTGAAAAATAGATTAAAAAGACTAATAATTGTGCTTGACAATATTCAACTAATAATTCCCAGCAACCATAAAAAAATTTTAGTATTGCGTACTTAAAAATTACGTGAAAAACATACAGTTCATGCCTGACTGAGGAGTGATAGAGATTAATGGGTTAATAATACTTTGTGGCAGCTATGAATGGGGACTGTCTATGTGTGACTCCGGTGTGATGAGGCTGATGGAGTTTGCTGGGTGAAAACGTAGCGTATCAGTGGATAGCTCTCCTGAATGCAGCTTGAAAAAGGTTTCACTTGTGTTCAGCCGGTGCCCAGAGCTGTTGTTGTATTGACTCGGGCCACAGAGACTCAGCTGTTTGAACAAGGTGCCACAAGTAATTAATACTGAGGGCGGCTGCTTCAGTGTATGCCGAGTTTGGCTGGGAATTTGCAGTTATGTGTTAAAATGCTGTGACAGAATATCAATGGCAAGATCATAAATGTTCAAGTTTGTTTTCCCAAAAGAATTAGAGTAAATTAGTGATTTGTATTGTTTTTTGTATTTGTGTACAACTAATCTATGGATTTGTCAATCAACAGCTTCTACAGCCACTTTACACGTAAGAAGCAGCACGAGAAGAAATTCCAACAACACTGCCGTTTGTAACTGCCGATATTGAAGTATTATTGGCCATTTCCTCAGTAAAGAGCCATTAAACTGAATTACTGAAAGTGTGAAACATCATTTAGAGTACTATACTGCAAAATAACAATTGCTTGAATTGGGCAAAATACATTTTGACCTGTCTTAAACATAGACTGTATATAATAACGGACAGAGTCACGCCTATCTCCGTCGTTCGTAGGAGTTGGCCATGAAAAGTGCTTTCATGGAGCAATCCAAGATGGCCGCGAGTGGTCCCGCCCACAAGAAAATTGTGAAAAAACGCATCTGCGCATGCGTCAGCTGGCGAGAGCTCCATTCATTTGAACGAGAGAATTCAAAAATTCTCCGCGAGTAAACTAGAGTGGACCAAAAAAAATCACCCCCCTCAGCATTGACACACATGTGGAACGGAGCTTTGGGCCAAGAGCCAACTTTTGGTCCATCCTGTAAAGACGTTTTTGAGAGGTCTGCCAATGCTATATGTTAGCATGGGCTAATTCTTCTTCTGGGTCCACCCCCATCGGCCCGGGGTGGTATTGCAGCATGTCAGTGCACGTCATTTTGGCCACTTTTGAGCTGGGACCCGCCCCCACTGGTCTTAAAGCAAGATATGCCAATGGATCAATGAGGAGCCGTAATTAAATTCTATTCTGCCTTCAATTCTTACATTGTAACCGGGACTGCAGATGGAAATAGCTGTATAGCTATAAATGTTGCAGAACATGTGAGTATTTGAGCTTACGTTGCTAAGAACGGTCCCCTTCAAATAAAGACAAAACTAAACTAAATGCAGTGGCATTTTTCTTGCTCTTATGATGAGAATTTACTCATTTTGCTGATAAAGATGAAGCTTGGAATATAATGATAACGTTAAAACATAATTGTTTTCAAACTTTCTATATGCTGACAAACGGATTGTGTTTGTTCTCACAGAAAGTAGAATAAATACTACAAGAGAAGAAAGTGAGGTTGAACTGAAGTCTGACCTATGATATGTTCTTTAATAACACATGTGTTGAATGCACGATTATATTCACATTAATTCAATTGACAGTAACGTAGTTCTACCCACTCAACACCTGTATCAACAACTGCAATGGTGAGGTTAGTCATTGATCACATTTTTATTTTTGTACAGTCAATCTTCTGTCAGAAAAGTGTTCCGAATTTAAAGAACCGGGTTTGACCGTTTATGTTTTGTGTTTTACAGTTTTACAGTGCTCTGATATAATTTAGCCAGAGTTTCTTTCATTTATACAAAAATATGTTTCCAACGTGTTGTAAGTGCATATAGAATCACCATCGTTCCATTGATCTCAGCCATTTTTCCACGCACACACTCCCCTCTTTGAAGCCAACAGTGCTCTGATGTGTTCCTCGCAGATTCTACATAAGTGGCAGCATATGATCTGGTGGCTATCAGCGTGTCATGTATGTGCAAACCATTCATTTACTCAAACAAGGTGAACTATAATGTAACGAAAACTTCATCACACGCAACCAACTAATGCCAAGTGGATTCCTGAAGTGTTCAAACAGTGATGGAGCTTTATCACACCTCTAAAATATTTTTAGTTTTACGACTGTAATAAGGACAAATGGAAAAGTTGGCTATCGAGGAGGTACAATGGCCTCATAAAAGCAGATGGTCACTGAAAAGGGGGATTTTAGAGGCGCTAATATCCCGCAAGAGCGATAATACGGAGGAATTAACAGATGCGGTGAGTGCAGGGCAGACAATAAAAAGCTCATCAAGCCGTTTTTATGTTATCACTGACCATCAGGCTGGCATCCAAAATAATCTGTGGCTCCATTTTCCATACCACGAACACGCAGTTTGTATGCCATCTCCTTTGGAAAAATCACTGCGAACATGACCTCGCTCTTTGCTTGTTAGTGATGACAGCTGGTTTCTATGGTTACCCTATATATAGATGGGAAAATGACAAAAACATGAACTTTAAGCCATTCAAGTTTTTATGGAGGTATATAGTTCTGTGTAGATTTTTTAGGGAATCTTAGGTGCACCCTAACCCTAGTCCCATGTTACACTATTCACCACAGAGACGGTTAACATTTCGGTCTAATTTATTTGTAGACGCATCAATCAAGTCTGTCTATCCTTCACTGTGATTCTTCCAAAGGTCTCTCTGTTTTCCCAATGGGTTTTTGGAATGTTTCAATGCCAAAAGAACAAGAGATGCTCTGAGTTAATGATCCACTTTCCAAATTCCTTTGAACATACATTTATTTGTTGTTGTTTAGCTTTTGTGTGTTCTTTTAAGGATGTTACTGGCAAACATAGTCCTTCGAGACAACTGTTGCTGTGATTTGGGGATGCACAAAAAATGCAGGGTTTACAATCATAAACAAATATTTGAACATCAGTGTTTCCCACACATAGACTAATCTGTGGCGCACCGCCACAGATTAGAGACCGCCCGCCACAAATTGCGTTTCGTATTATTATATATATATTTTTTTTGTTACGCTATTTAAAACATGCATCGTCTAGTGCCGCCGCAGCGGTCAATTTGACAGCGGGGAGGGGGGTTTAAAATGTGGCGGCCCTTCGTAACTCTCACTCAAGCTACGCGTCTCTCCCACATACAGAGACCTACACACACACAGCCCCTCCCCTTCGTGCACACCGCGTGTCTCCGTCTCCATCAGCGATCATCGCTGTAAGCAGCTGTGTCTATTAATTTACCGCGGTAAAGTGGCCCGCATCTTTCAGCTCTATGAACATGCGGCCCTCATCGGGGAAAAGACGGTGCGCGTTTTGTTGAGAACTTACGGTAACAGCGGAACGTCCTTTCGGAGTCACCCATTTTTATCGAACAGAAAGCGCGCTGGGGTCAGGGAGACACGTTTTTGTGATTAAAACCTTATAGAGATGCCACCCGGCACACATAGCACCAGCCCCCTACGATTCCTCCGGCAGATTGTGAGTCCTCAGGAGGATAGCCACTCTATTGTTTACATGTATAAAGTACACAATTTGGTCCGCTAGTGCAATTTTCAAGTATTGTAACTATTTACTGGAATAAGGTGTGCGACTAATTTCACTTGACTCATGACCTTATTATTGCCCTCTGCCACTGTACCAAAGACCAGAAACTTTTACTGTAGAAATATTGAGAAATATTGAGGTAAAGTAGCCATTTTGGTCCAAAATACCTCCAAAATAGTCAAAACATGTCACTTTTGATCTACTGTAACTTTTTACTGTAAAAAGGTGTGCGACTAATTTCACTGGATTCATGACCTCAAGATTGTCCTCTACCACTGTACCAAAGACCAGACACTTTTACTGTAGAAATATTGAGAAATATTGATTTAAAGTAGCCATTTTGGTCCAAAATAGCCTAAAAATGGTCAAAACATGTCACATTTGATCTACTGTAACTTTTTACTGTAAAAAGGTGTGCGACTAATTTCACTGGATTCACGACCTCATGATTGCCCTCTACCACTGTACCAAAGACCAGAAACTTTTACTGTAGAAATATTGATTTAAAGCAGCCATTTTGGTCCAAAATAGCCTAAAAATTGTCAAAACATGTCACTTTTGATCTGCTGTAACTTATTACTGTAAAAAGGTGTGCGACTAATTTCACTGGATTCATGACCTCAAGATTGTCCTCTACCACTGTACCACTGTACCCCACTCCCCCCCCCCCCCCCCGCCGACCACCACACATTGCCTTCAAACCTGTGGGAAACACTGAACATATTCTTGATGTTGGTGGGGTATGCGCTCTATAGCCCTCATCTATGAAACTTACGTACGGCCAAATCAGGGTGTAAATGAGGCGTATAGAAAAAATGTACACCTTTCGACATTGATCAATCTGGAAGTGAGCATAAGGTACAGCCAGAATATACACCGAGTCTGGAGGTGGTGCAAATTTTACACCTATCTCAACCTTCATCTCAACACGCAAATAACACGAATAAGCATGAAATTCAAGATTTGGACAAGAATAAACATATTGCCACTGCAAAATTATAGGCACACAAATATGCAATTTTACCAAGTTATGTTTGGGCTATGATGGTAGTTTGTGTTATTAAAAAACGTGCAAGATGTCAAACTCAAAAGTCTCCCACAAATGTGTGGATTGTAATATGCACCTACAATCAGTGCGCAACGGCAATTGGTTCATGCAGGTCCAAGCAAAGACACGCACCACCGTGAAGCGCTGCGCGGGTCTTATCAGAGGAAGATGGCTCTGGGACATGCAGGGGGCCGTTCTTGGCCATTTCCTTTCGGTTTCCTTGCGGTTTCTTTATATTTATAGCCGTGACTTATATAAATATGTTCATTTTCAGCGGCCATCAACAGCCGCAGGTGCTTACGCTCAGATCTGGGCGGATCTCACACGTTCATAAATCCCACATTGGATCTTGCATATTTGGAATATACACCCAAACTGAACCAGTAAATCAGCGCCATCTACAATCAGCCCATCCAGCCTCCTTACGAGTCCAGCGTGTGGTCCATAGACAGTAAATAAGCGTCTGTGATTTTTTGTGTTAGCTTCATGTCAACAGAAAATGTGTTTTTGGTGTAAATATGTGACAAGAGTATTTGGCCCGAAGACGGAGAATGAGAAAAATGCATATCAACTTTGTTCACGGGGATCTGCCTTGTGAAATCCGCGACAAAACTCGCAGATGTTTTTCTGCGAGTCCCGGTGACACCACCAAAGACTGTTCTAGAACTATGTTTAGCTTGAAATGGGACCTACGCAAAAACTGATCTGGAAACATGGTGTTATTCCAACATAAAAGACGCTAACACGGAGCCTCGGTCTATGAGTACATTGCAAATAGGGCTGGGCAACAAATTAAATTTAGGCAATTAATCGGCTTTTGAAAAAATCTAATTTGTGAAAAATTTGAAAATTGTGAAATCGAATGAAGGATATTGTGAGAGTTCCTGCAGCACAGGAATTTTACTTACAAAATCACCACAGTCTATGCAAGACTTTTATAATACGTATTGGGGGAAACAAATTAAAAATTGTTTTGAAACTTGAATAAAGAGCAGAAAGATCAAAAATCTTTTTTAAGGGCTAAGTCTGTCTTCAGTGACTAAAATCTAAATTGTGCAAAGCAGGAAATAAAATTGAGATTTTCCTTTTTTGCCATATCGCCCAGCCCTAATTGCAAATAAATAACTTGCGTCTATCACTAAACAATTAGGGTCTGATTCTGTATCGAGGTCACAGGGCGCTATTGCCATTGTTGGAAAAAAGTTTATTCTAAATTCTGACATGACTAACAGCGAAAGCTGGACAGTTTAGCTTTTGTTCACCTCGAAGTTAGCGAGAGGCCGGGGAGGCGGGCTTACAGGCAGAAGAGCACAGATCAGCTTTTTTCACATGAGGTGACATCACCTCTATGCACGAAATGGCTATAATTTGACAGGTTTTGAGTGTTGTATGATGTATCACCCAAATTACTATCACACATGTGCATAGGATGGACTGTGAAAAATGAAGTCAAGCAAAATATGGCACCTTTAATGTAATTAATCATGTTAACTGAGGTTCATGAGCCAGACCCACAAGCCTTAAGGCATTCATATAATCACAGTTTGACGCTGTTCTCTCGTCCCACCTTCCCTCATCTTCTTGCATTCATTTAACCTTGATTCTCCAGAAGGAGGGGGGCCGGAGTCGGCCGGGCAGATCAGAGCCCCCACACTGAGTCTCACCACCCTGCCGATCTCATCTCGGGCTCACTTTGTCAGAAAATACCATCATATTCATTAAACGCTTTATTGCACCTATTTGTTGTATCATGGTTCAAAGCTAATGCATATTTTACGGAGGATAAATCTGGCTAAATGTTCTTTTCTTCAAGACTAATGGATTTTACTCCATCCTCGATAAATAAACAATAAGGTCACTTAACTAAGTCAAGTTTGAAGTTATTTCTAAGGTTCCCATGAGTATCAAATATGCTGATTCTAAAACATTTGAGGAAGTATAGATACTAAATGATATTATATAAACAGGTCAAAATGATACATTTCTTGAGTATTTGTTAATACTATCTATAAACTTGGATGAACCCTTTAGGACAGCTTATTGTCCAAAAGAGCCATGTTTAAATAATTGCTGTGCTAATAATAATCAATTATTTTATTTTAATAAGATAATTATTTTAATTATCTATTACTAATTATATAATATCTATAATAATCAAGTATTTTATCATAGAAATGTGCATTGAGACAATAGTTTGCTGCTTGAAGATGCCCTTTTCTAATGTTACTCTGTCTTTTCTTTTGCACAGTGGTGAGTTAACAGCTGAAAGAAAAAGCATATCAGGAAGGTTTTACTTTATAGAATATTTGGGCAGTTGCATCTCTGTACAACGGCAAGCACACAAAAAACAAAATAAACACATTCTGAGTGGTTCATTAGACATTTATGAGCCATGGTGTAAAAAAACAAGCTGAGGAAGCTGCCTTATTTCAATTTTCCAAAAAAGGGAGAGAGGCCGCTGCTGTAAGTAAACACTAGAACGATGATGGGGCTTAACAACAAGGTACGTGCCATGCTGCCATGAAGGTAAAGCAACGTAAATAAACCACGATGACAGCAGGCTTGTTTACCAACGTTTAGGCGAGATATTAACATGCAATTTCACCACACAGAGATCACAAGTGTAACTTCGTCCTGATGTGCAAACTCTCGCTCTTCCTCTTACAGCTATTGGTGCTTTGAAGGGAAAAGAAGATGAAGACACAGTATAAAATATGCAAAGCACGCACAGAGCCAGCACGGCCACATCACAGCCAACATAAAACCGCTGTGCGTCAATGTGTCATAGCAGATAACCAGCGACACACCAAATATAATGTGCGATTGTTTAAGAGTTGGAGTGACCACAGGCGAAATGTTGCAGCATGTTGCAGAAGTCTGGGTCTGAAGCAGTGACAAGCGGAGAGATATGAGCTGGGTGACAGTGTTAAGTGAAAACGAGGCTTGAAAGCAGCCTGTGCATGAAGACTGTCAAAAGCAGTCACTACAAGTGCCGTAGTGACTGTCAATGGTTGTCAATTTAGTGGGAAATAAAAACAACATGTTCAGCTGTCAAACCAAACAGCATTAACAAAATTGTCAAAGTTTTAAGATTCAAATAAGACTGATTTTTTTGATTAGCCCTAAATCACCCAATTCACCAACACAGATCAGAGAATCAAGTAGTTCAAACACAGAAAATTTAATAATAACAAACATTTATCCGGAGGGGGTGGCTGACCGGAAAAATGAGAAACCTCAGGGAGTCCCACATCTGAGAGAGATCTGCTCCCACGTATACCGTAGACATTACATTTTATCATTTTTTTTTAAAGAATTTCAACAAGGGTTCTATTGTGGGACTTTATAAAGATTGCTAGTACAATTTTAACATATCTCATAATCTTTTTTGGGTTGAAAGGTCCCTCTCAAGTTGCATGGATTATACAGTACTAAGCAGTTTTTGTGGTTTCAAAGTAGGTACCCCTGCTTGAAAACAACAATTACTTGATTTTCTGTGACAGTAACATACCTATTACAAGAAAGCAGCCATTGCTAGATTATGAAAGAAATTAGATTTTTATTGTTATTCAAGAGAGAAATGAAATATTAAGACAATACACATTCAGAGATTTCAAATCTCAATTGGCTCTCCATACATCTCCATTCCAAGCACCAAAGAGATCGTCACGTCCACATGTTACAATACTTACCAGCTGAGAAAACGATTAACAACTACATCTAACTAAACAACAACTAATCAAAAGTTCATAACGTTGTTTTGTATTAATCCCAGCTTAGAAAATCCATCAGACCTCAGCATGTTGTCTTCATTTTACTAGAGAGCACCTACATGTATAATACCTAGTCTTGTTCTTTACTTTCCAAGTTAGCTACCCCAGCTTTAAAACAACAATTACTTGATTTTTTGTGACAGTAAAAATCCCATTACAACAAAGCTATCAGCGCTAGAGTTCACATGTGCCTTGGGGGTTTACATGTTACGGTAAAACAGAAAACACGATGATTTGTTCCGCTTCTTCAGCGCTGTCTCTCTTTCTGTATCTTCCACAAACAGAACAAGAGGCCACATCTGCTACCCCTCCTGCTCCTCTCCCCCTGTCATTACAACTCCAATGCACTAAGCAAGACGCTGGCAAAAGGGACCCACTACCAACTGCCTAATCACTGCTCTGATTCCACTTTTGCTCTCAACCCAAATGTCTTTTCTCTTCGCTTTGCTGCAGATGACTTAGAGCAGGAAAGAAAAGGGAAAACATAGAGTGGCTAATAGTGAGTCGGCTCTAAAAGACGAGAAATCTCTTTGGGCTGAGTGACAGATGCAGATGCGGAAGCGGAGGGAGGAAGATTTTGGTGCTATTCAAAGCCGGGGCTCAGATTAACAGCAGTATGACACAACATGGCAGACCGGGAGAGTTAGGAGGGGAAATGTGCCGCCAACCGAGAGGCTTTTAAAGATGAACAACGTGGGAATGCGCTTGATGTGAGAAGGAAGAAAACAAGAAACTGTTTGTCACAGAGCTACTGACACATGGCAAAATAAAATATACATATGTTTTGGTTCTCTGCAATCCACAAATTACAGTGCAAGTTCAGCAGAGATACTGTTGTATAT
The DNA here is from genome assembly GCA_964034765.1 of Knipowitschia caucasica. Lineage (NCBI taxonomy): Eukaryota > Metazoa > Chordata > Actinopteri > Gobiiformes > Gobiidae > Knipowitschia > Knipowitschia caucasica. The sequence goes on along the minus strand of OZ035826.1, from coordinate 20,203,881 downwards.
GTCTTGTATTGTATGAAATTGCCAAGAACCAAATGTATTTTTTTTATTTTCTGAAAGCTTGTTTGAGATCAGACAATCTTAATTACAGGACAGTGGGAATTAAAGGAGCATATTGAACAATGAATAATAATGTAAAAAATAGATCTTAATATAAAGGGACTAAAACTGTAATCTCTTCTTAAGAATGCTGCTAATTGTATAATTGACCCCCTAGAAAAAGATATTCATCTCAAGGATCAAATAATTATCCAATCTTATCTTACTGGTCAAAATAACATTGTGATTGTTTGATTTTATCTAATACACACAATTGGTGAGAATTACTTTGTTAATTGCTTTGTTACAAAAGGCTGCTGAGATTGGGTTGGAGAACACTGTCCAATGCAACAAGCAGTCAGGGTTCTGGAGTCGTATTTACAGTGAAGCTACAACTGTGCATGTACAAAGCATAAGGGTATGGACAAAATTATAGACAAAGTAATTTGGCAGTGACACCTCTAGAAATCTGACTGAAGATGAATCCTGAGTTAGAACGTATCGACTTGTGGGTGTTTTAATTGTTGTGTTGTTGTGATCCATTCAATTGTGATCCATTCAATGCAAATTAAGCAAATGTAAAATGCAAAACTATCGAGTCATGACTGAACACTGTATTTTTCTGTATAAATAAATGTATGACAAATTACCTTGGCAGGGAATTGTAAAAGATAATGTGTTATAAAAAATCTCTGAAATTATGAATAAGGTCAGGGATAATGAATATTCCTATGCTGAAGTTGCTACTGTGAAGGGAAAATTGGTTCTAACAAATAAAGGTGAACCAAATGATGTGTCCACTGAGCATTAAGAAGCTTATCATGTTGTGTGTGTTTTATATTTCCATAATCCAGAAGCAAGAGACAAGTCTTTGATCACTATTAATCCATTGCCACCACCACCAAAACAGAGTGAGAAAGCAAAATGATTACTATGATCTCTTTTGTAAATGAAAAGTGAATGTCAGTTTCACCTTCACGGCCTCCTGATAGGTCAGAATCAATTAAAATCTCTTCTTTCTTATAAGGATTGGAGTGATAGTAGATTTAAAAGTTATATAAGTCTGCTACATCCTTTGTGTTTTCTTTCTCACCGTTTTCAATACTTTGATAATATCAGGATTTGGGAAGTAAATTCTAAAAATGGGAAAAGGTTGGAGATTGTGGATTCCATTATAAAACACAATTGAGATAAAGCATAACATACAGAAGGGTTCAGAAACATAAACACGCCATAGCTGTGGAGGTTTTGAACAGTGGCGAGAGGAGCAGTGGGTAAAAATGTGATGCCCGTTCGAGAAGTTTGTTCAACATTTCTGTTTCATGTTGTATCTCTGATGCGTCTTCAGTAAAAGCACTCGGTCTAAGTCAATTTTATAGCCGAGTGATCACGCTCCCCTCTGCCTCAGTGCGAGAGACGCCTATCTGCGTTTATGTGTCCGTATGGTACCCCACACCTGCAGCACACACTATAATAAAACCGCCATTTACTCCGATAACCCCTCAATGCTTCTATTAGAGCAAATTCCTTTCAGCACTATATAATCCATTTCACCCACCTTTCAATCTGTCTGAAGGTAAAATAGTTTGTTTTGTTTTAGCCTCAGGTTTAATGCAATTAAAGACAACGCCAACCACACACGAGTAGCATTTTGTATTCACTTTCCTCCCTGCTGTAGCGTAGTGTACAAAAAGCTTAAAACGACAAATATATTCACTTAGAGTGGGATGAGAAGTGATGAGCGGTAAACAAACAAGTGCGCTGTTGAGAGCAGAGAGAAGACTCCATGCACTGGCTTTTGGAGCTAATTTAGTATTAGCATATTCAACAAAACATTAACAAACAGCTCAGACTGCTTTGGATAGTGTGTGTTGGTGTAACTGTGGCGTCGTTTGAAGAAGGAGGATTAAAAGTGCATGTTTATCTTTCTAAAAACAAGAATTGGCTTGATCTTTAAGAGGATGTTGTATTGATTTTGAGAATCTTTGTTGTGCTGTTGGCTGTTAAGGACTACAGTATATACAAGACTACAGTACCCACCGAATATTGTTAAACACGAATCAATAGGATTTACAGCTTGGGAGGAAGAAGAAAACAGACCATTTTCAATATGCTTGAGTTGGATCACAGACTAGATAACAATTGGACAATGCCAAGCCCCAAGTTCAAAAAAGAGCAATAGGGATGTGCTCATGGACAAAGTTGTGCTCCTACGCTCTGACTTACATTGAAAAGTTTACTCCTCTAGCTCACTAAACGTTTGTGTCAAAATCAGCTTTTTGGGCTGAAAATATCCAGGGTTTAGCTATCTCTGCCATTCTGGTGTTGTTATTTCAATATCAACCAGAGATGAGCCCTAACAACAGACCAATCAGATATTTTCTGTCTCTGAATTGTGCTTCAGCTCATGAGTAGACTGGCGCCGCTCCTGATTGGTTTTTGATTACGCAGCCGTTGATATAAACAACATTTGTTTACATTTAGCTCCACATTTTGGCTGTAATATTCTATCCGACCTATAGCTAAAATTGACTTTTTTGGCAATGAGGCAAACATAATGGGTAACATCTAACTAGAAATATATGTATATTGGGTGTCATTACAAATTACTAGAGATAACACAATTGCAATATGTGCTAAGGCTTGCCGCTTAACTCTAGCTCAACTGCTAATTGTAGCTCTAAATGTTGTCAGTAAATTCAGGTGAAGAAATTGTTCAGAAGTCCATTCATCCCCGCAATTCAGCATACAATGATAATTAGTTCACAGCTTGTAAAAGATAAATCTCAAAATTAGAATATTTTGAAAATGGACAATAAGACAAAAATTAAGTCCGAATAAACAGAGGTTTGGAAGATGTACATTTGAATGTAATGGTTCTACATCCAAAATAGGATTCACATTTGAAGTTGAATTACTGAAATAAATAACTTTTGTATGATTTTTCACCTGTAAGCACAGGATGACAAATGTAATCACAGTATTTTTGGCCATGCACAAATCATTTGAAAGGATCCAGTTTTGCTAGTGCTTTACTGAAAGAAGCAAATATTATTCTGCAGAGGATTGAGCTGCACTATCTGGAGCCTAACCATCCTCTGTGGTTGGATGAAGAGTAGAAATAACAAGCAGTACTGCGATCATTACGTCTCCTGATTCGACTAAAAGTCTCACTAACAAAGAAGCAACTAAACCAAAAACTATTTACCGTTTGCAACATACTTCTGTAGAAGCCACAGTGTTCCAAAGCAATTATATGTTGTCCGCAGCTGGCCTTGATGTTTATTCATCGAACTGAATTTCTCCATCTGTGAGATAATAAAGGATTAATTGATTGATTGATTTATAATGTCAAAACGAAGACTTTCAAACCTGTTCATGTTCAAATGCAGGGTATCTATCCATTATTACATTGAAGTTAAAAATTGGGTACTGCGTTATAAGAATCTATCACTGCAGGTTTATCGTAGCAATACTAAAGTATGACTGAAACCTGATTTTCACACTTGACAATTAGTATTATATTTAGTACCTTCTCAAACCAAAAACGAAACAAATTTAAAGAAAATGAATGTATGTTCATGTGTGTTATGTAAATACTGCAAATTAAATCAATTGATTCCTCTTGAAATAAATGACTGATCTGTTTTTGTTCTGGTCCTAAACTTTGCATGAGCCTGCCTCTTGCTTATGTTTCTGTTTACTGCCTCTGTAAGTAACAAGTGATGTTGATACTCAATGTACAAATTTTACTTTTTTGTAACAGACCAAAAGTTTGGACACACCTTCTCATTCAGAGAGTTTTTTATTTTCATGATTTTGAAAATTGTAGATTCACACTGAAGGCATCAAAACTATGAATTCACTCATGTGGAATTATGTACACGTGTATACTAAAAAAAAAAGTAGGAAACAACTGAAAATATGTGTTATATGTTCTAGGTTCTTCAAAGTAGCACCTTTTGCTCTGATTACTGCTTCACACACTCTTGGCATTCTCTTGATGAGCTTCAAGAGGACCTGAAATGGTCTCAGTTCCCACAGATGCTTAGAAATTGTTGGCCCTTTCGCCTTCACTCTGTGGTCCAGCCCCAAAACCATCTGAATTGGGTTCAGGTCCAAAACCATCTGGATTGGGTTCAGGTCCGGTGACTGTGGAGGCCGGGTCATCTAGCCCAGCACCCATTACTCTCCTTATTGGACAAATAGCCCTTACACAGCCTGGGTGTGAATCTACAGTCAATAGTCATGAAAAGAAAGGGCACTCATTGAATGAGAAAGTGTATCCAAACTTTTGATCTGTACTGTACATGACTTTCGCCCTTTACCCAGTGAAATAAAACTGGAGCTAAAACTGGCACTTTTACAAAAAAGCTGCATTTTTATTTTTTTATTTTTACAAGCAGTCCAAATTTGTACAAGCAATGGTGCAAAATAAACGGGAAAAAATCCATCTCAGATTATAGCGAGTGTAGCGCCGCTGTGTGAATTCCAAAGCGCAGCTATAGACTTATTTTATTACACATCCAAAAAATACATTGCGACGTGGAATACAGTAAAGGCGTCAGAGTGACAAATGGTGTGTCCATTGATTTGGGTCGGGCTCATTTCTGACTGCAGCCTCCACACTGCTCTTCTTCACAACCCCTTCACACTCTCCCAGCTCGTGTCAACAGCAGTGTGCGACGGTTAGCCATTCATAAGGCTCTGCAGATGGCACCATTCCTCTTCCTCAGCTCAGTCCCCGACATGATGTATGGCGCGAATGTGTCTTGATTTAGGGCAGCCTTTCATATATCTCGTAGCCTACAGCAGAGATGCATTTCTCTTGCACACAGCCCCAGAGGCACTGACCCCAGTGTTGCCCCTCTTCTGGTCCAAACAGAAACAGAAGTCAGCTGAGCAAAACCGGACCAGACACCCCATCAAACAAGTGCTACTGCAGTGTAGCTTAAGCACACACAGAGGGAGGGTTTCATTAAAGGTGACGAGTGACATTTGAAACTGAACTAATGGGGCTTATTCAATTTCTTTTTTTTCCCATAATAAAATAATATTATGAGCAATGCACATTTATTTGTATAGCACAATCGGTAAACAAAGTAATTCAAAGACCATGGGTCTGTGTTAAATAATTCAATTCTAGTTGGAGGTGTCAATCATAACTCTATGAGACAAATGGAATCTCTAAAGGAAAGATTTTTGAAAGGAATATTGAAACAGAAAATCCAAACTAATTCTTATGTCTGAAAGCCCTTTCTGTTAGCCAACATGTAGGTTTTTGATCTTTATGAGAAAACAACTGAGGGTTAGGCGTAACTTCAGACCGGTACCCATGCACGTCATCGCACCAGGTTGGCCCCTTCCTTCCTCAGCCTACTGGCAGGGGAGTTGACGAAGCTGAATGGCTGGCAGCTTCGTCAACTCCCCTGCCAACCATGATAATCATGCCAGTGTCAAATGTTCAGTTCTCCCATGTTTTGATTGATTTTATTGATATTTGTATGTGATTCTAATACGATTTAGCTGCGTTTACAGTCTAAAGAGTGAGGGTTTTTTTGGGAAACTGTCTGGTTTGTAATATACGCTATATAAATCAAGTAGATTGGATTGGATATTCTCAAAAGCCACAATAGCCAATGCTATGAAATAAGTTGAACTTTGCCCCACTGTTATTATTGCTCTTAAAGTTTGGGGAAATGCACAGAGTTCAGATAGTACAGCAGTTGTCACCTGTGATTGTTTCCCCATTCAATCTCACTTTGCAGAGTTTGGATAATAACCGCTCCTGTTGGCCCTCTATCTGCAGTCAAAATGCTCAAGCGCTTTGGTCTCTATGGGCCCAGATTGCCCTGTCAGAGAAGACTAGCAGAAAACCCTGTACGCACCACTTCCTTATCACCAGCAGTAAATTACCTCAGGATCTGATACAGGCTGCCAACTCGCCCAAACTCCCCTCAGCAGACACAGAGAGAGAAAAAACTAGCAACGACCAAAAGAAAAAGGGAGAAATAGTGGCAGAGCAAGTTGTTATAGGTGCTGTGTATAGTCCCCACAGAGATGGACTGTAGTGGGAGCTTTCAAAGGTCATGTGGTGTTATCCAAAGATCATCGAGAGTCGCAGAGTCCGCCTCCTACAACAGCTGAAGTCAAGCACCTGTCAATCAGAAATCTCATAACCACAGCAGGAAGACCGAGCCTGGCCTTCCCAACACGTAATCACCTCAAGGGCTATTTCCAGAGAAGAACGGCAAAGAAATAAATGGGAGAAAAGGTGCCAATATCACCAGAGGAGGAGGAACAATATAATTATTATTACTTATTGACTTTTAATCATAGAATGCTGGTTAAAATGAGATGTATTATTGTGAAGGTCGAACAATTAGCCCCATACATAAAGGCTAAGTGTTAGAACTCATACTTGGCTCACTCCACACTAAACTGTACTAATGTGTTATATATGGTTCAATGACACAAAAGTCCCAAAATGTCCGGGTCCACTACTGCCGAATATTGTTTTTTCCAGCTTGTTTTTCCAGTGAAGGGCGCACTACTTAAACACCGATTCGTTCACGCCCGTACTATTAATAGCACTTCAGACAGCCGTTTTGGACGTAACAACCAGTGGACGCGATGTGTTACGTCCAAAACACCTAGTTTGTATTTTTTGCATGATGTATTATGTATAATTAGAGATTGATTATAGTTATATCCCCAACCACTAGTCATTAAAGTCTCCCCTGTCCTGTTCATTATTCCATTCACAAAGCCTCCAACATGACATGACATGTAACAACTGTGTCCCCAAAGTTCAATAAAAATGTTTTGAAAGGCATCAATTTTTCTTGAAATGGTTTGGAAATTATCCTATGTACTGTATATTTATAAACTACATAGTACTATTGCCGCTTGAAGTAAGATTTGACGCATTGTACAGTTTAGCGTGGAGTGAGCCACTTGCAGACATTTCTTGAGAAGTATGATAGGTGTGACTAGGATGAATAGAATGGGGAATGTAAAAGTGACGGAGAGCACGTGTGTAATAGGTAACATGGCTGGTAGAGTAGATGCATGTGTATTGAGATATATGGGCATATGCAAAATATGGATGAAGAGAGATTGACGAAGAGAGTGATGAATCATTGTATGAGTGGTAGTAGACCGAGAGAGAGGCCAAGGTATGGATAGAATGATGGAGTGACGAGAGCGTTGAATGTGAGAAGTATGACAGTGGAGGAAGCAAGAGTTGGCGTGCAAGATGGGGAGGCATCGGAAGTGATTGTGAATGTATGACGTGAACCGGGCAGGTGCACTGCCTACTGCCTACATGAAGCGAGGGGTGTAAATCAATTTTTGCTGTAGGGCCCCTGGTTGAAATCCAACGGGTAAAAGAAATATCACCCAACTCCAAACTACAACAGGTGTTTTTTACTTAAAGAAAGCTTTGTATAATAGGCACTCTGAGTGAACCCTTGATCATTGTCTATTTACTGTACCAATTAGGGAAAATAAGAAGAGATATATTCAGTGGGGCAAAAAGTATTTAGTCAGCCACCAATTGTGCAAGTTCTCCGAAAGATGAGGGTGGCCTGTAATTTTCATCGTAGGTATACGTCAACTTTCAGAGACAGAATGAGAAAAGAAATCCAGAAAATCACAAATACCATTTTTTTGGCCCATTCGTCCAACAGATCTCCTCTAGAGCAGTGATGTTTTGGGGTTGTCGCTGGGCAACAAGGACTTCCAACTCCCTCCAAATATTTTCTATGGGGTTGAGATCTGAAGAACGACTTGGCCACTCCAGAACCTTGAAATGCTTCTTATGAAGCCACTCCTTGCCTGGGCGGTGTGTTTGGGATCATTGTCATGCTGAAAGATCCAGCCATGTTTCAGCTTCAATGCCGCTATTGATGGAAGGAGGTTTTCAATCAAAATCTCACATATACCATATATATGGGACCTATGATGAAAATTATAGGTGGGAGAACTTTCACAATTTGTGGCTGACTAAATACTTTTTTTGCCCCACTGTACAGTATTTATCATTACAGTCACCAAAAAGACAACACCATTCAATGGGATTCCAAAGGGATTCTTCACACTGAACTAGTGTGCATTTAACAGAGTCGGTGTCTTTTCCTGTGATGTTTGGGAATGTCTAATTACTTCCTGTAGCAAAGCAAATGGTCCGTATCCACATTAGCGCGTGTTGGCTTCAGCGATGGACGGTTCACTGACCACAAATACTCTGTTTATATTGCCCACAGTTATAACAGCTATCTCCCCTGACATGGGACACATGATACGCAGCCTTGGAGAGCACTCACTTTTGTGGCCGGTATGATTGAACGCGCACTCATCTGGTCGCCCCGAGACACCTGCGCACGGCAACAGGAGCGCGCCTTGCCAGTGCCCCGGTGCATTGTGGGATGGCGTCTCCAGCCCGGTGGAACGGAGCAGATGGCGAACGTATGTAGCACTCGGTCGTGTCATCATCACCTTCATTAAGTCAAGGTGACATATGACATCAGCCGCTGGTGCGTAAGCCAGCCAGCAGACCTTTATTTTTATTTTTATGTTTTTGGATGATGAGGAGATTCAGTGTTGATGGGAGGGTTTCTGAGTACATCAAATGTTCCAAAGCAGCACATACAGTACAGTACAACTTACTTACTTTTGTTTATATTTTGGCTTTATGAATAATTGATTTGTAACAATGTAAATATTCTAGAAATAATGTAATACTAAACATCAATGCAAACGTGGGAGTTCATAAAATTTTAGACAGATCTTGTAGACAGAAGACTTCCTTTTGTGAATTATATGTGTCAAAAGAAAATACTAAAAAACAAAATGGGTAGAGTGCCTTTCCGCAATAGGACAAAAGACACAATAGGCATTTGTTTATTTCCTCAGACTTGCATGTTGATATGGATTATCCTCAATAACATAGCAGGATAATATTTACATGTCTTTTTAACAGCAACACAGCCATTTTCTCACTAACTCAACAAATTTAGTTTTTTTGTTTATCTCTTGTTTGTCCTTGCTCTGTGCTTTTGTTGTGCTTATGTCTTATGTGTCTTTGTCTGTTTTGATTGTCATTGTCCTAAATAAAAAATCGTAATACAATTCTCTTACCAACACATATTTTCTCTAGACAAGGCTCTGGGATTAGATTCACAGCTGGTGCAACATTTGCTAAATTAAAACACTTTTAAAACTTTGAGAACAAGAACACTCCCGAATGTGACCTGTGCTGTACCCCCCAGAGAACACGCCTGTATAATTGCTATATACAGAGTTTGTTTATTCTTATTATTTATTAGCTCATCCAGCTCAAGGTTGATGGGTGGTAATGTGAGTAATTCCCCAAAACACTACTTCCTCAAGCCTCTCCTCTGGCCTGCATTAAGGTAAATAGGAGGCTTCCCGCGGAGAGCCAATGAGCACGCTCCACTGAGTGCTGATGTGTGTTTGTGTTGCTCCTCCCAGAACCTCTCTCGTTTATCTTGGCTGTCAGGTAAAGGGCAGTTTGAGAGAAGGTGAAAGTTTTCTCTTTTTTCAATAAGGCTGGCTTGGTTGCCTTGGAAACTGCAGGACAACATTACAGGGACGGAGATGTGAGAATTAACCTCCACTCAAGTTATGACGTAAATAAACATCCAATGTGAAGAAAACTTCTGAGGATAAAGAGAGATAAAACTGAAATGATTGTAAACATAAAAATAAATGAAATTAAATAAAAAGGAGAAATAAGGAGCCCACCTTTATTCATCTGGTTTTGAGCTGAAGACTTTGTAAGAGGCTAAATTTCAGCCATTTAATCTGGGTTACTTAACTTTCAAAACACATTCAATAAATTAAATCTAACTACTTCCTGACCCTCAAAACTGTTTGGCTCGCTAATTCTCACATACTTGTAATTTTTGATTAAAAAATTCAGAAAAAGAAAAAGCCTATTTAGCTAATCAGTTCTCAGTCCAAAGTGTGAAATAATGACTCGCAGGGTTCCTCCATAAAACTATGCAAACATATGCATGTTTTCAAATAGTTTTCGGTGGCCTGAGGTGTTCCCAACATTATAATATTTAACTATTTCAATAACTATTTCAGGTGGAATTCTCCTCCCCTGATCGCACATCACTGCTCCTAATTCAGGCAAGTATAAACTTTTAAATCCTGCTTCACATATTTCTTATTCCTTCATATATTTCTTGTAAAAGGAACACTCTCCTTAATTGCATCAAACGTGCTCCAAAGTTGACCTCATTGAAGAGTAAACAAAGGACTCATCTGTTCCAACTTTCTTTGCAGACTTTTGAATGCGTCTTCCCTTGTATTGGTGTCAAATTTAAATGTAACCCTCAAGATCTTAGATAAGTATGAAGGTATTTTGTAGAGTGAGATTTTGAGATGTGCCATTTTCAATGAAAGGATTACAATAAATTATATTTGAAGAATTATTTTTGAATATTTTCCATTTGTTTAATCAGTGAGTGTCTCTATTCTCATTTTTTGTTATTTAGATCAAATGTTTTCAGAATTTCAACCATATAATATCAGTCGGCTGTCAGTGCTCACATTGTTTAGGTATTTATGGTCTCACCTAGAGTCTTTTACCTTCTTTTCCAATAATAAAATTGGCATCTTTACTTATGTGTTTACCTATCTTCTCTCATACCGTACGGTTTCTTGTTCCTACTTTCTTGGTTGTTTATACAACTGAGAAATGAAGGAGGTATTTAGATTTATTTGCGTCCCTGGCCTCCAGACACAGAGGTTTTACTGTGGGAGGTGAGATTAATGAGAGCGGATTCACAGCGGGCCGGCAGCGCGGGTCAGGAGCTAAAAGGTAGGTTTCCACTTATAAAGAGGTGCAGAGTCTTCAGAGGGTTCGCATTCAGATGAATAAAGGCACAACCCAGACCACAGGCCGCGAGTGTGCTCATTCCAGCAGGTGCAAATAATAACTTCACACAACTTAAGTCATATTTACACCTTGCTGAGTCTCTATTAGCTATATAATGTAGTACCCACGAGATAGTAGTTTTTCTATCTGTCACTGATTCCACTGCATACAAACTTCAATTAACTTCAATTAACTTTCAAGTTATTATTTTTTATATCCCTAATTCATAACTGCAATCGCCTTGGAGGAATTTTAGAAAAGGGTCGATTTGCCAACAACAGAGAAGAGAACCAAACAACTAGAAGACGGGAAAAATACAACCTATGAAAATATAATGTACATTTGTGTCTGTTCCTTTAGACAGCTGCCCTATCACAGTAATAGAACCAACAGCCATATCAACCTTTACTTAAAGCTAGGAAACTAACTTTCAGACTAACTTTCAAAATCTAACTAATTATATTATCATAGTAATATCATAGTTTCAAAATAATTTGGTTCTATAACTAGTTTTCACATGCATGTATTCTTACAGATACATTCCAGATACATTCCAAACAAATGCTAATGGCGAACCAACCTGACATTGTAGTGGTAGACAAAGGGCAGAAGAAAGCCATGGTGGTGGATGTGGTCATTCCAACTGATGGTAACATCAGGAGAAAAAAACACAAAAATCTTGAGGAATACCAAGGGCTCAGAGAGGCGAGGGCCTAGAAGGTAAAGGTGGTGAACGGTGCACTCGGGGCAGTGACCCCAAAGCTGGAGGAGTGGCCCAAGAACAACCTTGGAAATCTTGGTCCAGAAATGTGCAGTGCTAGGAACAGCAAAGGTACTGTGCAGAACCCTCAAGCTCCCAAGCTTCTGGTAGAAGACCAAAGCTTAGAGAGGGATAACTACCCACGGGGGGGCAAATGGTGTGTGTGTTTTCTTTTCATATATATTTATATAGGTCAGGTAAGAATTAGTGGTAGGGGAAACTGGAGCACTTGGAGAAAACCTATCCAGACGCAGGGAGGGCATGCAAACCTCACTCAGAAAAGCTCTGTTCTGTCAAGGATTTGCACCTGTGTGTTGAGAAGCAAAAGTGCTAACCACTCAGCCACCATGCCAAGAATAAATACAGGTCCTTGCGAAAGTATTCGGCCCCCTTGAACCTTTCAACATTTCGCCACATTTCAGGCTTCAAACATAAAGATATAACATTTTAATTTTTTGTCATGAATCAACAACAAGTGGGACACAATCATGAAGTGGAACAAAATATATTGGATAATTTAAACTTTTTTAACAAATAAAAAACTGAAAAGTGGGGCGTGCAATATTATTCGGCCCCTTTACTTTCAGTGCAGCAAACTCACTCCAGAAGTTCAGTGAGGATCTTTGAATGATCCAATGTTGTCCTAAGTGACTGATGATGATAAATAGAATGCACCTGTGTGTAATCAAGTCTCCGTATAAATGCACCTGCTCTTTGATAGTCTCAGGGTTCTGTTTAAAGCACAGAGAGAACCATGAAGACAAAGGAACACACCAGGCAGGTCCGAGATACTGTTGTGGAGAAGTTTAAAGCCGGATTTGGATACAAAAAGATTTCCCAAGCTTTAAACATCTCAAGGAGCACTGTGCAAACAATTATATTGAAATGGAAGGAATATCAGACCACTGCAAATCTACCAAGACCCGGCCGTCCCTCCAAACTTTCATCTCAAACAAGGAGAAGACTGATCAGAGATGCAGCCAAGAGGCCCATGATCACTCTGGATAAACTGCAGATAACTACAGCTGAGGTGGGAGAGTCTGTCCATAGGACAACAATCAGTCGCGCACTGCACAAATCTGGCCTTTATGGAAGAGTGGCAAGAAGAAAGCCATTTCTCGAAGATATCCATAAAAAGTCTTGTTTAAAGTTTGCCACAAGCCACCTGGGAGACACACCAAACATGTGGAAGAAGGTGCTCTGGTCAGATGAAACCAAAATCAAACTTTTTGGCCACAATGCAAAACGATATGTTTGGCGTAAAAGCAACACAGCTCCTCACCCTGAACACACCATCCCCACTGTCAAACATGGTGGTGGCAGCATCATGGTTTGGGCCTGCTTTTCTTCAGCAGGGACAAGGAAGATGGCTAAAATTGATGGGAAGATGGATGGAGCCAAATACAGGACCATTCTGGAAGAAAACCTGTTGGAGTCTGCAAAAGACCTGAGACTGGGACGGAGATTTATCTTCCAACAGGACAATGATCCAAAACATAAAGCCAAATCTACAATGGAATGGTTCACAAATAGACGTATCCAGGTGTTAGAATGACCAAGTCAAAGTTCAGACCTGAATCCAATCGAGAATCTGTGGAAAGAGCTGAAGACTGCTGTTCACAAACGCTCTCCATCCAACCTCACTGAGCAAGGAAGAATGGGCAAGAATTCCAGTCTCTCAATGTGCAAAACTGATAGAGACATACCTCAAGTAACTGCAACAGTAAAAGGTGGCGCTACAAAGTATTAGCGCAAGGGGGCCGAATAATATTGCACGCCCCACTTTTCAGTTTTTTATTTGTTAAAAAAGTTTAAATTATCCAATAAATTTCGTTCGACTTCACGATTGTGTCCCACTTGTTGTTCATTCTTGACAAAAAAATATTTTTTATATCTTTATGTTTGAAGCCTGAAATGTGGTGAAATGTTGAAGGCTGGTTCAAGGGGGCCGAATACTTTAGCAAGGCACTGTAGATAAGTGCACCAAGTATTTTGAATAATCCACATTCTGACATTGCAGCATTGCACATCACATAGTAAATACTATTAACAGATGATGGATATGTACAGAGTCAGCAGTTCTCATAGTACAGTCTGACAGCAGCGTTTCTCTTTCATAGGCATTACAACATTTCAACAACTTCTTAATTTTCTGAACTAATTACTTAACCTTTCTCAATAATTAACTAGAGAAAATTGCAAGTTTGTTTCATCAAGTCAAATTGGTGGCACTGGTTTCACCCGGCTGCCAGTTTCATAAAGAGCAAATTGCTTTGACATTTTTGTTTGTGAAATAATTCTGTTGTCGCCTATCATCCTATTCAAACAATGCAGTGACACCTGGGGACCGACTGCGTCATGAGTGATAGATCCCACGACAGATTTATTGGCTCCAACCATGTTTGTATGGTAATAAATAATAAACCAGGCGAGCCCCATAAAGGTTGCTTTTTCAGGTTGTCAATATTCCAAGCGCGAGCCACCTACGCGCTCAGAAGTCTCCAGGCGAAAAGTGCAGCAGAAAGAAGCAACAAACTGTTCAGGTAATGAATACTTAATGACTACTACATTCTTCACTTTGTCCCCATAAATGGGAAAGCATGTTTAGTTAACAAATGAGTGCAAGCAAATCAAAGAGGTCCCACACACACGCACACGTATTGTCAAAAGCCTGCCGCACGGTGATAAAGAAAGACAATGATGCGTAGATACCAGGCACGCCGCTGCAGTGGGAGAGAAATGGACTGTCTGAAGCACAACTCCACATGGCGCTGGTCCAGTTGTAGACAATATGGAGAGCAAAGCACGATAAGCAGGCATACAAACGCATGAGAGCTGGCAGACTTGGCTTTCATTGAATGTCTATTGAAAGGAAAAGGCAGCACCTAACGAAGAATGACATGAGGATGTACGATAAAGTAGTCTGTGAAGTCTGCCACTTTATACCAGGGTATCAAACTGTCAAATATAACTACACTGAGCAAAAAAAATCAATATATTTCTTTGCTAGAGTTTGTATGTATGTGATGCTTGGCCTCTGTCACATCTTTAGCACAGCTTTTTCAGACAGAAAAGTGAAGTTGAGAGAAACCAACATCAATCAGCTGACAATTATGGCCCAAAAAAGCTTTAACTCAGATATTACTGTTCAAGCCTTGATATTGGCACTTTGAGTCAATATGTTTACAACCAATGGTTCTAAAATGAACCAGTGCTCATAGAGGCGGAGGAGGGAAGGTGAAGGATCTGTTTGGCTGATTTTGTTTCTTGTATAGTGCATGATATAAAAGTGACAGGGAACATGAGTCTTTTAGTCTTTGTGGCAAACGTTTGGTAAACATGAACAAGAAATACCCCCACCCCACTTTCTGCTTTAACTAGTGAAAATCTATGTGTACATGAGTTTCTTGACATAAAGTTCATTCTGTGCCTTGGCGGTAGACAGTGCCTTAAGTGGCCTAAAAGAGGTGCCAGTACTCTTTTTTCTTTTTTCTTTTTCCCAGGGGAATGTTCGCATGTGTATAATGCAAGGGAATGTTATTCACTTTCCCTGAAGGAGTTTTATTTACAACTGTCAACGGAAAACCTTAATAATTTTGGTTGGGTTTCTCATTTATTTAAAAAAAGTTGAAAAAAGGTGTATAGACTTATATACATGAATATAGAGGATGTTAATTTCTTTACCTCTAAACAATATTTAAAAACAAAAGTACTGGTCATAGACAAAGTACTGGTCATAGACTAACTGGTGGACCGGTACACCTAAAGCGCTTTCTTGGTGCAAGAGCTACTTTTGGAAGTGACGGGACAGGGTACCGCCGCATACCAGCCCACTTAAAGCACTTGAGGTAGAAAGATACTCTACAATGATAATGACACTGGATGATTGAAATAACGACAAAGCTGCTCCTGGTTTTGGGCATATTTATTGAACATCCATGAAAAATTTAAAAATGTGCCTTTGTAAAAACATTTATATTGAAGAAGAAACACTTACATGACTGCTACATTGTCCTGGTTCAAAATGAAAGCAAACAGCTTGCGCTGTCATTGGTGTGATTAATTCTCAAGCTTTTTTAACTGCCATGTTTTTACAAAAATAAAGAGAATTGATAAAAACTCAAACACTTTCTCTTTTAGGTGATGTTTCCATCACATGGAAACATCATATATGCTAAACAGTAAGACTGCTGCATCACAGCAGAGGACATCCATTTTGGGCTGATGAAAAAAATAGTAGAACATTGCCGGGGGTTCGACAGCCCATCAGAGGACAATCGGCCCTGGTTGTTAAATGCCCTGCTGCCTGGCACAGCGGCAAAGGAGCAGAAACTGCTGCAGATGCTGCAGGCAAACTTTCCACGCTGCAATGTGGGCTCAGTCAGTGCACTCTTTTGTACAATATTTATTTAAAGAGAATAAAGTGAGAACTTGGCATAGTATATAAAACACACAATTTGGATTTATAGATTGTTATAACTGAATAAATAATAACAAATAATAACTGGAGTTCTGTTTCCAGCTCAGTATTTGTCAACATTCACCAGACTGATTAAACGTCACTACACACTTCAGCAATAATGCCAATTGCTATCAATTATACAGTGAAACCTACAGCGTTTTTATACATTTTGATTTCCCCTTCCAATCTGCATTTTGACAAAACAAATTTCATAGCAACACAAACACACTTTAAAATATGCTGATAGACACCAAAGTAAAAGTTTCTTAATCTCAAATATTGTTAAGTTGCTTCCTGAAAATACCAAATGAACTGATAGACCAAAATGGACACCAATAAACTGTTGTGCTACAGTGCTATACTATGGCTGAATTTTGAGCGGGAAGAACGGGAAATAAGCAAAATGAAGATTGTATAACACACCAACAAGTCAAAATGTACTCTTGAGATCTGACTGGCAACATCACGGATAATATCAGAGTGCAAATACATGAAATCTCTCATTCCAGAGAGCGAGATTGAAAATGTATCGGTCCAAAGCAATCATGCATAATTTGAGAAGGGGCTGGCTCAGGCAAAGCTCTTAGTACCGCACACACACTCCCCAGAGGGACTTACGAACTCAATTTAGACTTGCAGCTAGACTATACACTTCTTGATTCTGTCACTGGGGATGATCGTCAGGATGTGGTGATTTGACCGAGCCCTAAGTCTAAACTGGGCCAGGATATAAGGTCATGTTATAGAGATACTGGAGCCTTCAGAGGCCAGACCTCAAGAGCTCCGGCGGTTTCTGCGGTTATCTGCAGAAGCAGCTGCCGCAGCAAAGACAAGCTCCTCCAGAACATCTCCTCCCTCCATCACGACTGACCGGCCAACTCTCACCTGCCCATTAGAACTTTGTGAACAATAAAGTATTTCTAAAAATCAGCAATTAACAAAACTGTTCATTGTTCATAAATATATTGATCGAAATAAAGTCCTTATATAGACTGGTATTCAGTACAAAGTACATGATTAAAACACAGTTAATAATTAGTAATTAATTAAGTAATTAATTCTAATCTATTAATTCAGAGTAAGATCAACCAAACTAATTTCCAAAGCTGGTGTATCTAACTTTGTATAAAACATTGTGATCGTTTCATCAGAGAGTGAATTGGAAAAGTAATAGTTTGACTCATAACACAACATGCTGTCTTCATCTTTATAGAACAATATTATCTTTAACATTTACAAAATAAGCAGCGACTGCAAAGGAACATATTCAAACTTAAAGTTAACTTGCAAAAAAGAGTTCACTATGTTTCACAATGACTTAATATTGGACCTTAATCAGATACAACACTTCCTTATATTATTAGGATTTGTTTCATTTAATAGGAAAATGTAATTCTTGAGGGAAATCTGCACCTGTTCAACATCGCAAGACAAACAATAAGCGATAACTCTTTTCAGTTATATTCTCTCACAATGTTTAAAGCATTGAGCAGTGGAAATCATGAGACCCTGTAACGCACAAAAGGGAAACTGCTAAGATTTTATAATTGTATTGAATAACAATGACAAAAAAGGACCATAGTATCTTCATCAACAAGTATAAAGAATACGACTTGTTGAATAGGCGGGATTGACATGTTTATAATGAAGTCGGTTCGTGACTCACAAGGAAGAGAAGGAATGTAGTGTCTTACAGATCTCTGTTTATCACTTAAAAACTGTCGGTCATTGTCAGGAAAACATGGTTAAACTTCCAGACTAAAGCATACATCATCCAAAAGGGGGGCTGTACAAGGAGTGAGTGCCATCTACTGGTCAGAACGATACTGCATACAGAAGTGATGTATTAGTACAATTTACAGTTGTGTTCAGTTGCAAAAAAAGAAAGTGATTAAAGGATTTTATTACTTCACACAGCAAGACCATTTTACACATATGGACTATAGCTTTAGAAATAACAAACATCCACAATCCCCAAGAGAGCATCATCAGCGCGTGCTACAGTCCTGTGACCAAACTTAATTCAATTCAGTTTTGATTTTGCACAGATTTATGTTAGTTATATTTTCAACTAATACTATATGACTAACAGGTCCAGGTTGCCGTCTTGTGTGTTTTTATGTGTGTTTCCTTTACTATTATCTCCAAACAGTAACAGGTTGTAGATTATCATACACTCTGATATAAAAGCGCCATCATGCTGTTATGTTATTGTGTTTGAATAAGATTTCCTTTGCACTAAGCATTACTAATCCCTCCTTCAAACAAAGATAACAGCCTGGTAAAGAACAGCAAATCATTTGGAGTGTGATAAAACTGTCAATATTTGATTAAAAGCTCAATGGGTAGGCCAGTGTAAATGTATTACAAATAGACACGTGGACTGAATGGACTGTGGTGATATAATGTGTTTACTGAGGTTGGCGCTGTAGCACAAAGATGGTCTCTCTTGCTAAATTATTCATATTTAATTTCACTTTTATGTGTTTTCTCTGCAGTTCTTTTGTTTGAGAATGGCTTTTTTGTCGGTGCCGGATGTGGATTTTATGGCCCAGTTTTAAATGCCTTCAAATAAAGCAGTGTGTTCCCTGAGTAGGCTGGGATTACCTAAGCTCTTGATGCGTCTTCAGTGGATTCCTATTAGCGGAGCTTAAAAGCTGTCATTTCGGTTAAGCCTGGGCAAATTACCTGAGCTACGCAGATCGACGGTGAGGGGGCCGTTGGTAGAGGGATAATCAAAGGAAAATGCATGGAAAATGTAGGATCAAAATGAAAAAAAATTGTACCATAAAGAAAATACGTTTGCGTGGGCTTAAATGGATGTGCAGTTAATTATATTTTTGTATATTCAGAGTTTACTTTCACATGAGCTCTTGCTGTAACTCTAGTGACATAGCTTTTCCTTATTGGCATAGTTTGACTCATCTTTAAACTCAAATTGTAAATGTGCATTTTATTGTCCCAGTAGGGAAATTTATCCTTTGCATTTAACCCATCCGGATGCGCTAAGGCATACAGGAGCAGTGGCGGCCGTAAAAACAGCGCCCGGGAACCCATCTCCAAATGTTGATGCTCGGCTTGCTCAGGACTACCGGGGCTGGAGGAGTTACCTAGTGTGCATGTTTTAGTGGTAGGGGAAACCAGAGCACTCAAAGGAAACAGGAGAAGACACAGGGAGAACATGCAAACTCAACTCAAAAAGACCCTTTTTCGGGATTTGAATCCATTCTTTCTTGCTGAGAGGCAAGAGTCCTATCCACTCAGCCACCCTGCCGCCGTGTCATTGATATGTATTTGTAAGGGCACCAGGGTGTTTTCAGATATTTCATGTGAAACAGACTAAAGGTACAGCACTGAAAAATTAAAAGAGATGGAGGACTATTAAAATCAATAAAAATAAAAGAAATATAAGTAAGAAAAGTGTAGCGAAACGTGCGTGGGAAGCCAGGTCACTGTATAGAAAGTGTCCTGGATTCAGGAACTTGAGTATTATTTTGATAAACGATTAGTTGGCCGATAATTCCTTTGATTCATAGATTAGTTGTTTATATTCCAAGGTCAAGTGATGCCCCCTTGGAGAACATCTTCATGACTTATCAATATATATATATATATAAATATATATATATATATATATATATATATATATATACATATACAGTGCCTTGCGAAAGTATTCGGCCCCCTTGAACCTTTCAACATTTCGCCATATTTCAGGCTTCAAACATAAAGATCTAACATTTTAATTTTTTGTCATGAATCAACAACAAGTGGGACACAATCGTGAAGTGGAATGAAATTTGTTGGATAATTTAAACTTTTTTAACAAATAAAAAACTGAAAAGTGGGGCGTGCAATATTATTCGGCCCCTTTACTTTCAGTGCAGCAAACTCAGTCCAGAAGTTCAGTGAGGATCTTTGAATGATCCAATGTTGTCCTAAATGACTGATGATGATAAATAGAATGCACCTGTGTGTAATCAAGTCTCCGTATAAATGCACCTGCTCTTTGATAGTCTCAGGGTTCTGTTTAAAGCACAGAGAGAACCATGAAGACAAAGGAACACACCAGGCAGGTCCGAGATACTGTTGTGGAGAAGTTTAAAGCCGGATTTGGATACAAAAAGATTTCCCAAACTTTAAACATCTCAAGGAGCACTGTGCAAGCAATTAAATTGAAATGGAAGGAGTATCAGACCACTGCAAATTTACCAAGACCCGGCCATCCCTCCAAACTTTCATCTCAAACTAGGAGAAGACTGATCAGAGATGCAGCAAAGAGGCCCATGATCACTCTGGATGAACTGTAGATAACTACAGCTGAGGTGGGGATGGTGTGTTCAGGGTGATGAGCTGTGTTGCTTTTACGCCAAACATATCGTTTTGCATTGTGGCCAAAAAGTTCGATTTTGGTTTCATCTGACCAGAGCACCTTCTTCCACATGTTTGGTGTGTCTCCCAGGTGGCTTGTGGCAAACTTTAAGAGACTTTTATTGGATATCTTTGAGAAATGGCCACTCTTCCATAAAGGCCAGATTTGTGCAGTGCACGACTGATTGTTGTCCTATGGACAGACTCTCCCACCTCAGCTGTAGTTATCTGCAGTTCATCCAGAGTGATCATGGGCCTCTTGGTTGCATCTCTGATCAGTCTTCTCCTTGTTTGAGATGAAAGTTTGGAGGGACGGCCGGGTCTTGGTAGATTTGCAGTGGTCTGATACTCCTTCCATTTCAATATAATTGCTTGCACGGTGCTCCTTGAGATGTTTAAAGCTTGGGAAATCTTTTTGTATCCAAATCCGGCTTTAAACTTCTCCACAACAGTATCTCGGACCTGCCTGGTGTGTTCCTTTGTCTTCATGGTTCTCTCTGCGCTTTAAACAGAACCCTGAGACTATCAAAGAGCAGGTGCATTTATACGGAGACTTGATTACACTCAGGTGCAACATTGGATCATTCAAAGATCCTCACTGAACTTCTGGAGTGAGTTTGCTGCACTGAAAGTAAAGGGGCCGAATAATATTGTATATATATATATATATATATAATATAATTAATATAAAAAAAATTGTCCACTCACCTTTGGCCCTCCGCGGGCGGTTATCCCTCTCTAAGCTCGGGTCCTCTACCAGAGGCCAGGGAGCTTGAGGGTTCTGCGCAGTATCTTTGCTGTTCCTAGCACTGCACATTTCTGGACCGAGATGTCCGAGGTTGTTCCGGGGATCCGCTGTAACCACTCATCTAGCTTCGGGGTCACTGCCCCGAGTGCACCGATCACCACGGGCACTACTGTGACCTTTACCCTCCAGGCCCTCTCCAGCTCCTCTCTGAGACCTTGGTATTTCTCAAGCTTTTCATGTTCTTTTTTCCGGATGTTACCATCGCTTGGAATTGCCACGTCCACCACCACGGCTGTCCTCTTCCCTTTGTCTACCACCACGATGTCAGGTTGGTTTGCCATTACCATTCGGTCGGTCTGTATCTGGAAGTCCCACAGGATCTTCGCACGCTCATTTTCCACCACCTTTGGAGGAGTTTCCCACTTAGACCTTGGGGTTTCCAGCCCATACTCTCCACAGATGTTTCTGTACACTATGCCAGCCACTTGGTTATGGCGTTCCATGTAGGCCTTCCCTGCCAGCATCTTGCACCCTGCAGTTATGTGTTGGATCGTCTCAGGTGCCTCTTTGCACAACCGACACCTTGGGTCTTGTCTGGTGTGGTATATCTGGGCCTCTATCGCTCTGGTGCTCAGTGCCTGTTCCTGTGCAGCCATGATGAGTGCCTCTGTGCTGTCCTGTAGGCCAGCCCTTTCTAGCCATTGGTAGGACTTCTTGAGATCAGCCACTTCTGTTATGCTCCGGTGGTACATGCCGTGTAGGGGCTTGTTCTCCCATGATGGGCTCTCCTCCAGCACCTCCTCATCTCGCCACTGCCTGAGACATTCACTGAGTACGTCATCCGTTTTGGCCTTCTCCATGATGTAGTTATGGAGTTTGGATGTTTCGTCCTGGACAGTGGCTCTCACACTCACTAGTCCTCGGCCTCCTTCTTTACGGCTTACGTACAGTCTCAGGGTGCTGGATTTGGGATGGAACCCGCCATGCATGGTAAGGAGCTTTCGAGTTTTAACATCCGTGGTCTGAATCTCTTCCTTTGGCCACCTGATTATTCCTGCAGGGTATCTGATCACTGGCAGGGCGTAGCTGTTAATTGCCCGGGCCTTGTTCTTGCCATTGAGCCGGCTTCTTAGGACCTGCCTTACTCGCTGGAGGTATTTGGCAGTTGCCGCTTTCCTCGTCACCTGTTCGAGGTTGCCATTTGCCTGTGGTATACCGAGATACTTGTAACTGTCCTCAACGTCTGCTATTGTTCCCTCTGGGAGTGAGATCCCTTCTGTGTGGACTACCTTGCCTCTCCGAGTCACCATCCTGCTACATTTCTCGAGCCCGAATGACATCCCGATGTCATGGCTGTAGATCCTGGTTGTTTGGATCAGAGAGTCGATGTCTCTCTCGCTCTTGGCGTACAGCTTGATGTCATCCATGTAGAGGAGGTGACTGATCTTTGCTCCGTTCCTGAGGCGGTATCCATAGCCAGTCTGGTCAATTACTTGGCTTAGAGGGTTGAGGCCTATGCAGAACAGTAGTGGGGACAGAGCATCTCCTTGGTAGATACCACATTTGATGGTCACTTGTGCGAGCGGCTTGCCATTTGCCTCAAGGGTGGTCTTCCACATTCCCGCATATATAATATATATATGCGGGATATATATATATATATATATATATATATATATATATATAATAATATATATATATATATATATATATATAATAATATAATTAATATATATATATATATATATATATATAATTAATATATATATATATATATAATATAATTAATAAATATATATATATATATATATATATATATATATATAATCCATCCATCCATCCATTTTCTACCCTTTAATCCATTTCTGGGTCAGGGGGGTGGCAATCAGAGATGCCACCCAAGTCTCATAGCACCAGCCCCTCACTGACCCTCTGCAGGTGGTGAGTCCACAGGATCGTCTCATATATATATATATGAGACGATCCAACACATAACTGCAGGGTGCAAGATGCTGGCAGGGAAGGCTTACATGGAACGCCATAACCAAGTGGCTGGCAAAGTGTACAGAAACATCTGTGCAGAGTATGGACTGGAAACTCCAAGGTCTAAGTGGGGAACTCCTCCAAAGGTGGTGGAGAATGAGCGGGCGAAGCATGCAGAGAATAGTTCTGTGCGTGTATGGTCTGGTCTTGTTAGCGGCCACGGAGGATGCGGCTGTCAAAACAACCCTCCTTTTGGCTATTCCATCCACCCCTCTGGCAACAGTAGTTCAGTTGGTAGAGCATTGGCCTTCAGGCCTGAAGGTTGTGGGTTCGATCCCACCTCAACACCTTCTCCACCGACTTCCACTGATGTCGTTGCGTCCTGGGGCAAGACACAACGCCACTTTGCCCGATGCCCCCGCTGAAAGATCAAGGCTATGCTCAGAAATGTATTAAGGGGCTATGTTCTGTCTAAACAAGCGGCAAAGCTTTTAGTGTTGTGCTATTTTATGAGATAGTTCTTTCTTCCTTATACATCGCAAAATCGATGTTTTCCCTAAGACTGCCTGTGCTCGTTTTGATGCAGTCCTGATTGCGCCTCAGAGCTGGACTTTTCATCTCTCATTACCATGTGATTAACCTCTTCAGACTGAGACACGGAAAAGATCAAGGGTCGCTGCTCATAAAGACAGTGCAGCATGACGGGGGCGGCCTATTAAAGCAAAGGCTAGTGTCTTATCTGCCTGTCTCCTTCATACACGCACACACACACTCATGGGCACACACACTCTCTTTTGTTTTTGCACCTATAATCATCTTTTGAGAAAGAATGCAAGGTCAGCGCTGGTACTACAGCAAGAAATAAACTGTTGTGTAGCTCCACTCAATTAGAACAAAAAGAGCCACTTTAGAAAGCTCGGACAAAGCCCAACACCTGGTGCATGTTGGCAGACTGCAGGTGGGGATGGATTAAAGCCGTCTGCACTCAAGGAGGTAATCATGAATAAAACATTACACTGGAGAACTTGTGGAGGCTGGAGCCGACTTTACAACGGCAATAACTTCGAATGCTGCTCGTCTCCTACTGACAAAAATTTCAGGAGGATACAATCATTTTCATTTTGAATACATTTCTAAATGGTCCCTGTAGTGGGTACATTATCACGTATAAGGAAAAATATGTCACAATGTTTGACCAAAACCAGGCTAAAGTGATGCCCCTTGGATTCTATATTAATATCAACTAATGTTGTCCCTGTAACACTATATTGATACAAAAGAAGACTAACTATAATCTATAGTTAGTAACTAAAACAGAAGACCATATTCTACTCATACAGCAGGGATGTAGGTGGTGGAAGAAACATTGTTATTAAAGGGTTTATAAAAATGTTTAAAGTTTGTGTCACACATCATTGCATCAAGTTATTTTTATTTTGGTGACTGATTATATTATTGTTTTCCCAGAATTTAAATATTTTTCTGCCCAAACACAGGAAAATATTACTTTTGTGACATACACAAAAGGTTGTGGCAAAATTTACTTCGACTAGCAGTCCATAATTGCAGTCAGAGGCCGTGCACTCGGTGATGGATGGACAAACATGAGGAGGTGTGGACCCTTGTGTCTGGTTGAGTCCAGAGTTGCATTCTGCCAAAGCAAAATCTAATGTTTTATCTCACACTACATCAATCACACAGGGATTTTAATTAGCCGCACAGTGAGACCAGTGCAGGGTCAGGTGAGTACATCACCACGGTGACCGGGCCAAAGAGGAGGAAGTTGTACAAGGACACACATCCACAAAATGCAATTATGGCAAGGCAAGGCAGGGCAAGTTTATTTATATAGCACAATTCATACACAAGGCAATTCAAAGTGCTGAACAAAATAAGAAAGCATTAAAATCA
Organism: Knipowitschia caucasica; assembly: GCA_964034765.1. Taxonomy (NCBI): domain Eukaryota; kingdom Metazoa; phylum Chordata; class Actinopteri; order Gobiiformes; family Gobiidae; genus Knipowitschia; species Knipowitschia caucasica. The sequence goes on along the minus strand of OZ035826.1, from coordinate 20,178,698 downwards.
TAAATAATCACAGAACATTAAAAAGAAAACTAAAAATATAAAATCCCTCAGTTGTATGCACAGCTAAACAGAACTGTCTTTAACCTGGTTTTAAACATTGTCAGAGAGGAGGCCTGTCTCACATCTTCAGGAAGACTGTTCCAGATTTTAGCAACATGAATCTGAAAAGCAGCCTTCCCATGTTTAGTCCTGACTCTGGGCACTAACAGGAGTCCAGTCCCTGTGCTCCTCAGAGTCCGGGCTGGTTCATATGGTACTAACATGTCACTAATATATTTTGGTGCTAGGCCATGGAGAGACTTGTACACAAGCAGAGCTGTTTTAAAGTCTATTCTCTGAGCCACAGGAAGCCAGTGCAGAGACCTGAGAACTGGACTAATGTGGTCGTACTTCCTGGTTCTAGTCAGGACTCAAGCTGCTGCATTTTGAATGTACTGCAGCTGTTTTACAGCCTGTTTGGACAGACCTGTGAGCAGGCCGTTGCGGTAGTCTAACCTACTGGAGACAAATGCATGGATAAGAATCTCCAAGTCTGCTTTAGACACATTATAAGGATGTTAAGGGTGTTTTACTGTGTTAAAGCATTATTCAATTGAAAAGATTTTTCTTTTAGATTATTACATGTAATTGTCAGCATTTGGATTTGTCATGACACTTTTAAGCAACTGTGGTTAAAGTTCTAACTAATTATTCTAACAATATGCTCAAGGCAGAATTTTTCCACAACATGTTTTGGTTATCTCAAGGCCAGAGCTGCCAGCACTGTGGCAAATGCTGATTGGACGGTGTCCATTCCTCCATGCTGTACAATATCACTTGCATTTTGAAACATCTTTGTTTGTGCTGTCTCTACCATTGACAATTAAAACATTTATTCTGTCTGAATTAAAGACACAATCCCAATCAAATTGAATGAAATTCCACTCAGAAGGGCCCGTTCCAACTGGGGTTCAAACCCAGGACCTTCTTGCTGAGAAGCGAGAGTCAGCCACCGTAGTGGCTGAGTTGTGCAAAAGTATGTCAGTGTGCATACTGTGGTTTTACTACAAATGGCAAAATTGATTAATTGTTACAGGACTACTTATTAGTGTCATTGTTTGTATTGTTGGTAGTTTAGAATCAGAGTTATTAATTGGTGCATGCATGGGTCTGATGGATGTGTTTTTGCTGATGAACACTTTAATTTCTCAAACGGGGAATCAATAATGCCATCTATCTTTATTTGAAAAAACAAATATTCTTACAAGAAGAGGGCGAGTTATTCTTACTAAGCAGCAGAGTGGGCAGCACTTTTTCCTCACAGCAAGAAGGTGGGCCTTTCTGTGTAGAGTTTTTCCTTAGTTATTGCATTATCTTTGGGCCCTCAAACATGCAATATCGAGCTCATGGGTCCTTTAGCACACCCTTACTGAAAGCTGCGATAAACCCAAAATAAACCTCAACTAAACCAGGCACTAATCTTTATAACATGGAGATAAACCACATTGCTGAACTGCTAAAACAAATCTTTTAAATGGCTTCTTTATACAAGGACTAAAGCAAATGGCCCAAACTCAAATGCAAAACCAGTCAGACATAAGTTCATTCTGAATTAATCCAACACAGGAATAAAGTAGGTCAACAACATAGATCACTCAAAAAGAAGACAAATGAGGCATATAGAATTTGCCCACATACCACATTTAGAGAAGCCCTCTATAAAGTCAAACAAAGCAGGAGTTTTGTCTCTGGAGACAAACACATCGTTCACATCAGACAACCTCCCTGTTAGTCTCCATCTGATTATCCTTTATCTTTCTGTTTACAGGCTCCAAGATGACGAAAGCCTTAAATCTGCTGCAAATCTCTGCGCTCCAGAGTCATGCTGCTGCGTCCTCCACTTTCATTAAATAAGATAAGCCATTAGAGCGACTCACAAGTTCTCTTAAAGCTATAAAGCAATCAACAATCACAGGGGGCAACTGTCTGTTCATATAAAACGTTTACACTCAAAGCACTTAAAGTAGTGGTCTCCAACATTTCTGATCAAAGAGCTACTTTCACAAGACAGAAATGGCAGAGAGCTACTTTCCAAAAACATATATAACTGACAATATACTATTCAGCCTCTTATGTTAAATGCCTGAATCCTTTGGAGAGCTACCTGAAGAGGTTTGGTGAGCGACGATGATAAAAAGATTTGGGTTTACACACCACTATTATATAATGTGTTCTAGCAATAAAAGTGTAAATAATAAGCCTAAAATCTATCAGTTGTCATTTCAAAAATGTATTAACAACATCAAGGATTCTCACCTGCTAATATGATATGGCAATGAAAATGAACAAAATTACACATCCAAACAAATTACATGGGTACAAAACCACAGCTGCCCTTTGGTAAAGTGTTGGAATCACGGCTGACATCCAGTGCCACCAGCTCTTCCAATAACCATCAATAATTGAAAGATGAAGTGAAGGGTCCTTTGACAACCACATCTGGTGCAAGAACTTGCCCTAATGCTGCCTTGATGGATGAATCTCAGTGGATTGATATGCAAAGCACTTTTTTCCAATTTGGCACATATAGAAAAGTCAATTGCATACACAAATTTGACTATGCATGTTTAAAATGCACCAAATATAACGTGTCAAAACTACTTTTAAACAGGGAGTGCAATACTGGAGTAAGTAGCTTTGATTACTCCCATCACATGCCTCTACGTTAAGGAACAGAGCAATCAGACAGGCTTCAGGCTCCGTAAGCCCCGGTAAATCAAGCAATGAGTTTTATTCGCTCTTTCTCCAGTGAATGTTGGGTTATGACCCGAAGGCAGAGAGTTATTTATTGCTTTAGTCTGGACCAGTGTTGACTCTGGGCTACTCATCTATAGTTGGGGGCTAATAGAAAGAGAGCCATGGGAGGTGCACTGCGCTGCGGGCACCAGCTCTGCTCAATAGTCGATGTGAAGGCCTTTTCTCGGTTAGATTGGTGATGTTTTTCAATCTCTCCTCTGTCTATTTGACGCGAAAAGTCAGTGTGCCTCACCTGCGGTTATGGAATATGCAATGAACTTAATAGAGTGTGTACATGCGAATGTGGTGGAAAAGTTAGTTAAAAGTTTTCCAAGGAAGGAAACACAACAAGGCCTTCTTATGCCTCTTTTATTTCATGCAGTCCATAGACTTTTGTACGCATTTTTATTAGTATCATTATCGTTTGATTTGTGGGGGGTTGTATTTTATTGTATTTTAAAATAAAAGTAGTATGTGTATGCTGTTAATTGAAAATGTGTGGCACTAATCACTGTGTTTTTTAACGTGATCTTGAGAAGCAACATGAAAGAAATGTATGTAATTGAATACATTTCTTTGAGTGACACTGAAGCGGTAGATAAATAAAGAGGACTTACTTTTGAAGAGGTTGTTTGGCTCCTGCTCTAGCTCTGCTCTGATCACCAGCCGCTGATTGGTCAGACTGTGGCCGAGCCCAACTGTGCCTATTATTGCTCCATGCTCTGTGCACGTGCATAAGAGTCACACACCCGTATTTGGCACAAAGCATCATGGGAGCTCGTCCACTGCGCAGAACCGGGGGGACCAGACGATGCCCAAATATGGGCGAGTTCCGCTAATCTTTCATTCCCCATGGCTGTTCCAAGCGCTATTGAGCACAAGTCATTGATTTGAAAAAGGGCGTCATCTTGGATCACTGGGGCTTGCGATTATTATAGACATGTTACTGTGATATTACACTGACCAATGTATAACATTATGACTCCCAGAATTATAAGAACTATTGGAACTCTCAGAGCAGTCATTTTGACGGTTCCCATTCATATCAATGTAATTGAGTTTGGTGAAAAGCAACCAAATTGCAACTAACGGCTGCAGGTAAACAGTGTGTTGCTATGGTAACTAGAACTGGTTCTGCTCTGGTGGAAAACCATACTGAACCAGAACCAGTCCAGGACCAGCACCTTGGAGTAAATGGGATTTACCTACCAAAGAATGTTGGTTGCCAAGTGACCCAAAATAGCAAATATTCCGAAAATATATATTTTACATTCAAATGAAAGAAACAAAAAAGTTAATGGGAGAACTACTCACATTGCAAAAATAAAAGTACATTTCATGATAGGTAATGACATAGAAATAAGTTAGATATTTATAGAGAAAAGGACAGAAAGTTATGAAGAGTAAAGAGTGCTTCCAAAAATGAAAATCCATTAAAGTGACAGCTCTGGGAATTCTAGTCTTAAACGCAACCAAAAAGTCAATCATAGAATAAGACATCTATTTCACTTCAGCCAAAGCCAAAATTACAGCTGCCTCCTCTCCCTTTTTTCCATTTCTGGAGTAGTCCTTGTTGATAAAGGCGATGAGGATGGAAAGACACGAGGATGCTGCTGTTCACAGTTCACAAACGCACGGCTCATAAGCACAGAAGACAGACTACCTGCAGCTGGAGCCTTGGACAGAAGTCTCTATTCTCAGTGCTGCCTGCTGCCTTTGTAATAGAAACTCAGTGTGTTATGTTCGAAAATAACAAAGATAAAACTCTAAATTGTCTGCCGCCAAATGGGAGCTTAACCTTGGTGCACGCTGTCTCTATAGTAACAATGTTTTTATGACTAACTCAGGGCTCTGACCCATCCCTAAGGAGTGTATGATTGCGCCCATCTATTTCATGAAAGAGAATCTACTTGTCTCTTACATCCCTCTTGCTTTCAACATAGCAGACGTGAAAGAGACCATACAAGGCTGTGTCTTTAACAACCCGCTAACCCGAGCGCCAACCTCTGCCGCAGCACAGTTTGATATACAGGCCCAGCTGCCATTTCAACCGCTCTGACAGCCGCTGACAGGTAAAAGGAACAACCACCATCTTGGAATATATGAGGAGGGCCTTGAGCAGAGGGGAGGGGCGGAAGGGGGGGGTGTCTATGTTTATAAGAGCAATAGTGAGACTTTGAAAAAAAAACTGGTTAACAAAAACAGATTCTGTGCATGAGTAAAAAATAAAACCATATCTTAGCAAAGGAAGGTTTCTCTCCCATCATCTGTACCTCCTTAGCAGGTTTTCCCAGGTTCTTTTGGGAAAACCTGCAAAGGAGGTACAGAGGATGGGTGAGAAACCTTTCTTTGTTTTGACTAATCCCTGTACGACTGAGAGCTTACACAAACTTTAAACCATATCTTATTATTTTTGACAACTTTTGAAAAGAAAAACATTGATTAAATACAAGGAGACTTAAGGTTGTTGTCAATGAAGATTAAAAAACATGAGAAAATATTTTGCAGATGAACAGTATAAAAAACCAACCTTAGGTGTTTGTGCCGATATATTACAACATTTCAACTCTCGACTCATAATAATAAATATAATGATAAAGATGAATTCAGTATGTTAAATCCAAATATAGTACTGAATTGTATTATACATTAGAGTATTTTTTTGAACTTTCTGTATACTCTTGCACACTAGTGACACAGTAGCATTTCAAGTAGTATTTCAGCTTATTTGTCATTAGTTTTTTTTTTCCAAAGTCACATCATAAATTGCAAAGATGGCCTTATATATATATTGCTATAATGTGCTAGTCACAACATGTGTATCGCGATGCAAACCGTATAACCAGATACAATGTATAAAATATGGACTATTACATTAAAAGTAGTTTTAATGATTTAAGATAAGATAAGATATGCTTTATTTATCTCATAAAGGAGAAATGTACATGTCACATTTGGCATGGGTAGAAACACTCAAGATTGTGCAAAAAGAGAGGAAATGTGCAAACATGTTAAATGCAGGATATATTATGTACAATAAAAAAGTGTCCAATTAAAAGTGGCAATCAGAAACAGAGTCAATAGTAGTGCAGGTTTTTTCAGTCTTAATACAGTGACTTAAAGTGTCTTGTACAGTCTATTGCTCTGTCCTGTTTTTGTGTTTTCAATCTTATTTTTTTTAACACTTGGGTTTTTTGATCAAATATAAATTGCAGTACAATTTGTTTTATTATTATGCAAGATAAAGCTGGATACCACGACATGGTCCAGGAAAAAGCGGAAGAAAATGCAAATTATATTTGTGTAAATTATTTAGAAATATTTTTCTCACAGAGCTGTGGGTTTTTCTTACAGGTCTTACTTTCATTTTCTTCTCCCAATTTCACTTCAACTAATCAAAACATCCTTCTCAGTTTTTCAGATTTTCAAATTAGTCCGGGAGCAATTATTCAATGAAATACCAAATGTTGTTTGTCAGTAATTCTTATACAAAACCATATGACTTTATTTAGACTTAGTGTTTTTAATTATGGAAGTAAAAAGCTGTGTTTGTAAGCAGTTGAGCTATAACCCAGGTAGAGCTTAAAGTCAAAGGCAGGAGATTATGATGCACCCTTTAACAACTAAATTTACATGTATTTAAAGTCTCTCTGGATTAATCCTCATCCTACAGGACTGTTTGAAAATGTCAAGCCTCCTGGACATACAACTATATTCAAAGTCTTTGCATATTCATTCACGCTCTATTTTAATTCAAGCAAAAGCAAAAGCCATCAAAAATTTAAATTAATTAATTAACTTTAAATTAAACATTTAGTGGCAGGAAGTCTGGAGGGAGTTTGAGAATGTCTAAATTATGGACATGGCGAATGCAGCGAGTCATTTTCCCGGAGAAACACTGGCATACAATAATTTACCAGGAAAAATAGCAGCAACAAATCTTCTCAGTCAGAAATGCCTTAAACTTTTGATTGTAATGAATGTGAAACGTGGGTCTAATGCCTTTCTGTCACTGCTATTTTAAATTTGGCGTATCCGCATAAAATCTTGAAGCCGAGCACATTGTAGCATTAATCTTGTTGACGAACCTGTGAACAGTGTTGGTGCCGTTCCAGCAGGATGTGCCTTCACTCCGGGAGAGATCGCTCACACACAACTGATCCGCCAGGCCACCGTAGTATGTCCGGAAGAGGCGCAGGCCACTCAGGAAATCTCTGAACATGAACAAATAAAGAAGAAATATTACTTGTTATTTTGGGGCCATTAAATATATAAATTAGACTATTCACTGAATAATATCTTCAGGTGAAATATATGGTGAAACAAGTATCAAGGGTAATTAATGCTATAAGCCTTCCCTATTAGCGTGGATGAATCTAAAAAGAACCTGGTCTGTTTTTGATAACGTAACAATGTTGTAATATAGTTAAGTAAGTATGTAAGCTCAAGCCACACCAATCTTTAAATTCTACAATCTTACATTCAATTGGTAAATAATAATAAATAATAAATAAATAATTGGTAATAACAATTACCAATTACCAGTTTACTCCCTGCCCTAAGGATGTTCTACTATGGGCCTACCTTTGGCAAACTCTCTCCTCTTTTCTGTTTTCCCTTCTTCCTTCTCTCTTCTAGCCCTGATCCACGACAGCTACAGCACAAATAACTGATTTTATTGCACCAAATATTCCCAAAACCTTTATGTCTGCGAAGGCTGCCCTGGTCACTCTGGCTTCACCTACCACTGAATAAACATATACTACAGTAGGTCTGAATGTAGTGATGAGTGAACAGATGGAGTTATGTGTGGAGTAAATGAAACCCTTGGTCTGTAGAATGCGCTAATTAAATAAAGATTTATTTCTTACTAAAACACTATTGTGTACTGTGGCTTCCCTCCACCACCTGGAAGGAGCTCTTAGCTTGCCTCCAATTTAAAGTTGAGGTCCTCTGAAACCTCAAAAATGTTGTTGCAGTTCCTGTAGTTGTAGTTCATGTAGTTCCTATCTCTCAAAACAGTTTGGTTCTATCGCTGGTTTCCACATGCATGTATGTTTGGCCCCATCTTAGATTAGTTTTTGGAGATATTTGCACATTCTTGCATTTATTGATTTATACTTGTATATAAGTTGGGGTTAGGGTTAGTTAAATAAGTTGAATATTGATTATTAAGTTAAATATTAGCTTTATTACTTAGGGTTAGGGTTAAATGTATACATAAGTATACATTTCTTTACACTAGAGCATATAGGTTATACTTTTTTATGTATTACATTTAGCGTTGGGCTACTGTATACTTGATCTTCACTTATCTTATTTTGTGTTTGTGTGCTCTTCATTCATACTGTTCTATGACCTGTGATGCAACACTGATATTTCCCCGCTGTGGATCTAATAACCTTGTATGTAATGGTTCTGCCTTATGTCTATATTTTTTCTGTAATTCACTTGGTGGGTTTGTGTTGCTAATTGTATTTTATTTTTATGAAAATAACATGTGTTATGTGGTTTTATTTATTTTGTTCACCTATATTTGTTTCAATAAATCCAACAAAAACACAAACATCATATTATATATTTTACTTTCCCATATATTGGTATGAAACCTGCAAAGATCACTCACTTCCTCCGCTGGGCGAGAGCGTCCCCCTTTGGTGAGGACTTGAGCGGCAGAGGCTCTTTAGCTGCACTCACAGACTGCAGCCTTCTGTCCACAGAACCACAAACTCTATGGAGCTGAACACACACACAAGAGGCACACAACTCTTAGTTACATTGAAGAAGTTGGACTTTTCTTTTTGTCTTTTAAAGCTGCGCAAAAAATGATGTAACCAGGTGACAATATGTTTTCATTGTTTTCATCTCCTTGTTCTGCAATCTACGATCTTTGATCTATGGCTAAATTTTGTTTTAGATTAGCAGAATAAACATTTATCATGACATCTGTAAAATGTTATGGTAATAGTATAGAAATAATTAAGAAGTACATCAACCAAATAATGTGTTGTGTGTTGGGAACATATGTTAGGAATAAACTTCCCGTTTGAGCTCCAGAGACACATAATGACCACTAGATGGGGATGTGGCTTTTAATTTGGTGGAACACATGAAGTGAAAATCCACATAACATTGAAAAAGCCCTATGTCTGGACTGAGGAGGTGAGAAGTTTGTGAGAAAACACATTTAGCTTGATTCACAAGGCAGTAAGCAGTGGGTCATGTTCATTTGTATTTGACAAAGATTATACAAAACCAAACTAGAGTTTATTGGAGAGCTGATTCATGTTAAAACAACATACACCAGATTGTGGATTTTGTGTCACAGATGGTGTAAATGACCTTAGATTACAAAAGGTTATCAGCATATATTAAAAAAATATATGGACTTTATGAAAGTTAAAATATATATTATAAAACACTCGAGTGGAAAACTGAAAATAACAATTTTGGTATTTCTGTCTTTCCTACTTAAAATAAACTACAAAAATGCTGCTCCCTGACCTGAGTTGTGATGCGCGGTCCGTTCCTCAGCGCGTTTCCTATGGCGTCATGCAAAAGCGTGTGAACTCCCAGCAGCACTTGCTCCAGGTCTTGTGGCCCGTGCATCCGCGAGGACAGTCCCTCCAGCGATCTCACAAAGTCTCTCCAGTGAACATCAATCTCCGCCAGGCTGGCCAGACACCCCCGCATCACGTTCAGACAGTAGCCCATGCACGGCTTGGACTCAGTCAGGCCCTGCAGACCATGTGAGAAGTATTGATAAGACTGAACAACTTCAGCGAAAGATCAAATTGTGATATTTATGCCAAACATTGGAATTAGCTTCATGGTTTCATTCTCTTCAAAGTGTCTATTTAGAACCAAGAGCTGTAATATTTGATGGAAGACTGAATTATGATGTGATTGACTTTCAAGAGGGTCTTCAAAATTGTCCACCTCTAATAACTTGGAGTATTCTACTGTATGCCTAGGAGATGCCATGTGACCAAATTTCAGGTCGAATCTATGGTGAGGAGAACACACATACATGCATGTTTTTTTTATGTAATTTTAAAATGCCATAAAGAGAAAATACCTGCCAAATTGGTTTAACGCCCACCAGAATCTGCAAATGCTTCTTAAATTGTGAAATTGAATTGAAAACATGAGGAAGATGTTACCCATGTATTGCTTTGGCAGCCTAACTAAAAAACTAAATAATATGACAGTTCCAGGACAGGTCAGTGTAGACAAGATTTTAAGTGGGTTTTTTTTCAGGACCGATACCAATAATTAGAAGTCAAGGAAGCCAATAACAGATATAAAGATATTCAAATGTAGGGAAAGTGAAAATAATAAGTAAAAGTCCAACTCTTTATGTCATTTCAATGCCAGAAGATTATCTACTTTCAACAAAACATAGACCTATTGTATCGACTGGATGTGATGTAGTGTAACTGTAACTGAGAGATAGATAGGTAAAAAGATGCTGATGTATATGATATGAAATTATCCTGTTAGTGTCCTGTTATTTAAGTTAATTTTGTTTGAGATAAACTAATTAAATTGGACAGTATTTTGTTTGCGTATGTACAGTAAGTACGACTCTTTTACAACATACTACTATTAGTACTGTTGTGCAGAAGAGACTAGTGCATGCTTGTGTTTAGTTAAGTTTTATCATCGTTGTTTTGAACAGTATAGGCTAGACGAGGCTATAATTGGACTATTAAAAAGAAAACACAGTAATACACTTAAACCATAGACTGTAACCAAAAGAAAGGAATATGGCATTGTTTGTACACAGATGAGTGTGAGTAAGACAACTCAAACTACAAAACACTATGTTCAGGTACAAAGTTACCTGAGGCAAAACCTGTCCTTCCCCTGTTTCCCAGCAGACCCGCTCTGTGTGTGTGTGTGGGAGCTGACCTGACAGTGTGGACAGTAGTGCATCTTGAGCAGGGCCCGTCTGCACTCGCGACTCAGCTGGAGGTGGTCAGTGGTGTTGATGACCTCAATCCCCAGATGCAGCGCCTGAAGCAGCAGTTTGCCCGCTGTCCCTGAGCGCGAGATCTGGTCGATCAGAATGTGCGGAGCCTGTCCAAACGGCCTCACGTCCCTCCTCGCTCCCCTAACACACTCGGCATAAGCTGGGGAGGTGTCGCTGAGCCCTGGGTGGATCAGGTCGTTGTAGACAAATGGGAAAAGGGAATCGAAGAAACGTTGAACCATATCGTCTACGCTCACTTCGGATCCCAGTAAGTAAAGGCCGATGTCAGTGAAGAGCTCCTGCACTGGCTCCATGGAGTGGTCCGCCATGTTGCCAAAGGACTCCTTCAGGACTGAGACTGTGTGGTTTTCAGCCTGCTTCATTAGCTGCTCGAAGATCTCTGGGGAAAGACAGGCAAAAACCAAATCTAGTGTCAATTCAAATGATTTCATTATTTTTATGATGTCTCAGAGGACTTTACAAAGTTGTTAATTCCCAAACAGTTTAAATACAGCAAATACAATAATAACAAACACATTGGTCCATTGAGAGCAGAGGACCAATTTCCATAGTTTTTCTAATTATATGAAAAATATCATATTTGATTCTTCTTTTGATGATTTTAGGTCGATTCTTGTTTCATTTTGACATTTTCGCTTTGCCGGCAACATTAGGACAATTAGAATGGTTGTTTGTAAAACTAAAAAGCTCCAGTCTATAGTCACAAAAAGAAAAAACATCAGCCAAATATCGGCCAAGTTGTTATGCTAAACATCGGTATCGGCACAAAATTTCACAATCGGTGCATCCCTATCGCACCGTGAGCCTCTTTAATGTCAAACTAATTGGACTCACAAATTCTTAACATACATGTTTTTTTCTCATTGTATAACCTATAATATCTTTGAAAACATGACCTAAGATCTAAATGTTCATACTGACCATTGAAAATAAATTACTACTACATACTAGGTATTGGAAAGGCCGAAAAAGACAGTTGATGATCTCTAAACAGAAACAGAATCATTATCTCCTTAAAAGAGTTCTGTTTGAAAGAGTAATGTAATGTACTGAGTCTTCGTTTTAGGTTATAGCCACATTTCTCTCCAGGCACAAAAGATACTTACCTCCTGTAGATATGTAAAAATCACCGGATGCATAAGAAATGAAATCAGGGTCTATTTGGAGCAGTTATAAATAATATCAACATGCAGAGCTTATGAGTCAATGCCATGCAAGTAAAACATGCAAATGAGTGCAATGACACCACATATATTTGTTATCCACATTCCCTCTCTCTCGGGAAAACAGCAAGAACACAAATTGAAATGATTAAGAGATACATTGACCGAGCCAGAACAATGATGAGTAAATAGAAAGTAAACAGGAAACATAACCATATCGTCTACGCTCCAATCATTTGCTTTATTAAATGGCTGTCAGAGCATAAAGAACAAACTGCTAAACACACCTGTAGAGTGCTTTGTCAAGTGCTGCTACCTCTGGCTGTTAAAGGGCCTATTATCTGAGACAACCTCTCCAGATCTGCGCTGTTGGAGATGTTACAGTCCTGTCATCCAGTCATTCTTCAGTTGTTCATTCTTTCAAAATAAACAGCAGAAGATGTGTAGATTTTTTGGATTTTTTTGCGCTGAGGTTGTGGAGACCCAGATGAGATTTACAGTAAAACTTGACTGTATATTTGGAGTGGACTGACCATGTGCTGACATCACCCATAGTGTTTGCCAAATGTGGAAGAAGCTGATTTGAACTCTAGCAAGCTGGAGCCAATATACTAATATTGGCGTTTCTTCTGACAGCGTTAGCTTCGTGCCATAACCAGGAGCAGATCATGTGTCGCTAAGTTGGTTGCTAAGGCAAGCTGGAGTTTCCCTGCAAATGAAGGCTTCTGATTGGCCAACCTTCATATTGCTCATATGGCTTTTGACAATTTCAAAATATAAATACAAGGTTCATAGAGAGTGCTAAACCATGGATTGTTTTATGTGTGACACAAACGGAGACTGAGTTAGAAAAGTTTGCTTTTTAATGTAAATCAATAGGAGCCAGAACGACTTGGAGAAAACAACAATGGCCCCTTTTGGATTTCATGAAGCTAGGAGGTTAGCATTGTTCATCTATATACAGTTTATGTTTAAAACCTTGGGGAACAAGGCCTTTTCTGTGGTTGGAGACCCCCTCCATGTCTCCCTAGTTTTAAGACTTATCACTTTAAACTTATCATGCGGCATTCAACACTGTGTAATTTGTGTTACCATCTGAAATATTCTATATGTTATTGGTATTCTATTTATTGTATTTATTTGAGTGGTTTCATCTTTTTACTTGACTTTTATTGACATACAGTATTTATATGTAGGCCTTTATATGCTTGCCTTGTGTATGAACTGTGCTATACAAATAAACCTGCCTTGTCTTGCCTTGTACTATGGTGTTTTATTTTCATCTTGCCTCTGTGCAGTGCTTTATAAAATGTGCTATATACATGTCAATAAAGTTGAGTGGATTATCTGAGTTCAGATCAAATAAGGAAATGAATATCAGTATAACTGTATCAATATAAATGTGGCTGTTTATGAAGCAATAACCAGCAAATTGTATAAATATAGTATACAGAACGATTAAAGTTTTCTGTCAAACTAATGAAGGTCTTAACATTGATTATCTGCGGTGAGAGAAGCTTAAGTTTGTTAAATATTACCCATGTGCCACAGAAAAAAGAAACCTAATCGCAAAGCTCAGCACAGCAGTGTAAGTGATGACAGAGAAATATTTTACACATAGGTAATAATATTGTTTTAGGACATACAAAAGTGGTACAAAACCAAAGGGAGTTGAAAAGCAATTTGATTCTCACTTGAGCTGACAAAGAAAAATGGCTGACCAACTACAATTGATAGTGTGAGCGTTATATTTCCCTCCTGCAGTTTATTAAAGCGAGCGTTTCTACAGCACAGCAGTATTGTCTGGGAGGATGGAGCAAAGAGGCTCTTATGAAGCTCATACCAGGGGACTCTAAGTGGATGAAACAGGAGAGAAGAGGGAGGAGGACCTAACAGAGAAGAGACAGAGGTTAACAGGCAGATATTAAAGACCTAAAGACTTCACAGACACAGAATGGAAATTTCTCAAATGAATTCCACGGTGTATGCTGCATTCATATTCATGGTTGCTGCATTTGCATTTAGAGCCATCCAATAAGACTGTGCTCATGAGGAGGACAGCGGATCTTCTGTCTCAATGAAAATGGTTTTGTTTCTCAAGGAACGTTTTGATGAGGAATAATAGTTGCAGATTTTCCTATTGTATCCTATTGTACATCTATACTATTATGTAATCAAACTGAGATATAAGTGATAGAATTTGTAAGTTCAGTATAAATATTGTAGCCGTTCAAAGCTTGAAATAAGAATTTAGATTATACTATGTTACCAAGTGAAGGAAGGTTTATGCAATAAAATTATATAGCACTTTTTGGAACTTCACATGGCATTGTTCATTGTGCATGGTAATGGTAAACTACTACTGAGGCAGACTGACAGACGTTAGGCTCCTAATCTGTGCCATAGGCCAGCAGCACCAATTATTCATGCACACACCAATCTCTTACAAGGCAATGTGAGTGAAGTGTCTTGCCTAATGACACAACAACAGATTGTCACTTTCTCAGCAGTCTCAGCCGCCCCACTGTGGCATCTGCAATATTCCCAAAGGTCTCCTGTCACAGTACAAACTAGACCCTACCCTGCTTAGCATCTGAGATCAGGTGGGTTCTTTTCGCATGTAGGTATGGTTTCACCCAAAAAAAAGAATTTATTAAGATGCACATATTTCAATTCAAGCCGAAGACCCTAGAGTTTCAAAGGTAGTCATGGACACCAGTCAGAAGTCATTATCTGTCAATGAATAGATTTTAAAATGTGTTATCCCGCTTTTGGTCATCACTGATACAAACAATAGAGCCAATAATTAGTTATTATTAGTTAGTAGTTTTGTAATTTTATTGTTTTTCATTTGTCTGTACAGCACTTAGGTAAGCCCAGGCAGTTTTTATATGTGCTTTACAAATAAATATAGATTTTGATAGAGTTTAGGGAAATAAGTAAGTCATATTTAATTACATAGCACATTTTTACAGACCAAGGCGCTTTAACATGTTCAGACGTAACAGATAAAGGTTAAAAACATGATCCCAGAGGAAAAGCCTTCAGCTGTAATCAGTGCAGTGCTTTATTCAGTCTGTCTGTGCTGAGCCGCGGCCACACTGACATCATGTGCCGGTCATGAGGTTGGACCTGTGAGTCCTGGAGCTGCCTTCGGGGCCTCAGTGACCAGAGGCAAGAAGCCCAGACACTGTCGACAGTCAAGCAACAACAAGCAACATCAGTGAGGAGGTCATCTGCCCACGGGCAAAGTCAATGAGAAATTTAGAACGCTCAAGAAGCATGGCAGCTGGCAGGTGGTTTGCTATCAGCATCTAAAGCAGCACATCCTTGAAAATAAATAATAATATAAGATTAATGGATACTATTGCGATTAAATGTGCACGTCTCAAAGCACAATTTTGTTCACACAGAATTGAGTAAGTAAGATAAATGAGCTTTAGAATCATATGCATTTCAGAACATCTTTGAAAAAGTTAAAAACTGAGACATAGTAACTTTTTTCCAAACAAAGAAAAATCTATTCATCCATCCATTTTCTTCCCCTTAATCTATTTCTGGGTTGGGGAGGTGACAGTCAGAGCTGCACCCAATTCACACAGGACCAGCCACTCACTGATCTTCCAGCAGATGGTGAATCCACAGTCTTGATATTTCAGGGGGGCTTCAGGCAAAGTGGGGTTGCCCAAGGACACAAGGACAGCTGACATCAGTGGGAATAGATGGAGAAGGTCTCGTGGTCAGCTTGAACCCACGACCTTTGGGCTCAAAGACCAATGCGCTATACTAACTGAGCTTCTGTCACCCCAAAAACACCAAAAACAAAGGAAAAAACATATTAAAATCTCTAGTTTTTCCTCATCTCACAACTTTAGATCAACTTTTTCATACAGAAAAGGGAAGGTATAAAGTATGAAGTCCTATTATACGAAGATATTCAAATGCTTAAAGCTAACTGGATGACTTTTTTAGCAGCTATTATTGAATTGAATTGAATTATCTGAAAATAGGGGTTTCTTTACTGTGAGCTGGCTCATATCTACACAAACCTAACTCCTTTGGCTATAATCTTTGGTATAAATGCTGTATTATTCAACTTATCCAATTCCATAACTTCCCATTGGCTACTAAAATATACAGTAGCCATGTGATTTACAGTATTTGCAAATTTAAAACAATCTGGGGCGTGCTCGATTATTGGAACCTTGTTTAATCTGTTCCAAATGAAAGCATCTCCAAAATAGCGTTTATATTATTCATATTAAATTAGCATGCACACACAGGTTGATCCAAACCCAGCTTCGGATCAACACCACAGCACAAGTCTTGAGTTTAATTTACAGCTATCAAAGCCTGCGTCTGGCACAATCTGAGAGACAAAGATGTGGAGGAGGAGGAAAAGCTGCACCTCCTACGCGTGGAGCCGCATGGTCCCAGACACAACATGAGCAGAAACACAGCACAGACCAGAGGGGCATCTGGGAGCGTGGGCACTATGTGTAGATGCCAAGAAATTCAGGATTCAAAAGGTACTGGGAAAATATAAAGTGCAAGAGTCTCTCCATTGAAGTGTTGCATGAGGATTATAGTAAAGACCAGGGTGTGTGTGTGTGTGTGCGTGTGTGTGTGTGTGTGTGTGTGTGTGTGTGTGTGTGTGCGTGTGTGTGTTGGTGGTGCTCAGAGGGGCTGATGGCACAGTTTGGTTGCCTCGCTTCTGTCAGTCGTCCCCAGGGCTGATTTGGCTACAGTAGTAGTTTAGCACCATGTACGGGGTGAATGAAAATGGAAAGCGTCTTATACCCCTTTCCCACCAAGAAACTGGTTCCGGGGCGGTTCAGGGCCAGTGCTGGTTAGTTTAGTTTAGTTTAGTTTATTCCAAGCCGGTACAATACAACACAAGAAAAAAATAAATACATTACGATGTTATACAATATTAACACATCATTAGAGAAAGAAATAAAAATAAAAATAAAAAGAATAAACTGGTTCTGGGCTGTTTCAGTTTTACACCAGAGTAGAACCAGTGCTTGTTACCATACCAACACTTTGTTTACTAGCAGCAGTCAACTTACCATTCGTCAGCTTTTCAACTGACTGCTTTTACTGATTTTCCGTTTAGATCAACTTTATTTTACCATATCAATTACTTACTTTTAAAAAGGCTAAAGATTTAATCCAATTGTTGTGATTAGTATTCCTACAGAACGGATTGCAATTTCTGGCCCTGGTCTGAACTGGGACCAAGTCAAGGTCTAATATGGGGATTTTTCAGCACCCGGTTCTCGCATTTTTTGAGTGGAAAACGAAAGAACTGGTTCAGAAATGAAAACCAATTCGAAACCGAAATCAGAATCAGCTTGAAAAGGGGTATATGAGTGTCCAAAAAAGCGGCATATAAAACTGATTATTATTAACTTTGACTTCCGGCAATGCGATAACGGCTCCAGCTTGTACTATGCTACATACTGCCAGTGAACCTCCCAAAAGGCCAAATGCCCTCTCCCCAAGCACTGATTCTTTGTTCCACTGATATGGGTGTTTCTTGTTGTTTGTTAGATGAATGACTCTTCCAGGGGGATATTTATTTGGCTTTTAATGCACCTTTTTTATATGTTCTTAATCAAACAACTATATAAATGATATAAAGGCTTGTGCTGCCTTCAATCTGCTGCAACATCAAAACTTTCTTCAGAAGCAGGTGTCCATGCTGTGATAATAATGTTCAGCAAAGTGTAACAGTGGATCTCACCCAGAGGTCTGAACCAGCAGCAGGCTTCCGGGCCAGCCTCCGGATACAGCAGGGAATTATACAGAATAATTTAACACTGCAAAGCCATGAGGGGGATGAGATTTCAAATATGTGATAAAAGTAGGTGGGAAGATAAAAGCCATGTTCTTATATCTGTTCACAAGACGAACAGATGAAAGTGCTGCCACAAATGCTTTTATTTCTAATTCAAACATCTAAAACGCCATGACAAAAAGGAGATTGTGTCGTCCCAGAATTGAACCAAAAACAATTTTGCTGAGAGGCAGAACAAAAGGAAACAATGAATAATGAATTTGATTTTCTGCTCTGAGTGAGTGTTGGGGCGGATGTGACCAATCACTAAAGTGAAGACCTGCAGGTGAAGCAGCAAAATGTATTCAGCACCTGCATGATTCCATTGCAACAGAGATTACATACATGCATACAACCTAAAGAAACATATTTTCCATGGAAACAAGCTGGATGTATAAAAAAGGCTACTTTGATACAAAAAAAAAACTTTAAAAATAGCTTTTACAACTGACACTTTCCAGCCTATATTTTCCCAAACTGCCTGTTAAAGACTGTATCTATATCCAAGAACGTGCTATACACGGGAAACTGAGGGCTTTAGATTTGGCCTCTGATTATTGAATTATAAGAGTCTCAAGTTTAGATGGTAAATTTCATAAAAAAGAGCAGACCCTCATCAATGTCAAAGTCAAACTGGGTTTTGACAACTCCATCTTCTCAGCGGAGGTAATTTTCACAAATAATTAGATAATACCATAAGAAACAGTAGTAATAACTAAACTGAATAACTGAAAATAGCATAAACTAATAAACAGATAATATGAATGTGTCTTTATTTACATTACGCAGATCAAGGTCCCACAAAGCGCTTTACGATTGTTTGATATTTCCCTATCAGTCTTTAAAATGGCTGGGAAATTGTTGTTGTGAACTAATGAACAAAAAACAAATGAAAATAAAAGCTAAAGACTTGGCTAGAAACAAGTGGTTTGCTGCTTCTAATTAAATGCATATGTGGTTTGGGCCAACATACAAACATGAACTGTTGGAGATAATGAAGATGAGAGCTGTGCTTCAATTTGGCTCCAGCAGAGACACCACCAGGACAACGGTTAATGAGGTGAAGAGCACAGTGTGAGAGGACAGGGAGTGGACGTTCGCCTTCAGTCTACCACAAACAAGACAATAACAGCAGTACTAAAGCTGTGCTAGAATAAGGCAAACACCAACAACTCTGTATGACATTGGTAATAATATTCTCTGAGTTGTACAGCAAAGAGCACTTCCTACTGACTCTTTAGCAATGTAATAAGTAAGTACGTAATGTTCATTTATATAGTGCATTTATACAGACCAAGGTCACTCAAAGCACTTTACAATTGTTCCGAGTGATTGTGAATGAAATCATAGCCCAGTCATTTCAATGTAATGTAATGTAGTGCTGTCAAAATCATTTAGTTAATCGATAATCAGGATTATTTGCGTTGGCATAAAACAATCACACAACAGATGATCAATCCTTTGTCGTGTTTTTATCTGGCTCTTTGTGTCACATTCATTTTACTTTATGATCCTGAAGGTTCTCTCTCATAAAGCTGTTTACAGGCAGGAGGAATGGTAAACTATTGGAGTGGGGTTTTGTGTTTATGCGATGGTTAAATGTCTCAATTATTGGAAAAACTAAAATGTTATATTGTGAAATCCTGTCTTTCTGTTTGAATTAATACCAGAACATGTCTTCTAATATTCAATTCTTATTGCTTCTGGCTTATTTCTATTTCATTTTAAAAAAGACCAATACAGTAAGTAAGCATTAGTCTTTGATTATACAAGACTTGGACAAAATACCATGCTTTCTGTAGAGACCTTGAATTTCACAATCACTATTTTTCAGGGCCCCGCTGTTACTGCACAAATGTTGATAAATTAATATTGAATAAAACCTCCAGTTAGTGCTAATCCTGATATATAGCCCATTACGCATTTACCACAAAGGCCCTTTTAGTTTCAGTTCCCAGCAGCAGTATGTCTAAAGGGCTTTTAAATCTGATCCAATTTTCTATTCTTTCTCCCATAATTGCAGTGCGTTTCATTTTCTTGAACGTACAGTGATCTGGTTAAGTGTGACAGTGAGAGCTAAACGTCGATGAGTTACTCTGAGGGTCACAGAGTGTAGCAGAAGAGAAATGGACGTGTGGCCGAATAATTTTTCTGATAACAGGGAAGTGATATTTTTAGAGGCACGTAAGAGATAAGGACAAAAGCGGGCAGTGGCTTATAACGCCACTAGAGGGAGACGTTTCACATTTTTAGAGAAGTAGATGAAAAACAAAAGCTGAACATTTGGAACATTATAATAATGGTTCAACACAGTATAGAACATTTACACTACTATGGATTTTTTTATAAGAGATTGTCATTACAACTGGCTCAAGAAGATACTTTTCCACTTGATGTTGTGGTTATCTTAAGGCCAAAGAAAACTTATCTACTGGCAACGCGGCAGACACTGAGGGGAGATATCATATTATTGCCTTGGTATAAAACCATCTGAACACTTTCTTCACTACTACTATACACAAATGTAAACGTTTACGACAGAATTCCAACTTTTTTAACAATAGAAAATGAGAATCCAAAAGGACATAAACAGAACTGCACTGACATTATTTTATTTATTATCCATTTCCGGCCTCTTGTCAACAATTTCATATAATTGATTTGACCAACATTTTAAGACCAAAAGTTTAAGACGTAAGCCTAATATTGCAAATATAAATGGGATACATGTTTGGATACACTTACTCTAGACTGCATATTCAGTGCACTTTAAAAATAAAAAAAATACGGAAAATATATATGTTGTTTTGGTTACACTTTATTCTGCTGCAGCATCAGTGTGAATAATGTACTTACATGAAGATTTTCTCCTGAAGTGTATCATATGTTATTTGAAGGATTTACAGCAGTAAAAGAAGCATTTACAGCTATTCATATTGCCTATTATGTGTGCACTTTATTCCTACTGTAATGAGCGATGCGACACAGAAATTTCCCCACTGTCAGACAAATAAAGGTTATGTGGGGGTTAAAATTTGGTTCTTACTATAAATAGTTATACATACAAAATAAAAGTCATTGTGAATACTGTACCCAATCATACCCAATAGAAAATCTTGTAAAGTGGGTATATGAAAAGATTTACGCCCTATAAATTGTATTGTATTGTATAACTGTATCTAATAGACAATTTGCATCTGAATATCTATATCACACAATGCATGTCTTTGAAGCCTCAACTCTTCTTCTTACACAAACACACTGTCGATTTAATAAACCAAACGGATACAACACTGTCTGTTAAAAAAAAAAGAAAAAAAAAACCTGTCCACAGTTTTCCCCCCATCAGCCACAACAACTCCCACTTTGAAGTTTCCCAGGTCTGGAGCGCTCAAATGCCAACAGCTGACCTACGGGTGGCTTGTATTAATGTGATTCATCCTGTGTGAATGAGCACAACCACAACAGAGAGACACAGAGACGCACGACAGGCTGCTGAAAAGGCCAGCGTACGACAGGGGCTGAGTCACACAAACAGCTCAGAACGCATGTGAATGAGCTGCAGGGTGGTACTACACAGTCAACACACGGAAATGTCTTCATGTGGGACAGAGAGATGAAAGCGGCTTTGCTTTTGGATGGACTTTGATAGAGAGCTTTGTTTGGTAACGGTTGATTCTCTGGATATCAATTGGGAATAGTAGGATTGGCTGTATTGTGATCTGCAAACTCGAAATTGAAAATTGTAAAATGTGAATCCCCCACCATGGCACAAGAATATCTTAAAAACAGTGCTTTGCGTTTCATGGGTTTCTAGATATGGTTTCCATCATCCCACCTCAAAATGAGTTCAGCCATTTGTTTGTCCTCCAAAGTTTTCTCAGACAGATTACGTTTTTTTATTTTTTACTGCATTTCTGAAGTGTTTTTGAGAGAAAGGGTTGCGTATGGGGTTTATGAGGATCCGGTTTGACAGTCCAGCTTGTAATTAGTTTAATGATAGCCTAACTTGGGCTTTAGTTGTTTAAAATGCCGATATGTACAGTCCTAATTTAACCTATCAAAGGTCACTGTAAGTAATTCTGATACTGATGTTAAAATGCAGCTGATAAATATATGTATTGTTTGGCTAATTTTGCAATAAAAGAGGTTTTTTTGTGTTTGTTCTGATGAGAACAGATTGGCAGCTCCCAACTCTTACACTCAATAAAAGACATGTTTACGCAGTTAATATGATTTGACTGTGACACAGACGGACAAACATCTACCCAACGGAGTGACAATAAATCTAAATAATGAGACAAATAAAATGACTTCTGCTTTTCTTCCAGGGCAATAAACCAACATCCCTATTCCCATGTACGAGTCCCTCAAACCTACATACTCCATATACCAATATATTTCCTTTAATTATGAATTGTGTATATTCTTTGCATAGACATGTCAAAATGATTTGAAAAAAAGCTGTTAAAAACTGTATAAATATATGTATACATTTATCATTTATCACTCACAAGCTGTTAGTGGTTGTACAACAGTGGCTGAGTTGCGCAGCACCAACAAACTCTTTATGAACCATGTTAAATGAATCTCTGTAGTGGCTGCTGTGTGCTGCCTCTCAGACTTCAGATAAGAGTATTAAATGTTCTTGTATTAGCTGCTCTGACACGGTTGATTTTCTCAGTGCTGTTATTTTAGTGCACGAGGAACACGCCGCTCTGTTATCACACTGGTGCACAAACGCAGATGTCTCAGGGATGAGCTTCTGTCTGAACAGCAGAAGGGTCTGACTAGAAATAGGAAAATAAGAAAGAATATATGACACTAAAGAGGCGACTTACGCTTCATTGCCTTTCCTGTCAACTACTTTGAGTCACAATAATGACTATATCGACTTATCGTTTGTTTTGGGTTTCAATATCTATCATCTGTACATTTTCCCTGTAAAAGTGGAGAGATGTTTATTATTTTCTAGGTTATAGCTGTTTCCATATGACTAATTACAGTACTTAATTTTGCTGTTTATAACATATGCTTTTTTAATGAAATATACAAATGAAAAAATGCTTTCCTGGGATTATCCTGATTTCTTTTATTAGCATCAGTGGCATTACGGAGCTTTGATATTAAGGTTTAAGGCAATCCTTTTTCTGAATCAGTATATTGTCCATCAAAATTACTTATTGTGTATTTATGTCGTTGTGATGTGGAGCGACAAAGAGGGCAGAGCCTTCTGGTACAGGGCATAAAATATCCCATTTAGAAAAAACTATTATTATAAGATATTGAATACGTGTTCAGAGTAAAAATCAAAATGTATATACAGTATGAGTTAAAAAAAAAAGAAAATGCTTATTTCAGCTGAAACCACCATGCTGTGGTAGTACTGTGTCTTCAAACTCCTGATATTTGAACTTTTTTTATTTTTCGAAACTCCAATTGTGATTTTTAAGAGATTTACTTAACTATTTTGCAGCTCCATAAGGGACTAGTGAAACTGAAATATGTTGCTCTGACACTGAAATACACTGGATTGGATATTGGTCAAATATACTGACTTAAGCTAATAAAATATCTGTCATATATTACAGTGAATCAGCTTTAACACACTGGGTTGTGTTTAAGGTTAGAACCATTGCTCAAAGAACATAACAAATGATATAATTGGGTTACATATAGGGTTATTATACAGAATCTTCAGTTATCTTCTATTCAGGTACGGAACCAGAAACGTCACATGTGGTTGCACGAACACTAAACTTTTGCAATAGTCTTATCATAAGTTGTCCTCAGTAAGAGCTGTGTTTTTTTCCCATTGTGCACGTAATAACGTCAGCAAAATAAAAAGATAACCCAGAGTCCAGACTTGTCCAAGGCCTATCATGGCATCATAGTTGTGTCTAGCCGTGCAGAGACGACTGTGGCACGACAACAAACGGAGCCGATCTGACCGAGGTTTAAAGAGCCTGCTAATGTTTTCTACCTTCTCCTGAACAAAGACGGCATTGTCTCAAAGTAAAAACAGTCAGCCAGATAGAGGTGTTACTGTTGTGCTGAGGAGAGGGGAAGTGAGAGAGAGAGAAGGTGAGATGTGATTTATGCGCCACAATCCAGCCTTAAGAACATAAGTCTTTGAAAAATATTTGGCTTGTAGTAGGCTAATCTAGGTGCGTGCTAGGTGCAGAGAAGAGTCAAAACTACTATATTCATCAGAGCGCACAATGTACAAATACTGACTGACTAAAAACAAATTACAGGTTGTAGACTTTGGAAGCTCACCACAAGGCAGAAATTACAATAATTATAGTAAGTTAATTTGTTTTTAGTTTAGTCTTGAATTAACAGATTTATTAGGCTCAAATACAGACATGCACCAGAATACACTGTAGCTAAACAGCTACTGTAGTTCCCATCTGCAGTCCCTTGTTACATTAATTAAAACTAGACAATTAAGAAAATAGTATAATAAGAAGAAAGCTAATTACATCAAATGCTTGATTATATTTAACAAGCTCCATCTTTATTTTAAGGACTAAACTAAAGATTCACTTGTTTAGACTTTCGTCTGCTGAGGCAGCGCCCTTATTTCTTCACTATCCTTGTGAAGTACAGTTCTGTATGAAATGTGCTATATAAGTACAACTGGTAAGATGTATTCTGTTATAAATTCACAAAACAATTTCAACATTCATTTATCTACTTTGTAAACCAAGAGGATATGACCTATTTCTACATGTGAGTGAACCTTTCTTGGCCGATAATATTGGCTACTTTGCAGTCATAACAGCCAGACTACATCACCTAAAGGTACAAAAACCTGCAGCCCGTCTGTCTGTGGTGCTTCATCTGGAGTGCGCTTTCCTCCGCAAGGCTAAAAAGTCAATATTTAAGCATCTGCGGCAGCTCTCCAGCACTTCAAAGAGCTCAGAGCTGCACACTGCACAGACCTCAATGCCACGCCGTAGAGCGAACGCAGAGGGCCACTGAAGAGGGTACAAGTGTTTCGTCATCAAGTGGCATGAACAAGTCAAACGCAATAAGCACGGAAAAAATACATAGCCTACATGGAAAAAAACTTTATATATGGCGTGAAGGTAACTAAATAAAGCACTTCCATTAGGACCATAATGTTTTAAACCTATCAAAAGATACATAACAATATACAAACTAAAAATATAACAAAGCATGCAGACAGCAGTGGTGTCATTTTGACCTGAAACCTGCTTCATTTGAAATTAACCAGAAGTTAACTCATGTTTACTTTATTACATGAACAAATACACCATACAGTCCCATTATGTCAGCTCTATTCACTAATATGCCCACTTTGAACTCGCCAAACACAAACATTCATGATAATAGGTTGTGCTCATGTTCTAAAATTCAATTGGAGGATCTCTGTTTGGTAAATAAACCAACAAAGGATAATCATTACGATTAAGATTAGATACTTTATTCCACATTGAGGAAATGTCAGTGTTGCAGGTTACAGGACAGTAGGAAAGAGGTAGCCTGGCCTTAGCCGTCCGTAAACTCCGGTCAATTATTATTTCCCTCCATTTATTAAATCAGGATTAATCTCATTGTCATACTTTAGTTTCAACACAAAGGAATTGACCTCAAACAGTGACTCATAATGATGTTATAGAAAGCTGGGCTGTGATGAGAATGTCCCGAGCGTGGAATAATAATATCATCATGACGTGCTCAGCGCCTCTCAAAGGGGGCAGTGTTCATAGGTGTTCAACTGTGGGAGCCATGGGGAGCTGTTAGAGGCCGGGGCAGGAGCCAGCAGGCCTGACACAAGTCTGCATGAGACGCCTAATGCACACAGCACGCCTCCGATTACACTTTGGAGGCGGATAATTACATCAGATTTATACGGCAATCATATTGGACGCTGAGATCAGGGGTCAAAGCAATGTTATGTTACTCGAGAGCTGTGCGTTTGTGTTTGACTGTGAATATTAATGCCTATTTATTGAATGCAAAGATGAAAAAGTGGACGTTGTAATGAAATCGAATGGATAAAAATATGTAAAACATTGATTAAATTGTGATTTTGTATTAACCTGGCTAAGTAAATATTTATTCTGGCACCCATCCATTCATTTTCTCGTAGGAGAGGTGTGGTTTACAATTGTCTAAAGCCGTTTATTGGTGTATAAGTTTATTCTATTCTATGACATTTATAGAGCAACAGAAATTTGTCAACAAGGGAAGAAGCAAAGAAGACGAATTACACAATGGTGACGAACAATTATTGCTGTTTGCGCAAGTCATGTTGGATCGGTAAACGGACTATAAGCTGTCATTACCGTCCAGCCATCACTCAGTTTCCGGGCTGTTGGAAATCATTTGAGCAATTGTTTTTTTTTATCTTTTCAATCACTTCCTGGTACAATTTATGTTTTCATTTCTTGTTTTAGGCCTGGGAGAATTTATACTGAAATGGTATATTCAAGTTTCTACAAAAAGATTCCTATTCCTTCCTCAGCCTTAGTAGCATCAGTATGGGTCAAATGCGGAGGGCAAATTTCACTACAGGGACAAAAAAGTGCACATTTAGATTCTCCGGACAGATATCAGGTGAATGGGAAATCATGTTGCTTGAATTATCATGTTATTACTTACTGAATAGTATTAAAAGTGTGAAAAGTTGAGCTGATATTTGGTATCAGTAGGCGTTACACATCTCATTTTGCTGCATGAAGTGTGGTATTTATAACAAAACAATTAATACACATATATTTTGTTAAAGGTATGTTTTTTATGATAATGTAACTGTGATGCTCCTATTTGCCTGAATAAATAAATAAAAATATATTTGGTACAAGATCAGCCCAAGATCTGTGCAATGGGGATATAATAAATATTAGACCATATGAATAGCCATTTAAAACACACCTTGAAATATCATAATATCATAAACATTAAACCTAGCTTGTCCTTTGTATAGGAGAAAATGTTGTGCTAGAAACAAGAGACCTGAATATAACATGCATTTAAAAAAGAAGGTTTGAGTGGATAAGTGAGCTTGCACCTCCCATCTCGTGCTTACAAAGGAGGTATAGATAAAACAGCACGAGAGCCCCCCTAAGCCCACACTGGGGGCATTGATACAGAGGGCAGTGTTTGGGTCACCTGTTAAAACAAGGATAACCTGAAGTGGAAGCTGAAGTTGTATCTACATGTACCTTCTACAAAACATAATATTGACAGAGTTTTACAGTTCATTTTAAAACATGGTGTTAGTTTTTTTAGTGAGACTGTGTCTAGTTCGTAGCATGAACATCTCAGGTTTGTCCCTCTGCCTCAATAGTCTTATAGGAGGCAGCTGTGGAATGTATTTATTGAAAAGTTGTTTTTGTAAAGGCTTACAGTCCAGCTTCAAATTCACATTAAGCTCTCTGCACAGAGAGAGCTTTGAGCTCGATGTTATCTTTATAATAAAGTCTGTTTGGTAGTTTGATACAGCAGTTCTTTGGGAAAAATAACTACAGTATTCTATGGTTCAAGTTCACTTTTGAAACTTGTCCTGGAAAATAAACGTATTACGGAAAACAGTCTTCACAAATACAAAGATTAGATTTTCCTATCTTTATTTACAAACAGTAATAAACATAATTTTGTATTTATTTTGTATTTGTACATATGTCTTTTAGTATCTTGTTTAGGTTATGTTTTGTAACCCGTCATGTACTAAATGAAAATAAAGACATATTCAGATAGATAGATAGAAAAAAACAGACAAGAACAAAAATAAGAATAAAACACAGACAATAAAAACCTCTAAACTTTTAAGAGGCAGTCATACCAATGTTTCCACAGCAGTGAGGTGAAATGTACCGCGCTGCACACAACACTGGACATTAAAATAATCCCAACATATTTGTGATATCGACTCTCTTCTTACCCAATTTTGAGAAATAAACTACCAATTTTGACATTTTCCTGCAAAAAAACTAAACTTTATTATTAATATTATAAACTAATTACAGTCTTTACCAGTTTATCTTGCAGTTAGATATTTAACAATTTCTTGTCTGCATTTTTTACTGCTATGATATAGTTAGCTTAGTTTTTTTTTTTTAAATCATCACAACACTGTACAATTGTCATTCAACTTCCTCCATAAAACTGAGATGACAGCATGGAGACTAAGTGTTCTGGCGTTTTGAGGAGAAATGCTTTTGAAGCTGGAGCCCTCTGATGTGTCCATCTTTAGGAGTCAAGACTTGTTCATGAGTGACTGTGCATGTTGTTTCAAGAAACTATGGCTATAACAATAATGACACAGTGTCTTTGGAAGTACCATATGTGTCACCACAAAGAGCAACAAATATATATATATATAAAGTACATCCCTTAAAAATATTCCCATGCTGAATCTCAGTGTCCTTGATAACAATCAAATAATATTTTAGAAAAAAAGAAAACAAACACGGCACTTTGATACATTCTTCATGACATATTGAATCCCAATCACCAAACTTAAGTGTTGAGAATATTATTTTTTCCAGGATGATATTACTACTTCCCAATTAAACTAGATATTTTTTTCTTGATTTATCTTCGATTGGTTTTCAAATGAAAATGTGCAATGAATAAACTATATGCTAATCCAAAATAAACTTCAGCCAAAACCCTGAATTATTCAAATAAACAGCAGGAAGTGGCTATCTGTGTATCAGTTTGCATTATCACAGTCAGAACCAGACCTCTGACAGTAAAACAACATCCATTTGTGAGTGAGGGCAGCAGCGCAGTGATAAGCACTTCTAATATGACATTACTGAGCCCTATCCAGACGTGGGACAGGAAAAGGCTGAGGAGGGGAGAGGAAACGGGCACCACTGCAGAATCAGGTTTCTGTGCCAGACCGGCACAGCCGTGATAACATAATAATACAACTAATAATAATAATAATTGCCTAGAATAATATCCTAATCCCTCAAGAGTCCTGCTAAAACAAGATGATCTGTTTACAAGAGAGAAACTCAAGAGAAGCACTAACTGACATCATCAAGGATCATTCCTATGGCCACACATATACTGTACATGCATAGATAGTAATACTAGTTGGATTAAGAGCTACTTTATCTATCCGAGGTAAGTTATACTTCATTGTCTTCTATGCCATTTTTATTAGAAATATCTTACATTGTTGATCTAATGTAACCCTAACCCAAAAAATAACAGGTTTTAAAAAAGACTGCCGGCAAAACCACTTATCAATCAGGAAATTTGATCAAGAATCATTTAGCTGTGCTGCAAATTGTCATGAGACACATCCAGGGGTATTGAATGTATGCCATGCTAAAGCAACAGTAATATAGTGGTCAAGGATAACAAAAGTTTATGTTACTGGCCATATGGGAATTTCCCCTTGAGGGATCACCAGTTTGATTTAGGGCCATTGTCCTGACTTTGACTACAGTTTTAACAACAGCCTTAGAAACTATGTTAACATTAAACCTAACCTGCCCTTGACTGACCAGCCCTTCTTGCATAAGACTGAGTCAAACATATGAATTCTCCACGACTGGCTTCTAATTTGAGATTGGCTTTAAACAGGACATTAAAATTATGTCAGGAATGGTGGTTGGGCACAATAACAACCTACTATAACCAAAAGCATTCACTTAGCGTACCAAGAAATCAAAATATCTTCCTTTTGGTGGAAAGGGAGTACATTTTGGCTGTACATGGCTAAATGTATTTCAAATCTGCAGAGTCAGCTCTTCTTGACAAACATTACACTTGGATACCACACCACTGTCCTCTTCACAGCTCCTCTCTAAATCACAAGTAGGGGAAAATATCAATCTGTTGTATGGATAGAGAATGTGCTTTGTCATCTAATTAGGAGACTGGCCCTAAGACAAAAGCTATAAATCTCCATTTCAAAGACAACACAATGTAAACTGCTGACAATGGGAGGTATTGTTGTGCCTTCTCTGCAGGGACAGGCACAAACAATATTTTTGAAAGTGTGTTGCATCCAAAAAAAAGGTCTGTTTTTTCGATAGAAGGATACATATAAATATATTAGAATACACAGATTGTGCTTTGAGAGACTTGATCATTTGTTTTATAGCTAATGATGAGCTATTCATCTTGGAAATGCTTTTGCTTATTCTTGCATTAAGCCTATTTGACAATTTGGGAATAGCAAACGTGTAAATGAACCAAAGCAAGGTCCCCAGCCCTCTCTCACAAAGACTCCCAAAGTGGAAAATAACAATAGAAAGCACAACTAAAAGGATTTGCGCACGAACAGCAGGTACATGATCTAAGAAATCACAGGCTATGATCAACCCAAAGATAACAATGCTTTTTTTGGTTCTTTTGAAAGACAAGTTCAGATGTATTACCTTGTTAAAAATGAGGAACGCTTCAAGAATTTGCATGTCACTCAAGACAAAATGAACCTTTTTGAACCAAATATAACACTATTGAGTGTGTAAATTCTGACAAATCATCCACATATCACAGATTCAGAAAATAATTACATGCATGAATCACTCTAAAATCAATATATTATTATTAAAATCTATTTTTTTGATATCTTATAAATGTAATGTTCCATGTGAAATTAAGGTTTGCTTTGTGTTGACATGTGTAGGCAAAGCGCTCTAAAAAAAAAAGGTTGATTGATTGATTAAAATTCCTGTTTTATTTTTGTATTATCTGTTCTCTTGTGTCTTTTGGAGTTTTACTTCCTGTTCTGTGTCTCTCAGTCAAATACCCTGAGCTCTTTCCCTCTCCCTGTCGGGCCATTGTGTTTATTCCTCTGTTCTTGTCTTCTGCTCTTTTGTTTTACATTAAGTTGGTTTTTTTTTTGTATTCTGAACTTTGTTTTAGTATTCTTGTTTAATAAATTATTTGTGCAGTATTGTTTTTTTGATTATTATTGACAATAACATGTCCCCTTTAATGCCATAACGTGGGACATTCCAGCTGAAGCAATAACTTCTCTACGGAGAAAAGCCGGTGATGAAGTCTGAACCAAACTCGTCTGATGAAACTGATGCCAGAATGATTTCAATTTGTGTCATTGGTGCTGCAGTAAACACAGCTCTGGAGCCTCACTGTAAAGTTTGAGTGTGAGAAAGCGTCTGCTCCTCTGTGTGTCCAGTCCATAGATTGTCCGTTGTCAGCGGTAACCGAGGACCTGGGGACGGCTCAGTCAAATGGACTTCCACAGGCAGCAGTAAAGTGCACAATGATGGAGAGTCAGCAATTACCAACTCAGACACTGTTTAAGCTCTCCAGGGCTCGAGGCTGTTAAAAAAGTTATAAGAGACAACATAAAACTGCAATTAACATGCTTGGGTTCTGTGGTTTAAGACGGCACAAATAAAGGAGCAAAGCACTTACAGAATATATGCTTCTTGAAGAAAAGGTGTGAATCTAAGTCCATATAACGGGTGTTTCATTGAGGCTAAAAGTATGTTTTTAGAACTTTATTTTCCGATCTCAATGAATTGGTTTCATATAGATTATACAATGTCTGTTTCTGTCCAGAATAGTTTTAGAATTGTTGAGAATGAGTCAATTCAGAAAAAGAGTTAGTTACAATAGTTAATTGTCCAAATAACAATCATTGTGGCATTGGAATTAGTATCAAACAGAATTTCCTCAGTTTAAAATGAATATAGCAAACGGGTCCCAAAGGCCACAGCAGCACAGATCCCTCACCACACTCAGTTTTGGTAATGTAGGTGAAGTATCTTGCCTACACAAAGACAGTTTGGCACTTTACAAACGCGGCCGTCCCACTGTGGCACCTGGTGTTCCCAGAGGTCTCCCATCACAGTATGAACCAGGCCCTGCTTTACTTAGCTTCAGAGATCTGACAGGATATGGCTTCCACATGCAGGTATGGCCAAAACATTCCAATGTATCACGTTGATGAGTTTACATGAGTTTTCACACGTTCAATAATTAGATGAGGACTGCACAGATTTTGTGAAAAACACAAATTTTGCCAATGGACTAAAAGAGTATTAATGCATTTTTAAATATTCCAAAATCATATACAACATTGCATTTAGATATGAAATTTGCTTCAAAGATCTAAAAAGCTGTGTTAATATAAGTGGGTTGTGGTTGAACAGCATTTTTGACTGCAGAAAACGGCTGGATTGTCTTGGGGTTTGACTCTGAATAATCCTGCTTCCCTCTAAATCCTCAGACTTCAAACGCGCCGGGAAAAAAAGAAAAAAAAACTGTGAATAGGTCCTGGCGTCCTCCCAACCCTCTCTCTCCAACAATCTCCTTTTCTTGCTTTTTCTTCATAGCATTTTTCATTCCTTTTTGCCTGGATCAGTTGTCCAAACCCAGAATCACAAAGCCCGATCTGGGATTGTATGGGAAATCTCGAATAGGAGGCCCCTATGCTCAGGCCATCACACACACACTATATAACACACAGCTACGCTTGTAAGCAGTAACGACAAAGACATGCGGACCCCACGGACAAAGAAAATGAAAGGTCGTTCAAACAAAGCACTATAGATCAGGTTAGAGGAGGATTTGGGGGCGAGTGTGAGAAAGCCTTATTCAAAATCCTCAAACAGTCACTCAGCACATTCAATATTTGCAGCTATTAATCAACTGTTACTCTTGACGCGCTGTAAGACTGAGGAAAAGTTCAAATAAATGCATTCATCTATTCACCTGCGCCTGTATACTGGACAAATGGTCCAAGAGAAAGAGAGTTATGGGTCTAGTGAAACCAGAGGAGTTGTCCAGTGATCTTCAACTTCTACTCTAGAGGGGCAAAAGCCAGAAAACCATTATTGTGTGATTCAAATGTTGTGTTATCAATACTCTTGCAGATGTGATGGGTTAGGGATGCACCACTACAAAACCGATACGAGTAAGTTCATTTGAGTACTTGCCGATACCGAATACCAATATGAGTACTGCATTGTGTTATTCCTGGGAATTTATAAAAGTAATACAAATGAAATAAAATAAAAATAAAAAAAACTTCTCATTTCAACATTAAGAAAATGCTTTAACAAAGGCAGCTGGCAGCTGTTGTAAGGCTAATGTAATTTTTTTAAATGGATATTGTGGCTGGCATCAGGTCCTATGGTGTGAGTATGAGTACGAGTAAAAGCCCATAGTATCGACCCGATAGCCAATACCAGTATCGGCATCGGTGCATCCCTAGTTGTAACGCCTAACTAGACAAACATTGAGAATTAGCCCTGGAATAAAATGTTGTGGGGTGTAACGTGTTCTCATGAAACATACTTATCCCTATCAAATGAGCCCAATAAAAATATATTTTGACCAGTTTTTGGAAAATACAATTCCTAATAAATAATTCTGGTCATCAATTTGGTGCCATAAATAAGGTCAATAAAAAGGTGGTATAGACAGGAGGTTTTTCAGTTCAATCATGCTTTCTTATGATATTCAGATTATCTATGAACTTCTTTTGGGTGAATTAGTTTGTTTTCCTCAGATCTGTGCATTGTTGTCTTGACACAGAAAGGACCAGGCCGACTCTGAATCAGATCCAGGACTTTCTTGCTGTGAAACATAATCGCAACCCACTCAGTAAAAAGAGTCAAATCAATGGTCCCATTTGTCAAATCTCATCACTCCTTGAATAAATGGGTACTTTAAAACATGATCTCATGAATTGCAAATGTAATCAAAAAGCACAATGTTTGTCTTGAAAATAGCCTCGTAAGCTTGAGTAGCTGCTGAAACAGGCGAATGGTTACTGATGAGACTTGCTGTCATAAAAATCAAGTTAACTGAATATTAGTGAGACAGGTGGCATTTGAAATGTTCTTGCTCTTATTTTGTTGTTGGCAGAATAATAAACTTTCCATTGAACTAAATATTACATAAAAGTTTAGCAGATTATAAAAAACAAAAGAGTGCATGTCTTCCATAAAAAAGAGCCTAAAAGCAGCGCGCTAAACGAAGCAGTTTCACAGAAAGGCGTGTGTCCAGATTGTGACCAACATAGAACGTTTACAGGAAAAGAACTGTGAGTGAAGCCAAAAAAGCTGGTTACAAATGTCTACAGTGTCCTCTGTACAAAATGACCCTTTTGAACTTGAGATTCTTGGATTGAAAGAGGCAGTCATAATAGGTAAGTGTGGCTGCAGACTAAGGGCTCATTTGTGCACAATAAGCAGTAAGAAAAGCTTTGCAAGTGCTGGAGTCAAAAGAATGGACATTTGATTCAATAAAAATAAAATAAGTTGTGAAAGAGCTATTATTATCTTAGCTGTTGAAATTTCAAACTTTGCAAGAATGCATTGAATAAATCTAGATCTAATTTTGCAGCTCCCATAAATTCTTCATCAAATTGTCAGTATTCATATTAAAAAGATGTAAAAATGAATCAGAGTTCCACACGGACTCTCCAGGATAATCCAAGTTCACAAGGAAAATAGATCTGCATTTAAATTTAAAGTTACCCAATAAAAGTAGTGGTAGCAGTCAAAGGAGATACAAGGCACTCTAAGTCAGTAGTAAAAGTCCTTTATTGGCATGGACACCAACGCGTTTCAACACAGATGTACAGTATCTGCATCAGCTGGAGGGCTGAAAGTCCATCATTGGTGTCACATAATACTAGAAAGGTTTGCATAGATGTCCAACATCAAATAATTTATTTTTGGATCGCAAAATCACCAACCAGTGGGACAGCACGGGGAGTGTTGTTACAGTAAAAATATGTCAATTTTGTCACAAATATTTTGTCCCCCAAAGTATGGATCCAAAATATTTTCCTGAATAAGTCTATATCCACCTCATGAATCTTTTTCGACCAACTGCAAGACAACTTCTATTAGGGGTGGGAACCTAAGGGTACCTCACGATACGATACGATACGCGATACAAAGCTCACGATAACGCTTATATCACGATAACGCTTATATCACGATA
The DNA here is from genome assembly GCA_964034765.1 of Knipowitschia caucasica. Lineage (NCBI taxonomy): Eukaryota > Metazoa > Chordata > Actinopteri > Gobiiformes > Gobiidae > Knipowitschia > Knipowitschia caucasica. The sequence continues at coordinate 20,143,993 of OZ035826.1, read as the reverse complement.
ACGGTTATATCACGATAACGATTATATCACGATATGACGATTATCGATATATTGGTCAGCAATTTACCATATGCCAATATATGGCATAAATAAAACTGAAAAATGTTAAGTGAAATAATACACTTTATTTCATGATAAATGGAATGGAGATGTGTAATGTAGCCATAACTTGATTATTGATACTAATAAAAATTGAAGAAAAAAAAACGATACTTGGCAAATGCATATTGATAATCGAGAGAGAGTCGGGAGAAAGTATAGCGATATATCGAAAAATCGATATATCGTCAAACTCCTAACTTCTATCAAGTTTTCTTGAATCACAGTGATACTGGACATGTGAGCGTATTATAACCCTCTTTCAAAGTGTTGCTTATTTGGCTACCTTGCTCTGAAGAATATACAGTACATCTGTGTTGAAACATGTGTTCAGGCTGAAAAAGCACTATGTATCAACTCTTGTGTTCCATTAAAATAGATGGAATGTTTACAAATTCGATAAAGACATGTTGATTTTTGTCACTACAACTATACAAACAAAGGTAACATAAAGAAGGAAGGAAAACGTCATTTTGTGTGATTGTGAGTTTACAATCTCATATGTTAACAATTCAGGACACAAGCGTAAACAGCTGCATCATATTTATTACAGTAAACCCGGGCTGTATGTCATTGTCATGCAACTGAGGCTTCAAATATATTTCAAGATGGAAGATGGATTACCATCTCCTGAAGCACAGGAAATGAAAGTGACCGATGTGTGAACAATAAATGCTCCAACTGCTGATAAGCCATTGCCTCCATCTCTGTGTCTCTACCTGTTTAGTAACTAACTTTAACACTAATGAAACTGTACAGAACTGTTTTATTCTCTGATCTGTTTTTGGTGAATCGACAACTTAGTAAACTGCTCCATGTCAACTGCTATTGGGATTTGGGGCTATGCAAAAATAAATTGCAATGAAGTTAAAAAAATCAATTAAAACTTCTTAATTCCATCATTTGGCCCATTAAATTAGATTGTGAATAACAATGTGCAAATTTCACACGCAAACACACGCACACAAAACATCATCACAAAATCCATGATTTCTATTCCATATTGCCCTCACTCAAACTGACTGCTCTCCCCACCCCTTCAACCTACAGCTAGTTTAACCTAGGATTGGTCAACAATCTCCATTCTCAAATCTCAATCTAATTTTACATGGAAACAAAAATGCAATATTAAATGCCTTTCTTTCCTTTTAACTGTTGCCCCCTGTGATAAAGGCTATTTTCACAAATCAAGTAAGTGCCTGATCTTTTATTTTTTGTGTTTTTTATGAACATTGCTTTCATTTTTTTTCATATCATCCTTACATAGCAGAAGCTTCAAAGTTCATAAAATTTCAAATTCACTGAAGCCTATACTTAAAGTGTGGAAACATGGTGTCCTGATTGAAAATATAACATGATTTTAAATTATTCTCTTCCATTCGAAAGCTGTATACCATTACTTAAAGGAGACATGTGTAAAATAATATTTAGATTTTAGATTAATGTAAGGATATGCATTTATAGTACCTCTCTCTCAAGATAGTTTAGTTCCATCATTACAATTGCATGCATTGCAAGGCCTCTGTCATATTTTTAGATAATAATAATTTTAAAAAGAAGGACCACCCTCACTCAGCCAATCAGCTCTCATCCAAACGCATCAAACGATCCCTCACTGGGTTCTTCTGTACATCCAATGTCCAATGTGTTTGAATAGGATGAAAACAGCATGTTGTGGTTTGATTTGCCCACAGCAGTTTACTTTTATAACATTCTCTCTATTGGGACCGTCATTTAACATACAGTTAGGTACCCCATCTTTAATAAATACACATAATAAATAACCTTTTAATACACACATTGGGGCCCCTTAATGTTGTTCTTCACTGTCGGTCCAGAATCGTGTATTAACCTCTTTACCGGCTCCCATGTGGGTATAAAACACTTATTATATTTATAGGAGCAACAGCAGTTTAAATCCACACTCAGCTCAAAGCTCCAATTGGCTCCAAATAAATCCTCGAATCAAAGTGCTGCTTCAGACCAGGACTCTGCTTGATCTCAGGGTTTTTCAACGCCTTCACCCCAGCACTTTCTAAAGCATTTAAACCTTATATACCAAGTGCATTGCAGAAAATATGTGGCTCTTTTCATGAGTCTTTCTGAAAGGTACATAATATTTCATGCCAATTTTAAGGATTTTTTTTTTTATTGTAGCCACTACTAGACACCTTTATGTGAAAATAATGAGACCATAGTTTACATGTACTGACAAAGAAGATCTCAAACTGTGTTACAATTTTTGTTTCATGTTCAGAGAGATAAGCTTTAAACTAAGACGAGAAATCTAATTAGTGACAGAACCAAACTTACCAGGAGAGATTTCTCAGATGCCCTCTACTGCAGTGTTAAATTATAGACTCCTTGGGAAGTTGTAATGTCACAAGAAAGTAACCCATTGGCTAACATGGCATGCTTATAACAGCTAACATGCCCAGGTGAAGCTAAACCTCTTATGACTTTATTTGGACAAAAAAATTTGGTTAGTAAAACAGAAAATTGTCCATAACCTACCGACTGATTCTATGCGTATATTGATTCGAGTTGACCCTGAATGTAGTTGAATATGGTTTTGGGTATAAAAAGCACAGTTACCAACGGTAAAAAAGGCTTGGTAATTTATTGTTTCATTCAAGCAAAACATAACATGAGGTATAACATACAATGGTTGCACAAGCAGGGCGCATATTATTTGAAACGTGCATTGGACTTTTTAGACTATATTTCAGATCTATAACAAGACCAAGGCAATACTACAATCCTAATGCTCCAAGGTTTCAATCGGATTTGTGCGCCGCCAATGGTCTAAAATTAAAGAACCACAGCTCTATACATATCTTTTGAAAAATTTGGCACTTGGCATTTGGAACACTTTGTTCTCTATTGTGACAGTGTGGTTTCCTGGACAGGAGACAAACTAGTGCGATGTGCAAACCACTGTCCCCTGAAGCTGTGCTCAGTGAGCTGCATACTTGTGTGGACGAGTGCTGAATGAAAACATGCGGTTAGGGCAGGCCGCCGACAGACACAGGACCAGAGAAGTGGTCAAATACACTCAGAATATTGTCATTCTAGCTCAAAAACCATTATTGGAAAATGTTTTTTTCATTTATTGTAACTTAAAATCCCAGCAGCAGTTGCATTGAAAGACTGATTAACCACAGGCAAATTAGAAATCCAATCCAAAAATATTCAGAAATAAAGAAATGGGGGTACTGAAAGAAAATCTTAAAGTTTGAATTGTAATTAATTTATTATTGATTGTAATTGAAAAATATACCCAGTGTGTGACTTTCCCTTAAAGCTGGAGTTCTGTTTGTTGTCCAAGCAGGAGGCTTGAAGGACAGTGATGATCCAGGAACTGTAATGACATTGACATTCGCTCCCTATGGACCAATGGCTTCTATGGGTTTGTTATTGCATTTGCTGTGTTCGAACTGCTTGATTCTCTGATCTGATCTCGTCCGTCAAGACGGCTGCTGTTATGATTTAGGGCTATACCCAAATACATTGACTTGAATTGAACTGAACTGACTTGAAAAAAAAACATGAAATGAAAAAAAGTGAGGTACTCCAGCTTCTTTCTTATTGTTATTGATGAACTGACATAGATACATGTAGCTGAGTAGAAATACAGTGCACTTTTTAGCGACTGAAGATCCATCATGTTAATGTACTTTGGGAATAAACAGCCTTGGATCATTACAGCCAATAAAATATATGCACTGATCGCACTGTGTCCCGAAGGAGACAGAATTTAAATCATGTTTTACGGCTTTGTTGCCTATGTCTGTCTCCTGGGAGTTTCAGAGGATTTTCCTCTCCTCTCGGCCTCTTCATATGAAGATGTCTAATTGAAGGCTGAGCACAAAACAAATGACTACATTAGGCCGCTGTCCCGTTTAGCTTGTCTTTCTTCCCTGTTCTCATTTAAATTATAGTGCACGCCACGAACAAACACTGAGCACATGTTTTTGAAGCAGCCCACCCAACCTGAACTATCCAGAACTAAAGGTGGTCGCACTGTTACAAATAGAAACAAGTTGTATCACATGTATATCACATTTGTATGACTCTTAAATGACTGAATATTATATAATGTATATACCATTTGAATCTGTCAAATAATAAAGTCTTCATACATTACAAAAGTTATGGCCCAATGTACAACTTGACTGCAAGGTGATATCCCTGAATACCGTAAAACAAATCTTGAGTGCTCTGACTTTTAATCCCCACCCTCTGGCAAAATTGCAAACCACAACTTTTGAAATAGAAATATAATTTAATTATGTTCACTGCGGTTCGGAAAATGCCCAGTATATGATTGCATTCCATAGACTTTTTGCAAACTTAAAATATGCATTTTTGGACTTAAAACTCTGAAATGATAGTATTTTGTTTTTCTTCTATTTCCCTTCTGTAGGTGAACACTCATGAAACTCTAAGCACTGTGAAATTGATGCAATTGAAAGAATGACAAGAAGGCGTCTGGGTTAGGGTTATAATAAAATTCTTTGTGAGTTTTGTGTGCTGGCAACAACATACCTGCCACGAGACTGTCAACGAAAGCCAAGAACAGGTCAAATATTCAAAGCATTGTTCAATACTACAAATCCACTGTTATTTTATCTAGTAATGTTTACAGTTGATGGGTCTTTATTGCAATGCTATATTTTTGGCGACACAATATGCTTTTGCTTTTTTAATGCTATTGTGAAAACTTTCACAAAAGCCAAATTGGCCCACAATCACTCAGCAGCATATAGTAGCTTTAATTCAGCGTCACTGAATATTCCTTGATTAAAAGTCAAACACTTTATCGGCATTTCTTTCATGGAAACATTTTGGATGGCTGTGTTGCAGCTTCAACTATTGAAAATTGTGTGGAATTTGTTACATGCCAAAATGTTTAAAGCAGTGAATCAGAACTATTTCAGTAATTGATGATCTATTGTAATGTTTGTATGACATGTATGAGAACAGTTATCCAGTAACTTAAAACCTGACACCAATACTTTAACAAATGAGAGTGATAACTACACTGTTCCCCCTAAATAACAAATATAGAAGCAAACCTGATCAACCCCATATACACATTTTAACATACTCAAACGTTGACATGCACAAAACAATGCAAAAGCCATTATGTCAGAGTACAAGCAGAGCAGACTGCCCTTCCCGGCATTACATAATTTCAGCAGGACATATAACACTCGGTTTGACAGAGGAATGAGCTGAGAAACTGCTGCCATTTGCTCAGCAGTCTCCGCGAGTGTTGACTGATCGGGGCTGATGTTGACAGGGAACTCCGTTTGGTTTGGCTCACACTGTTTCTCACAGAACATGTTCATAATGCTCCTTTAGACTGCACCTTCACCTCTAACACACAAGTGGGTTGTTCTTGTGGCGGATGTGTGCTGGGAATTTATTTAAAAAACTAGTTGCAAAGTATCAGAGTTTTTTCAGCTTCGGTTTTATGATATTATACCTTATTTTGAATGTCAAGTAAGTGATCTTTATTTATATAGCGCCTACAGACCAGAGTCACAAAGCGCTTTACAATAAAATGTTAGCAGAATTAAGTACAAGTATATAAATAAGTGTCAATAAGTGATTAAAATAAATACTATCTGCCTCTAACTCCGTAAACTATACCAAAGGGAGGAGTTGAATTATTTTGAACTGTTGTAAAATACCTGCTGCAGCCACAACCATGTTTCACTTTAGAAACTGACAAAACTAATTAAGGAGCACTACTTTTGTTTTAAAATGCAGCTTTAAGTCATGGTGGTCCAATTACATTATACTAGTACAGGGCTGAGACAGAAGGGGCGGAGTTACACGTTAGTTACTTGGAAGTTCCCAATGTGGATAGATCTAAAAACAACTCCAGGTCTGTTTTTGATGGGGGACCATTCTTGAATAGTGTAACATATAAGCTGAATGTATAATATGTCTCCTTTAAATCAACATCTATTTTTTATGTATATATTGTTGATCAAATACAAATGTGTTTGTTTAGAGTAAATTCAAATGACCTGCATGCTTCAGTAAGTTTTGCTGTGAACATGCACATATACTTTTAATTCTGTTGAGGATGAGGTTGAGGACGTCTTACTCTGGGCACAAGAGTCAAATCAGACTAATCAGACAAAAAGTCACTAAAAGGTTGGCGATCTGGTTTCATAACAGCATAACATTTTTGTTTGGTCATGCTCGAGCCGATAAGCTCAAGTAACGTGTTTGACTGCAGTAACAAAGACACGCCTCCAGGGTAACCATGTTAGACACTTTACTGAGCTACATTATATTTTTGACCCAAATTTTAAAGTTGACGTACGTGCTGAGCAGCCAGTGAGGCTCAATTAAGGCCTAGGGGTGGAAATAGCAGACAGAGCAGGCTAAGACACAACTTCAGCTTTGGCAATAATCTTTTTTTACTCACTTAAGGCTGTGATAAGTCATTTTTAAAGACTTCTATTTTACCAATTGATAATTTATTTAAATGTACACCTTTAAAATGCTAAATTAATTTGCAATTAAACAATGTTGTATTTCTTCCTAAAATCTTTGCAAAGTACATCGCTTTTGATGGACAAATTTAGGAGTGTTTGGTTGAAACTGTGACAATTTTCTACTTCAAAAGCCTGAGCCGACAAGAAGTGAATCATCCGAAGACAAAAACAGGGCAATGCCAGAGCAGAGTGCTAACCACAACTAAAACACAGTCATCCACAGGCTCTCCCTGTATAATATCATAGTTTGGAAGGAGGGCTGTTTTAGGATGGTTGAAGTGAATTGGTTTAATGATGTGTCTGTGCTGTACAGTTAAGTCATAAGCCGGCAGTTTGTTGCCCACCTAAATGAACCATCACATGACAGATATCAGTGAGAGTGGGCAGAGAGAGAAAACAGAGCTGTAGCCTGTCTAAGATAGGACCAGGCCAGTAATGACAACAAACAACAATGAAAGGCAAGGTTGTATCTTAAAGCAGTTCTTAGCAGTGAGTGGGATGAATCTCTGGCAAGGGCAACACTGGTAAATGCAGATTTCTTTGATTTCTTTGGGACTATTGTGTTGACTGTATCTATAAGATTTTTTTACTGGCATAGTTTTTACTGACTGGTATTGAACAAAAAACATACTTAAAGATGAACATTGCTATGCATTTGCTCCTGCATTTTGAGTTCTTTCTTGTTTTTCACCTCATGACCAAATGTGGCTAAAATCAATGCAAAACTGCAATTTATAAACTTACAAAACACCACTAATGCAAAACATTATCATTGTCATTATTATTAGTAGTAATAGTAGTAGAAGTAGTATTTGTCATTGATTGCAACATTGATTGCTTCATCTTGACTAAAGTCAAATTCTGCTGAGTTTGCCCTGAATTTACTGTTGCTATGGTTCTCTTACTTTTAAGTGTGTTTGTCTCAACAGAAACACAAAGACACTTTGGGCTGAGAGCTGATTGGCTGAGTGAGGATGGTAATTTTCTTACAGAAAAGCTTATCTAAAGATGTGCCAAAGGCCAAAGAATATGCATTAATGTGAAAACCAAACTGTGTCTAGAGCAAAAGATTTTATAACATAGTTCCAATTTTTGTAGTATGAAGACGAGGCAGTATAGGCAGGCCCCCTAACTTCAGCCTCGGTGAAACTATATTGGTCTTTGAAGTCACTTGAAGATGGTATTTGAACGGATGGTGAAACTGAAGCATCTAATAGATATAAAAAGCTGAGTTGTGAGTTTGGGATCACAACTTGAGGTAGCGAACGTTGTGTGTTTGGTTCTAAGTGGATTCTGTCACACTGCTCCCACACAAACCCAGCGTCTAACCAAATGTACACAGTAAAGCAAACATTCTCCAGCGCCCTGCAATCATCCAGGGAGAGACACTACTAATAGTAAGACAAACAAGAGCAGCAGAGACGAGCCTTTGTCACACTGTTTACAGAATCACTGAGAATGCAAGAATGCAATGGTCTAAAAATACAACCTCTAAGCACAGAGAGCATATAGAATTAAGGTGTCTAAATGTAGCTTAGATCAACAGTTTGAAATGTTACTTCTTCTACAGCTTCTGGGGGAAATGAGCTTGATTGCAGAGTAAAACATGTTTTTCCAAGATTTTTTTGGCAAATAAGATACTAATATTAAACATGTGGCACTTCCTAACATACAACAAATAACATTACAAGAAAATCCAAATAGAGAGATACTTTGTTTATGGCTTATTACACTTTTTGTACAACATTTCCTCAAGTTACTTGAGATTTGTTTTATCATGTGTCTAATTGTCTATTTATCAGCATTAGTGCTACCAACTTACATTAGACTAGCCAGCAAGCCATGGCATTAACATAAAAATAAACTTTACTTTTAATTGATCTTTGATAGGTTGATAGCTAGATAGAAAGAGAAACAGACACAACTTTTGGAGAAAAAAGTAAAAATGGTAAAAAGATAACAAAATGATTTTAAAATATATATGGTCTTTACACATTTCTATATAAAATGTGCAAATAACTTGATCTCAGCTGAATAATATTTTAGATTTGCATTGGTTAAGCCAGTGCCCTTAAGCCATTTTAGCCAATATGAATAACGGTTACCTTGAAACGCAGCCACATTTCTGGAGATGAGAAATTTCAGACTGGAACTCGACATCTGCAGCAGATTTTGGATGTCCCGTTTCGCAGCCAGCTGGTATCTCTCCTCCATCTTTTTAGTGCAGCAGGTCAGATTTTTGGATGTGCAAACTTGAAGATCTGAACCTATTTGAAAAAAACATGTGTTGTTAACATTATAGACAGTTTTAGATCAAAAACACTGAGCATAATGCCTTGACCCATATTTGCTGAAAGACAAGCTAAGTGGATTTGAAACTCCAAAGCGCCTTGAAGTATGAATAACACAAGCTGTCCCATTGCATTTTCTGCCTTGTCCATAAAGAGAAAGACCTCACATATTCAGAAAAGAAAACTTGAAGTTATGAGTAAGTAAGTAATGTTTATTTATATAGCGCATTTTACAGACCACGGTCACCCAAAGCGCTTTACAATGTTCAGAGTTCAGCTATTGTTCAAACCATTCCACACACGTTGATGATGGAAGAAAGTAGCCAAACACACTGGCGCATCAAAGCCCCCAATCAACACCATCCATTCACTCTCTCATTTAGATTCACAGTTTTTAGTGGTAGGGGAAACCGGAGCACCCCGAGGAAACCTACGCAGACACGAACAGTTGTTATAAAAGGAGCACTTAAACAAGATACATGTATATAATATGTATACAGCTGAAACATAAAATCAGGATTAGATAAAATGCTATAATTCTAGCTTAATGTGTTATCAGTCATGGTGTGGATCTTTTGAGGATTTTTTTTCTGTACTATTGCCTGTCTTGTGTCCTTTTACCGATGCAGAAGAGTCGGGTGATGATGGACAGGATAGACATTGCACATGCACCCCTTATTAGTATAGAAAATTGGAAGAGAATAGGACTCCTAAAGCATTTATCAAAATATTAACATATATTTTAAATAGGGTTTTTTTTTACTTCTGCAGTTCTCTAAGAGTAGAAAAATGATCACCTTTGTAGATTCATATTGGTAATGACCTGACACTACTGTTATTGGATATACAGTGGTTCTATGGTTCTATGATATCGGTTAAGTATGAATACGATCAAAATGGCCCTATTATTTCACAGAGGTCTCATGGGTTCACTTAGAATAAATGCAATCTTGTGCTGAGAGGGGGTAGATAAAAACATGGTGAGGCGTTCTGTCTGAAAGCCTCTGACAAGTCGAGGCAGAGCGTTCAAGAGCAGCGTGGTTCATTGAAGAGATTTAGCCCCAGTGATGGTACAAGCAGAGGAATTCAAAAGGCTTCAGTTAACATTAAGCTGCCACTTTCAAACTACCAAACTGCAGAATGGTTATTTTCTGATGGAGTCACCTGCTCGTGGGTCTGGGCCATAAGGAAAGAAATAACCATGATTTTAGGTATGACTTAAAGAGATACACAAGGATGAGCCAAATCACAAATAAACACAGAACTCTTTAGAAGCTCAAAAAATATGTTTTAGCCTACAGCTGCACACAAAAATATATGTATCTTGAATATGATTTGATATATTTCTTACTCTAAAATATTGTGATATTGAAACTATTATGCCACTGATTCCAGTTCAATTCCGGTACAGCGCAATAATCAATTTCATTCAGTTTGTTTCTATCACATGCATGTATATTTTAGCCTCTGCCACAACTTTAAATCAGCACTGCCAATCATCTGTGACTCACAGGGCTGTACTTACAAGTGTGCAAAAGATTACATTTTTTCCAATAAAATTAAGACAGACAGGGATTATTTATTATGAAAAGACACCCTGGCATTATGTCTAGTAGAATCTGCTTTGGCAAACACAATCTCCAAATAAAGAATAAATAAACATTCCCACATTATTAAAATTACCTTGTGCAGCTTTAATTCTTTACAAAGTCGTATAGCATCTTAATCTGTTGGTGCAGATAAGGCTATGTCCTGTTTTGACCCAAATTTGCTTGGCTCTTCTTATCTGACAGACAATGCAGAAAAGCTATGGGTGTATTTTTAAAACGTTCACTTAACTAGATAAGAAAACCGGATAAGGAAATTGTGCTGATAGGTCTTTCTGTTTTGATTTTCCAACAGAAAATCACCAGTTTTACATTTTACTATGGCATCTTTTTTTAAACCCAGGTTAGGAGTAGGTTAGAGAAATGCACAGAAGACACAAAATAAAATATTTCACTCATGCTAAATCTAATGAAATAATATCCTGATTGAAAGGTTTGGCAATGTCAGGTGTCCCTTGAGAGGCATACATCTTACAGGATTTTAAGTATGAAAGTTTGTTTATGGGCATATAGGACAAGTGTTCAAAATGTTAGTGTGTTAAATGTTAAGAATAAATATATTTCCACTGAACATGATCAAGTGACAACCACAGAATATTATTGGTACTAACCAGTTGAAATATTCATTCAGCATAATATAAAACTCTTGTGGAGGTGTTTATATTACGAAGTGACGTCTGCGTAACTAACTCGTGTTTATACAGTCAAACATAATTTGCCAGATCATAGTAATCCTGGCACGAGTTTGAGTTCACAACCAATCCAGGAGCCTAGTCTGCATTGGAGTAAATTCTGCAAGTGGGATAACGTACAGGAAACAGTATAAATGCATATGTATTACGGGTGAATTGAAATTCACTTTGTCCATGTGTTGTCATTTTAATTTCAAGCCGAGCATTTGAGCGTCAATAGAACAAGACATCTTTAGGAAACAAACGCCTACCTGTCCTGGGACTTTGCGGTAACAACTGACTCGGTCCAATTTGCCTGAGCAGAAAAACTTTACGGACTTCTTCACATTTGTTCGCGTCCCCAAATACAGATCCACAGAAACATGCCAGAGCGAAGAAACAGTAGGTCCACAGTACATCCATTTTCAGCCAGAAGCGCGTACAAGTCCAACGGGAATGTTTAAATCTGTAGTGGTGTCATTTGCTCAGGTGGACTCCGTGCACATCCCAGTTCAGGACCCAGATCTGACGCGGACCATGTGGAACTTGACGGGCACTGGTCCCGTATCGTCGCTCAGTCACTGCTGTAGGCCACGGAGAGAAGTGTGCGCTCTTCCAGGCGGCATGTTGCGTTGGCCAAGTTTGTGGTTGGACCGAAGACAGAGGCGGAACCGCGAAGTACCTGCGCGCATCAGGCCACTGGACAGATGCGCGGCCAGCACAAGGCGATGGCGCCATCTAGTGGATACAGTGTAAAAGGCAAACATCCCTGAATTGATTTGAAAAGTTATTTGTTGTATAACATTTGCCTCACTTGTTCATTGAGACTGATTAAATTCATTTCTGCACCAGTATTTTGCAAGCACATTACATACATCTAGAAGTATGCCAGGCTTCTTAAGTTCATGTGCCAGTAGCTATTAAAACGCAAGCCTCACATACTTTCATAAGCATCTGTCGTACCATATTGCACAAGCCTTTTTAAGAGTGTGGATGCAGACCACAACTGAAATGACTCAATTCTTCAAACATAATTAATAAAACAGACAATAGTTGCATATTTTCAACTTTATTTTATTTCATGGAGACTTCACATTTTCAAACTTCAAGTCAAAACAAGTGTTCACAACAAGAGAAGCATTTGTTTGCTCCATCCCTTCACAGGCCGGGACAAGTGCAATACCAGGAGGAACACAGCATTGCTACCAATCCCCACCTGTACAGAGAAGGACACTCAGGATAACAAACATTACCAGATACCTCACATTAAAGGATGGTGGTTCAATAACATAATCAGTTTTGCATGGATTTGCACAGCAACATTAAGTTAAAGCTGAAAGCAAACCAGCAAAACTCACCAGGTTATGATTCTGATTTTCGAACTGGAGAGATTGCATTGTCAGATGTGTTTAGTTAGAAGTACTTTAAGTGCTTATATTGCAGTAGATTGAGAACACTACCTGCACTATAAGCACTTTAGTACTGCTGAAACTTCAGTTCACTGGACAACTCAAATCCTGGATGCATAAATATTAAAAGAAAAATACCTTGAACAGCCAATCTAACAGGAGTAGAGCAAGCAGGCCACCATCAGTTTTGCATAGATTTGCACAACTCATCTATTCTTGTAGTGCAACTATGCAAAACTAGCAGAGAACTGCAAGAAATTTAGGCCCAATTGGAATCAATTTTGTGTGGTGGCGCATATTACAGCCCCTTATGCCAGAAGGAGCACTTAGGGCAGTAGGTGCTAGTCTATGTCACTATCTGCACTAGATGCACCTTAGCACAAAGACAGTACTTGTCACTTTGTTATACTGAACACCAGTGTCAGGGTATTGCTTTAAGTGCCTCCACTGCAGTAGGATTGACATAGTACTACCTGCACTGTAAGCACTTTGACAATACACAAGACTCAACAGCATTAACCACTTCATCAGGAGTTTAATCCTCCAGAAAGTCTTCCAGTCGACAGGGGCTCTGCAACGAAAATAGAAAATCATTATGGGCAAATTTTTAAAAACTTATAGTTGACAGGAACGTCGGTTATAGTTTGAAATGTTCGAAACTGCATATTTACAGTGCAAGAACAAGATGTTATGATTTACGTCGGCAGCACGAGGTCAGTAGAAAACATGAATGAGGCTGTGGCCCGCGTTCCTTCGTGCACAGTGCGCCTGCGCAGAGCCGCTGTTGTTCACCCCTCCCCCACCGTCTTTAACATGGCGCCTCGAAGTGCGCCAACCTTAGCACATATTACTTTAAACTTACCAGGTTGTCTACTATGGTGATATCTAACAGCGCACCCTGTGCTTCCACTTGGTTCAAAAGTGAAGACACATTGTGATATTTTGAAGTCCTTCAAAACGAGCCTAATTTCTGAGTACGGGCACGGGCTAGCGACAAACAGCAGGTAGCTTGGCTGCTGTGGCTAACTTTAGCTTCATGAAAACATAGCTAATCTTGTGGTACATAAAACAGCCTGATGTACACAAAAATGTAGTCACCAACTACCGAGCGACTACAATCCTTCACATTACGAAAGAGTTGCGGGGATTGTTACCACTAGAGTTTATCAACATGGACGAGCGGCATGGCCGTTCATTTAATACACCCCATAATACAATTATGATTCACATACGCGCCGCCGAGCTTTGTCCCCACGTAGTAATGGGGTTCAGAATGCGCCTTCTCGTAGTGTTTGATGTCCACTGTTGGGTGTAAAGTTTGAGGCTAGGCTAACTGCACTAGCTCGCTAAATGGCGGGGCCTAGCACTGCCCCATGTGCTGCTGCTTTGTTCTGGGGGCACTTTAACTCACACACCACTGCACTCGAGGTAGCGCCGCAAATTAACCGTGTTGACAAATTCACTTCAGAACAGGGGAAGTGTTCAAGGCTATAAAGTTAAGTGCGATCCAAAATAAACATTGTTTTAGAACTAGTTGCTGGAGCGCAGCCTGAAAGCTTTGGACAGCGTTTCAAATCTCCCTCATTCCCTCAATGGTGGATGCCATGCGCCTCACGCTGCACTGTTTTTATCGCAAGCGCATTATTTTCTGCTCGTATATGTATAGTGTCGTAGCTGTACAGTTAGGACAAGTGTAAACAAGACAAAAACATCCGCAGCAGTAATTCAAAGCGCAATTACAGACTTCAAATAACCCCAGCCCCGACTTGCTTGGCGATAAACATGCGCTCGGCAGACACTCACCAGCCGAAATCCACCATCTTCGCTCACTTGCTTGGGCTGCAGTCTTGTCTCCTACCGACAAAAGAGAAATAAATACGCAACTATCTGCTAAACTTTGCTCTCGTCACTTGAAGGAAAGGCACAAAGTAAGATCCGAGTCGAGGCGAGCCCATTTGAAGCCAGCTGCGCCTGTTTAAAATGATCAGGAGCTTAGTAAAGTGGCGCGAAGGAAGAGACCAGTCGGTAACCATGTGGGTGAATGAAGGGCGGCTCCCACTGAACGTAAATATCTAGCTACAACCCCCAACTCCCCCTATTAGCATACATAAACTACGGTACTTCCGACCCGCATCTTCAGCCAAACAGCTTCCCCTTCCTTTCCCCGGGAAAGAAGAGGCATCCACCCGCAGAGCCCGGGCCACAGCCGCGTGTTTACCGGAGGCGACATTAGTACGAACATAACGGGAAGAGGCTTAGTCATACTCTTAATGCACGGTCAGGTTTACTTTGAGCAAAGAAAGATCACGAGACTTCAAGGAATCGCATATTCCTTGGGAGCATGGAGAGATGGGAACATTAACTCTATCATAAATAAAAGTATAGTCTATTTACCTGTTGCTATATCACACTAATTAACCTTCATTTATGAATAGGCTTTGTTTATATGTTTGCCTTTTATAGTGTATTTCTAAACTTCAAAATGCACTGTGTGTTTAAAGGATTGCTTATATTATTTCAATACATTCAATTATTCACATTTTTCTCAATTTACAATTCACTGACTGCATTTTTCACAGTAGTGACACAAAAGGAAGAATGATTATGGTCTATTGTAAAACTGATATTTTGAAGAAAATACATTGAATAACATGTATGTACAGTACACGGCCCTAATTAGTTTCCAATTAGATCCGCAGGAAATGACCATTAAAACAAAAATGGATTGATGCCTGTTTTAGAGTCTATAACTGCATTTTATGTTTGTATATATCTTTAAACACAATACAGTGATGTACAGTTGACAGATTGTGTTTACACTATGAGCCAGACATAAACAATGGTTAATGTTCAGCATTCGGTTTCTAACAAATTAATAATGCTGGAGATATTTTAATCCAACTAAAAGAATGTTAGATAATATTATCCATCAATTATTATCTATCATAATTTTATCGTCAAAATAGCCCTATATCTACAACGTTCCTTGGTTATCTATGCATGTAATCCACTTTTTTTACTATTGCCCTTTTTGCTATATCACCTTTTCAGCTCTACAGTTGTAGCATCAATAGACATCATTTCAAGAATTTATTTCTGTGGAATACATAACACTTTCACCTCACTGCTGTTTCCAAGACAAAGACAAATGCTTTCACTGCATTTGTCCAGGGGTCTAATAACAGAACACCCTGCATGTAGTCAAATTCATTACCATGCACACGCCAGCCAGAATCAATATATGGATTTGATTGAAGACTTGGAAAAAATGCACCAGCGTGGCCTAATCATTTAAACATTTAGTCTATTGATCAAATGGAGGAGGTGGTTTTTAAATTCAGTATTTCCTCAAACGTTATTATGATTGGTTGCTGGGTCATAGTCTTAATATATAAATTTGCCCTGACAGCCTTAATTTATGATTGCTGGCCAGTAGAGGGAACTAGAAACTACATAGTGAACAGTCTATGTCTCAGTTGTTTTTAAATATTTGAGGAAGCTGTGAACTTCCCCATCTGTGCAATTTGTGTTGTTTCAAAATACCATGCTGCACTGAAAGCTACAGTCCACCTCCCCCTGATCAATAGCTCACATTATTAATTATTTACAGTTTTTTCTGCTAGCTGATGCTGCTCTTTTTGCCCGCTAAAACAATTTTTTTTAACTTATTTGCAGAGCGATGACCATAGAAGTAGTGTCCAGCAGAAGTGTATGCTCCCCCCTTTTCTCTGAGGAGTTGTTCGGTGGGACTATATGTGAGCGCTCAGTCATGACCCCCAGCCCCCAAAAACACAAAGCCAGTGCTAGTTCCTCTGCATACTGAAGTGAGATGGGGGGTGGGTGCGCAGGAGCCAGTGGTCTTCCCATCGTCCCATGGGGTCAGATAAAAGCTCACAGCCCTCTCCGTCAGAACTGCCCCCTTGCCTCAGTATACGGCTCATTCAACACAACAAAACGATGCGTGCAGGTACAACACTGCACAATTTTATGGTTTCTGCTTGGTCAAAAAACATATCAAGTTAAGTTTTCTTGTCTATCTGTTTTTTTATTTACTGTAAGTCCTTGTGTGAGATTCAAGACATCCCCTTTAGCATGTCAGTGTGTAAGTTGCTCTTTTTAGGTGCTATGATAAAAGATTGTGAGTATTTCATAGGTGATCCTGGATTTGACTATGTAAAAATCTACAATGTAAACAATTTTTGATTTCGTACTGAAGACTTAGTCCATCCATAAGGAGTTTTTTGTAGAAAGTCGATGTGAAGCAGAATAAATGTATAGTCTTCAAACTTACTTAGAGATAGAAGACTACTAAAATCAATAACATGAATAAAAGAAACAAATTTGGAAAATGTTTGTCGGAAGCCAGGTTGGTGTATAGAATGTGTCTTGGATTCAGGAGCGCATGTAGTATTTCTGCTTAAACCCTTACTTGTACTGCCAATAGAGTTGTTACATAAAGAGGGTCACACATAATAAGCCCTTTTGGCAGCACTTGTGTTAACCAAATCTTTGTTTATGATCAAAAACATCCCGTCGAACTATACCACTTGTGCCATTTTTTTTAATGGATCCCTATCATTAGTCCCCTCCCACCCAGGGGCCATGAGCCTGGGGGCCTGTTTTGTCCTGCCTGACCACCATTGTCTCCCTTTGACCTTAGGGTCAACCCAACGCACCTCAGCGACCACCACCATTCACCCGCAGACCTCCAAATTGGACAAAACATCTCCAAATACGCACGGGAGGAGGGACACATTAGTTCACACAGACATGTTCTTCTTTTTGGCTGGACAAAAGGATTCATTTGGGTTCATTGTTTTCAACAGTTTCACGTCAAACATGGCAATTCACCATGAGGCCACTGATATCTATTTTAAAAATGTGTTTCAAAATAGTTAGATAAATGAAGAGGTTTCAAGCTGGTATGGAACAAGCCTGTTGAAAGCAATGCCAAAAAGGTTGTGCCAGGAGGAGCCTCTTGTGTAAAATTGTAACTGATCCTCTGACCACAAACAAATCAAATATATAAAAAATATAAAAAAATAGTTCTTAGCTTTGAATCCCTAGTTTCACAAATATATTTTTTTTCATTGTCACATCAGATCAGCATTTAGATCAGCATATTCTTGCTTAGCCAATCAGCCCAAAGCCTCAAATAGGGGCTCACTCACAGTATGCAAATGAGATAGAAAGCACTTTCCAATAACTCTTACTGTCAGGATAAACAAACAGATGTTTAGTACCCCGACTGTCCCAGCTTGGATATGATTTATTTAGTATTTGGCACTATTAAAATGTTTTAATTCGTGTTTTATTCTATAGCTATTCAATAAAGTGAAGCTCCAATTAGTTTATTTCTTTGCAAGTGAAAATATGAAGGGAAAAACAAAATGGTCATGATTCATATTACATACAGTACTTTGTTTGGTAATAGAATTGTATGAGAATGAAATCTTTTTATCTTACTCATATTTTGTATATTGTTGTTTCTGAAGCAGTGATTCTGTCAAATATCTAAAACCAACACCAATCTATTTTTTTTTATAATCCTGTTTTCTCACTGATTTAAAGTACTTTGTATTTCTCAAGAATGTTCACACAAAGCACCACCCAAGACAACAATTCCAAGATCTACCTTATCTAAACTAGGATTAAAATTAAACCTGGTTCAACCTAGGGCTAAATCAGGTTCAATGGGGTCACACTTTCCCCATACCATTTCAGGTAAAATAAATAATAATAAAATTAATAAAACAATACATCAAAATTCAACAAATAATTTTACTGCAGATTAAATACCACAGTTTCAGAAACATATGATTTGTTGCATGTATTTTTTTATCTTGGGTTAGAGGGAAAAAAGAAAAAGTGCACATATACACAAAATTGTAAGTTTTATGCTTGTGAGATTCATTGAAATAGTTTTGAAGTGTTCCCAGATGCAGATGTGAAAGAGCATGAAATATGTTCATAAACGCATCAACACACGAGAGATGAGACATATAAGAGCCGACTGCTGCACATTTGAGCCAAAAGATTTACCTTTTAAAACCCTACATTTGACTCCCACTGATGTCCGCTGTCGTTGTGTCCTTGGCAAGACACTTAACCTCTGGGAACACCTGATGCCACAGTGGGGCGGCTGCGGCTGTAAAGTGCCAAGCAGCAAAAGAAGCAGAGGTGGCAAGTAACTAAGTATTTTTTAAGTACTAAGTTGTTTTTGCATGGTATAAGTGCTTGACTTTACTACTTATTTTTCTGACAACCTTTTACTTTTACTCCTTACGTTTCAACCCAAATACAAGTACCTTCAACTCCTTACAATTCAAAATGGCTATAGTTACATATACCAGTTTCAGTTCACCCCCTGTGGGATCTCTTCTTCTTGTTTTTCAACTTGGCATACAACACAAAATGACATCAAATTAGTAATTCGCCAGGATTCTAAGTTCACATAACCATTGGCATACTTTTTCCATATTCTTTGTCATTATGAAACATTTAATTAAGTGTTTCAAAGGCAAGTTTTAAATGGTTAAAATAAATATATTGTTCGTCAAATATTAAACAAAAATGCATTATACTTAGGGGAATGATTTCAATATAGCAATATCTACACTTTTACTTGCGTACCAAAGACTAGTGATTTTGCCAATTCTGAAAAGAAGTGTAGGATTATTGGGATGATGAAAATGTTTAAGATGGCCATAATATGACTCATGTATGTTCAGTCAGTGTGCCCTGAAAGTGCAATTGTCAAAGGGTTTTCCATTTCTGTACAATTGGTTGTGCAAATTAATGTATAAAATAAAATAAATATGTTTGTAGTATCTGTATTTTCCAGGTGTGTATGATAACAGAATGGCAGTCTTTTTCCCAGGAGCACCATTAGGAGAGTAATGGAGAGAGGGTCCTCGGAGTAAAGGCTAATTTCACGCATCCAGTACCCCAAAATTCACATTGTTTTACATGAGACAACAAACAAAATGATGCAATGAACACACAAGTAACAGTCCACAGAGTTTCAATTTCTTCATAAATACTCATCAGAAAAGTGAGTCTTTTTAGCTGCGTTCACTGATCTGCATCCAGTGGAAACATGATTTACAACCTGGGTTTAACTTTCAGTTCTTCATTTTTGTTTTCGCTTTTCAAATTTCTCAATCACTTCTGTAGGTTTAGGAAAGCACATTCAAATGAATATTGTAGAAAAAATATCAGTCAATCGAAAACTGGGGTAACTAACTTTTAAATGACTAAAAATGTAAACATTTGATCAAATCCATCTAACTGGTTTCTCACTTTCACAACAACACTCGTCTCTGTCACATCTTAAGACCAGCTTTTTTCAGATAGAAAAGTGAAAAAGAGAGGACCACCCTTACTCAGCCAGGGGCAGCACTTAGGCTTCATGTGTTCTCCCTGTCTGTATAGGTTTCCTCCGGGTGCTCCGGTTTCTCTGTTGTGGTCTCACTTGTTCTCAATGTTTTCATTGTTTCATTTATGGAGGGAAAAGTTAGGTACCCCATCTTTTATTAGGAATTTGATTAAGTCAAAGTCATAATATGTTTCACTCCAAAGTCTAGGTGAACACACCAGAGGAGGTATTTTGCAGAATATGTTTGTATTCTCATCTGAATGAGAAAAATAACTCATGCTTGAAATATTCTATAGATATAGCTTTATAATATTTGTGGGCGGAAACCTAACACATGGCATTTAAGACTAAGGGGTAAATTTATCAATCCAGGTGCTAAACTGTGTTTGGTAAAGGAAATGCATCATAAATCCGTTTTCTCAATGTTAAGGAGTGCTAATCATATCTGAACACACCATGAGCAATATCCCTGATATATGTAAATAAATAAAATGTATTTATATATACAATATTTTTTCCACAATATTGTAATCTATTTAAATCAGCTTCTATGGCCATAGACAGTGCGTTACCGAAAAGGTTTACGTATAAATTACAAAACTGAAAGTCACCTGAGTGTCTGAATGATTGTTTTTGCGGATTAGTCGCCTTCAGACTTTGTAGTAAATATTAGTGGGAGTTTGTGGGGCAATCTCTTGGACGATGTAGACCGGTGGGCCATAGTCGCTGCTCAGGCGCTCAAAATGTCGACAAATCATGCTGTCGGACGCCCTGAGAGGGAAGACCACATCACTGCGGTCTGACCCCATGTCACTGCTGATACTGTCCCGTTTGGGCACAGTCAAAGTGTTGAGAGAGACAGAAGCGGACTGAGCTCTGTTTGGGACGCAGTGACCACGTCGCCTTCTCCACACAATCACAAACAAAACGATGAAGATCACCAGAAGGAGGAGCACCCCGCCAGAGACCAGCCACACAATCAGGTCTGGATCAAGGCCATCAGCGCCACTGGGGCTGGTTTGTCCTGCTTCTGAGGCAAAGTCTGTCATTGCAAAGAGAGAGGGGAAAACAAGCACAGGACAATAAATTAGGACACAGAAGTTTGAATTATTTTTGGTTATTTACAGCTGCTGCTTAATTTTCTGCAATAAATCTGCAGCAAAATTACAAAGAAAAGCATCAAATATTACTTAACATTTATTTATACAAAACAGAGCCAAGTTTACTTCTATGTAGTAAAGGCTTGTATCACTTTTTCATGACTGCAGATTATAGCTGTGTAAAACCAAAGGGCAGATCCGGGGCACCAGCAGAAAACCACTCCCTGAGGTCTGAGATGGTTCATCTGCTACTAATTTAGTATTTTGTCGCATAACTTCTTATTTGGCTTGTTGTAGAAATTCTATTGTACTATGGTCAGCGAGAATGCCAATGATAACAGCATGTCACAGGTTCTAAGGTATATCACTATACAGAAGACATCACCATAGCATTACTTTGAAACGTGTTTTATTCAATAAGATGCTAAATTAATTTGCTAATTATGAGGACTAAGAAATTCTTTGTTTGTCCCATAGAAAATAAGATAAGTTCAACTCAATTCAATTTATTGTTGTATAGCCCTCAGTCCTAACAGTAATTTTCTTGGAGGACTTTAGCAAACTGTTGAATTCGCCAACACAGATCAAAGAATCAAACCGTTCAAACACAATAAATAAAAGACACATGGAGCCATTGGTCTATAAGGGGCAGATTACCAATGTCCATGAATGTTGTTGAATGTCGAGTGTCCAGGGTCATCAGTGGTGATGATCCAGGACACTCGACATTCAAGTCCTTGGACCCTCCTGAAATGGCAAGGAAACATTTTAATTAAAAAAAACCCAGTGGGAAAACGTGAATAAGTGAATCAAGTATAGCACAGCTCTTAAAGCCCTTTAAAGAAACAACAACATAAACATTTTGTCATGATAATGTGCATGTTTTTTCTCATGTTTCTACTTCAATGACCTCTTAGTTTAACCCAAGTTATGTCACATCTTGGGTGACTTTGATCAAAATTCAAATCAAATCATAATCGTCCACAGAGAACCATTAACACAAGATATTACTTTTTCCCATATCGCCCAGCCCTTATTTAATCTGAAATATGACTTTGTCTAACACTGCATTTGCCATGTTTCTGCTCTCTAAAATTACAAATTACACATTTGCTTCATGACCAAAATAAATGCCTTCTTAATTCAACTGAGAAAATAGATACAAGACTTCTATTGGAACTTTAAAGGCCAATAGAAATCATGGGACATAAACATCAATACAGTTTATCAAATCCAACTGGGAGTCAAAAGCGTGTATGGTTTTTACAATAACAAATCTGGAAGGCCCGCTCTCCAATCAAGATTTTGTTTTAAGAATAATGCTGTGAATAACACTAAAAGCAGGGATAATATCAGTCATCTTGTGACTTCATTGGTCAGGCTGCAGCACAGACTGTCAGTGTATGATGTGAGGCCTAGAGCTCCATGTCCAGTTACAGCCTGGTCAGTGGGTAACACTGGACAGTGTGATGTGATCTACTGTGACATAGTGATAAAAAAGTGTTGTGATCAGATATGACAGTCAGTCAGTTGGAGGCAAAACATCTGCAGGAAAAAATATGGAAGCTGCAAGTGACATAATACATGCAGCAGATACAGATACATGCAGCAGACTAGAATCACTCAAAAAAAGGTGAAAAGTAAAAGTGCACTTTATTCATCCCCGTAGGGCAATTTATCTGCTGCATTTGACCCATCCTGATGCCACTAGCGCGTCTATCTCCATATGTTGATGCTCGGCTTGGTCAGGACCGGAACTGGTGTGGAATGTACATGTTTTTAGTGGTAGGGGAAATTGGAGCACCTGAAGGAAACCTATGTAGGCACAGGGAGAACATGCAAGCTCCACTCATAAAGGCCCTGTTTTGACCAGCAAGAGTGCTAACCACTCAGCCACCGTGCCGCCCAAGAGAGCAAACCATTATTACTAATCTTTATACTGCTATTAATTTAGACTTTTTCAAAGTTTTCAGGAAACGTAGGGACAAATTGTTTGCTGCTACTATGAAGTACAAGCTCATGCCATTAACTGACATATAAACTGTTCACCCCTTAGGCAGACTTTCTTGAGCTCTTGAATCCAGGAAATGTTCTATACAGCAACCTGGCTTTCTGTAAATATTTCCCTACTCTTTTCATACATATATATATTTTAGTATTTGATTTGAATGATTTTAGTAGTCCTCAATCTCTTACAAAGTTTCAAGACAACACCTTTTGTTCATTTCACATAAACATTCTGAAAAAGAACACATTCACATTCATTTTTTCAATACATTATATGATTAAAATGGTGGTTGGTTTCATAAAAAAACTTTCTTTCTTTTAATTCACTTTGATTGAATGACAAATCTCGATCCCTTTTTAAAAATACAAACACATTTATCATTGTTTGTAAGAAGCTGCCCTAAAGACTGTTTTCCCATGCTCTGCAGCAACAGTGAGACTAAAGTAATCTGTGTTGATACTCTACAAACATATTACCCTTGTCCTTGCGGGGGTCTGGCTCCTTGGCCTTGGACTTTGGTTGCGTGGGAGGGAATCTGGTGGGAGACTCCTGAAGTGTGGACAGTGAGTCTGAAGAATCTGAAAAAACAATTCAACAAAACAGATTAGAATGGAGCTGCGAAGAGGGCGGAGCTTCATGACCTGAGTAACGATGACCACAAGACGTACATTTATATTTTAAGTAGGTTTTTGAAAATTTGTAAACTGACGAATGTTGAACACTATATGCTGAATTTTGATTATGTTAGCATTTACCAGGGTAGCCTCCCCCAAAATTTTGTGATTGATATAATTAAATAACTTCTTGTTCTTGAGTAGAAAGAGAAAGAAGATTTGCAGAAGTCACAGTATTTGTAATTATATCATCACACATTTTTATCCCGGAAAGAGAAGATTTCTTTTTGAATCAGTATTGGAACTTTTTCTGTATGCTGTCTGGAAAATTGCCTCAATCACAAACTTTTCCACCAAAACATAAATGAAAGTAGGTAATGTATTCAGTGGTTTTTAAGTTGGGGAAAACACAGAATCATTTCTGAACATATAAAAGATCAAGTGAAACATCAAAATGACTTTTCAGAAAATGTCATAGAACAAAAACAATAAATAATAGTATATGTCGAGTGTATGTCACCTAACGCATATGTTAATGAACTTTGGTTACAGAACTTACAGTAACTAAGTAAAAGGTCAATTCAAAAACTGTAGTCACATGTTAAAGCTCGATCTTGTCAGATCTCAAAAGCTAAGCAGGGGAGGGACAGGTTGGTACTGTGATGAGAGACCAGGGGGAACACCAGATGTCAAGGGTGACACCTGTAAAGTATTGTTGTTCTTAGGAAACACTTCATCCACATTGCCTCGTATGAGTCTGGTGTGTGTGAATGGTTGGTGGTGGTTGGTGGGGCTCATAGTGTAAGTTGGCATCCCAGCCTCCATCAGTCTGCCAAAATGCAGCTGTGGGTTCAATAATGGTTTATTACCATTGCGTACAAAGTGAATGAATATAGTATGAAGCATCCAAAAAAGTGCTCCATCAAAATCACCATTTCCATATTCTTTCTTTATGCAATTCAATTCAACTGATTTTTTATATCCTAAAAACACAACAGTTAACTCTGAGGACTTTAGTTGTCGATTCGCCAACACAGATCAGAGAATCAAATAGTTCAAACACATGAATGAAACAATGATCTACATGGAGCTGTTGATCCATAAGGGGCAGATGACCATATTGTCCGGATCATACCATTTAGAAAACTTCAAAGTAACATAATACATTAAAAACACTAAATTAGATGAATGTGAAGCCAATGGATACTTACATAATACTCATATAATTAATTCATTCGCAGGTATTTTTAATTAATGTATTTGAAGTTATATGGAACATAATCATTATTTCAATAAACAGCATATGTAACCTCAAACATTCACTGCCTTAAAATTTTTACCACAGGCAGAGTGTCAGAGCGGAGTCTTACTTATTCATGTTTCCTCTCATTTAAATATTGGTTTACAGCAGTAACGTTCGTAAACATAGCAGGCAAACAGCCGCACACTTTCAAGATCAGAACTAAAACACACAAAATGCTGATTTATCATCTCGAAGTCAAACTCCCTAAATTATGTATATCAACACTTTCCCCTATCACAGGAATAAAATTACCGCATGAGTTTTTCGATCAGTAGTACACGGGGAATATTGAGCCTAATCTTAATGACCAGTGTTGTTGGTCATTAAGATTAGGCTCTGTGTCCAGTGTACTGCAGCCATAATCTGATTGATGAGCTTTAAACGTGCATATGATTGGAAACGCACATTTTGATGCGTAAAAGGTGAAGCTTATTGACCTCGTCCAATCCACTGATCACATGAGGGATAATACGGCCTTTAAGCTGCCAGCGGTTTGCATTAGAAGAACAAGATCAACTTCTCAACGTGTCCTCGAATGAATCCCAGAGGCCATGAGATAAATGGATAGAAATGTGTCAGGGAAGGGCCTCGGACTTCAACATCAGCTTGAACTAATGTCAACTCACTGTACTATAAGTTAGATTACATTGGAAGACAAGTATGGGGAGTGCGTGATTGTAAATAGCATAGCATTTACAACCACAGGGGAAATCCTGTCAAATGTCATTCAAAAGTCCATTTACTTCTGTAATTCAACTTACAATTTAAAGCTAATATGACTCATTACTTGCAAAATGAGATATAGCAAAACTTTATTTGTTATAATATTGATCCTTTCGCAGCTTGTAAAAACTCCAAATAAAACATCAACATGGACAAAAGCTGTTAAAGTCAAATAAGCATTTTAGGTTCCCTTTTAATGTGTCAAAACTACTGGGTTCAAACATTTTCTACATGCATCCCTGAATTCAGAAGTTACTAGAATATTTACAAATAAACTGATGTGGAAATATTCACATTTGGTTGCCATTATTTTCCATTATTTTCAGCACTTTGAGTTGCCTTGTGTATGAATTGTGCTATACAAATAAACTTGCCTTGTCTATTTATTTAAAACACGATTTAAGAGTTAAATTAGCTTTCTGCAGGACAAAAAAACCCAAAAAAATGTAGTTTGCATTCTAATAGTGCGCTTGAATTATACAGTGTGCATCTTGATTTGAGAGTGGGATTGAACATAAAAATCTTATTCCGTCTTCATTTTTGTTTTTATTCAAAAGTCTAAGTTGTTTGTTTACTCTTTTACACTTGTTCCACTGGGAAAACGTATTCAAGACAATTTAAATCATGACAAAGTCTCAATATTATCTGCTAAACCTGAATGAAAACATCTCAAGAAAAGTATATATTCACAATTAATAGGTTCTTCTGTAAAAACGGACTTACTCTGACCAACTCTGAGCACCAACTTCATTGACTGGGTCCGGCACACTCCCCCATTGATGTTGTCCAGTCCTTGTAGAGAACCTGTGGAGGTGGCTGACCAAGAAAAGATAACAAATGTTTAATAATTTATAACGAGACAACTTTATTTTTGTGCACAATTTAAGCCCAGTTACCAAACATTGCATCACACGAGGATACAACAAGTTTTAAGAAAAAAGTGCAACCTCAAGTGGACAAGCAATCTTACATCTATGTTCAACTCTGCATCACCCCTGTCATCACCAGCGACTTGCAATTAGGTCACATAGCAACATCTCAGAGAAGCTTCGTTGCCATGAAAACTCGCATCAAATCGGCCTGATGCTGTACAAGGCTTGAGTGATTTGGGGCATGTAAGCCGCTGGAATCACACTGGACACAAGCACAGCCCTTCTCTGGACGCGCCTCCGTATCACACGCATCAGTTGCCACTAAGACGGAACACACACACAAAAAAAACAAGGCCAAACGACTGATGCTGAAGTGAAGGGACAGGGTGCGAAGGAGCTAAAGACGACCGGAAAAAAGCCTCGGTGCTTGTGATTTGAATGTATTCCAACTTGTGGCAGCTTGTTGGACACATAATTCAATGAAGGCCGTCAAAGTTGAAACACCGAGGGATGGCCAACAAACTATTCTTTTCACTTATAACCAATCATCAGTTTTGACTCAAATTCATTCCAAGCTGGGGTAACTAACTTTTTCTTCTTTTTCTCCACAAAAACAAACAAGAACATACACAACACACAGACGTGCCCAGGACAGCAGACAAAAACAAACCAAACATACAATCTCAAATGTTATGGGATATTGTTAACGGTGCTGGTCCACATAACGAGGGAGCTCCCCTTTTCATTTAATTAATAATGTATTTTTTTTTTGTCCCAATCGAAAAGTAATTTAAATGTAAAATGTCAGACCACAACATACTGTATGATTTTGTTTTATCTTTTCTTGCATTATTTGACGTTTTTGGCTGAGGGTGGTTCTCTCTTTTTCAGGCTCAGAGGGAGAAAATTACATGCATGTGAATATTAGTGCAAAACTAAACTGTATTGAGAACTAGGATCTAGTTAGAGCGACTATTATACGTAGTTATGGGTTTTGTGGTTTGAAAGTACCCCAGCTTTTTTTCTTTGTAACTACATTTTCTTTCAAAGTCTGAGCTGTTGACGTCTTTGATTTTTTTTTTTTTTACTAATGGAACTCAAGTGTATTGAATCTTGATTTCATGAATATTCTTCTCAGTGGGTGGCAGAGTGGTCATTAGAACAAAGAAAATGATTTGTCAACAATTTGTTCAGCCCCAATTAGGACCCATATAATGCCCAGTGTGTGACAGCAAAATTTCATGATTAAGATAGATCGCGCTGCGTTTTTCAAATGTTCTGTAACATCTTATCGTTCTTATGGCGCCGCTTCGTTACCGCTTCATGAATGAAAGACATGAGAGACTCACATGTGATGTAGTAGTCCTTCCCTTTGAGAAACTCCAGGCCCCAGAGGTTTGGGCTGAACTCCTGAAACTTGAAGGTGAACTTGACGTCTTTGTGCGGTTTATCACAGTTCAATAAAGGAGTGTCATTCTTCTCAATTATACATTTCTCCATCTGCCTGCGGGACACCAGGTAGACCCGGTAAAACTCCTCCTGCTCCCCTGGCTCTGATCTGGGGCATACGATGTCCATCTTGTCCCCAATTTGAGGGTAGAGGGTCAGACCAAGTCCACGAACAAACCTGAGAAAATGGACAGAATTATTCAAAAGAACATTAGACAAATCATCCAGTCTTGATTTGCAACGTCTGATTAAGGCCAAACTGAAAGCATTAGATCCAATTCAGTTTGTGAGAGCCTCAAAGATTTTGAAGAAAATCCTCTTATCACAGTAGAGTGATCAGATAGACGTGGAAGTAGGACTAATCTGGAAATGTATGTTATAAAATGAGAAGGACCAATGCTCAAAAAGGGCATTTATAGTTATAATAAATTGTAGAATAGTTCAAGCAGATTTACTTTTCAGAAATCCTTTGAAGATTCCCTATTATTTGTTGCACCTGTTTGTTGTCACTTACTTGGTGTTGGAACTGCTCCAGTGAAGGGACTCCAGAGTGATCGCGCCACAGGAGCAGACCAGAGCCAGAACCAAGACTGTCCCCATCCCAGGAGCCAGTGCGAGCCCCTTATGGATCATGAGGAGGAGCGCGCTAAAGTCCGGTGCCTCTGCATCTTTCCTCGGACTCCGGGCGCACCGCGACAGTGCGCATGGAGAGGGATCCAAGAGAAGTCTTCCCGCAGCTGCGCGCAGATGAAATGTTCCACATTGTGCGAAATTGGCCAGAAAATCATTCCTGTGTCGAAAGCCATGTATTGAGGGTAGAGTGAGATAGTGATAGAGATAGTGAAGAGTATTTGAGCAGTCAGCTGACTGCTCGGTCCGCCCTTCCACGGGACACTTTTGTGAGGGGGTGGGGTGGGGGAGTCTGAGGAATTCTGTAAACTACTGTGTTTCCCAACTAGAGGTACGTGGACACCAGGGTGGGGTGCGTACTCATTTATCAGCTGTAGGAAATGTATATTCAAACTACATTTTTAATAGCTTCAAAATGTTTAAGAAGAAACCCAGCATGACATAACTATTATTATTTTTATCATGTATATAAACAATTTCATTAGTCTGGCAATTTATTAGAAATTGTCGTTTTTTCCCATCATTTGGGATTAATGAATGATCATGCTTTGTGAAATCCATCACTAATCCTTCATTTTGAGGGAATTTATGGTGAAATGGCTTAACAGATAAATGTGGTCACAAAAAGGAGCATCTCTCATTGTGAAGTTATGGTACTATTCATGTTTTCTATACAGTTTAAAAACAAGAGACAAATCAAAGGTTAACATCCATTTTTTTTATTTCTGCTAAACATACACAAATATTTGTTCACAAAAATAGATATTTTTTTCATCATCAACATCATTTATTCCCATTAAAATAGTGACAATGATGTTTGTTCTGTTTCCCCCAGCTGTGGCCTCTATATGCAGCAGACATTTTTTCTGATGGCATCTAACCGCAGTGAGAATCAGCCACAGAAACAGACCATAATAACAGCAATAGTGTACAGAGAAATATGTGAGAAAATCCCTCATTCTGACTCAAACACAATTTATCAACTCTCACAACAAACCTTTCTTATGAAATAAATAAATACAAAATGTTTCTTTCGAGTAGAGATCTCCCATAAAGAGGCTAATGCTTCACATGGCAGGAGTTTAGAGAGAACAGCCCCTATCACGTTTAGCATTAACCTCTTCATGAGACAGTCACCATCTGCACCTCATCCCCATTTCAATTGGACTGTGTCACTCATCCCATTGTTCTGCCTCCCATCACGGTATATCCACTCCACTCCTGCAAAACATAGAAAAACAAGATCATTAGAACACATAAGGAATATATCAGGGGTTTCCATTAAATCAATTGAAAGTGCTCAAAGTGATTATTTCAATGTTCATAATGGACATTCAAATTACCTTTAGATTTAAAATTATTATTTAATCATAACCCAGAATAATTCAGATATTTTTTATTTTATCAATACATACAGTTGATTCAGTAAAAAAGACAGTACTATAGAGTTCAAAAGAAGTAATACAACTGTACTACAGTACAGTTGTACAGTAAGTGTACAGTAAGTGTACTACAACTACATTAATGTAATAGTTTTCAACATTGAAGTTAAACATTTAATATAGCAGAGTAAATAGCTAAAGTACAATTTTCTATCTCAAAAACATACAATGTAATCCCTCTGATCCAGGCTCTCTGATTAGGCAACATGGACATTTCATTGAGCACCGATATCATTTCCTACATTCAAAAGTAATAGGCTTGGTTTGAGAGCCACACAGGATGTCACTGCTGAGTCTATAAGTATATCAAAGCTATAGTTCAGGAAATGTGCATGTGTGTTATGGTGTCGATAGTATATTTGTGGCTTCACTCACCTGTGTCTCCAAGCACTTCCTCCTGCTGCTGTCTCTCATTCACAAGTAAACAGCGACACATGTCTTATATAGCGACTCAAGAGGGTGACTCATGAAAAAATCCCTTTTAACAGAATGAGTAAAGCTAAAGACATCACGCTGCTCGTTTGCAGTAAGATGCGTTTATCTCTATGTAAATGCAGCCCACATAGAGGTCTAAGTATCAAGCGTTTGAACTGAGCTGGGCTTTTTAAACAAACGTCAAAGTGATGAAGGAGTAGGCAGAAGACTGACATCATGAAACTAGGTGGATTTTACACATGAATGCAGCTGTTAGATAAATATATGTTAAAAGAGAGGGAATTTGTTTTATTATAACTATTTCCATTATAATATAATTAAAGCTGGAATACCAACATTTGTTTTTTTCATCAGATTCAGAATAAGAATTATTTGTATATTGCCTTTATAAGTAACAGGAAGTCACAAACTAGGAATTTGCTTTGGCTCAAGGTGCAGACAAGTTATGAAAGTAAAATATAGATATACGGCAAGCATTGAAAATGAATTAAAATCTCTACAATATACTTACACATTGTAGACATTTAGCAGAGCAGTAAAGGGACAGTAGTATAAGGTGACGGTCATGAAGGGCAGGGGTCAGTGACAAGTTATGAAGTGTTTATGCATGAGTCCGACCGCAAAAAGGAAGAAACTGTGAGAGGGATATAGGCGCTGATACAACCAGCCCGCCCTTGAGTTCGGGCGACATTCAGATCCTGCAGCGATGGAAGGCTGCTGCTGAGGAATTGCACATGTCTTAACAGAAAGATTCTTATAAGAAAAAAATTCGATCACAACATGTCGTCTTCATCTTATTAGAAAACATGATATATTTTGCATACTTGGCTGATCAGCACTGATTGGCTGAGTGAGGGTGGCGCTCTCTTTTAACATTTTCTGTCTGAACAAGCTGATCTAAAAAAGTGACAGGAGTAAACAAAAAATGTGTGAAAAATAGGGCTAGAATGGAACTGTTTTGAGAGCGAAGTAGTTAAACATCTTGTATTATTAGGTGGGGGGACAGGAGGGTCCATAGCAAACTAACATCTATGCTGGACCATGACTGTCACCCCCTGCAGGACACTCTCTCTGCTCTGGAGAGCAGCTTCAGTGACAGAGTAATTCACCCTCGTTGTGTGAAGGAGAGGTTCCGCAGGTCTTTCCTTCCTGCTGTTGTCAGACTGTACAACAAACAATAAGGACTAATGAAAACTGCCAACTTAATTCCACGTGTCATTCTCGCATTGTTGCAATATCCTTATCTTATACCAGAATGTGCAATATACAGTTGGAAACATACTGCTGCTAATGTACAGTTGTAAACATACTGCTGCCAATGTACAGTTGTAAACATATGCCGTTAATGTACAGATGTATACATACTGCTGCTAATGTACAGATGTATACATACTGCTGCTAATGTACAGATGTATACATATGCCGCTAATGTACAGTTGTAAACATACTGCTGCTAATGTACAGATGTATACATACTGCTGCTAATGTACAGATGTATACATATGCCGCTAATGTACAGTTGTAAACATACTGCTGCTAATGTACAGATGTATACATACTGCTGCTAATGTACAGATGTATACATATGCTGCTAATGTGCAGTTGTAAACATACTGCTGCTAATGTACAGATGTAAACATACTGCTGCTAATGTACAGATGTATACATACTGCTGCTAATGTGGAAGACCACCATAGACAGAAAGAGAGAGGGAGGCAGACATGTAGAGGGATACACAGTACTTTATACTTGCCTCTTATTTTTTTTAATTTTTACATCTATTATATTTTCAAGATAGAGATATTATACTTAGTATTGATGCTAGAGTTAGATTGTTTTTATTTTGATTAGTACAGCTATTGTTCACTTAACGTGTGCCGTGTGCTCCTCTTTCAAACTGTTCTATAACCTGTGATGCAACACTGAAAGATAGATTTGATAGACCAAGTTAGATTTGGTTGTGAGATTTGTAAGTTAGGTACCCCAGCTTCAAGGTTGTAAAGCGCACCTTAACTTGTTGCTCACCAAAGTTGTTTCACATACATTGTTCCTTGGTTTGTCTAGTTTTAAACAGAATTTATGATTGAATGATAGTAAATAAATAAAAAATCCCGTGTTTTTGTGAACATGGGAAATTCACAATTAGACAGTGATGATGTATTGTCTCAGATTAAAGTAAAAGAGGCTCCTTCTCATCAGGACACCTGGGCAGGGGCCATGATAAATATGTAGTCTACAAATGAGTAGAACTCTCAGGGTGTGGCACAAAAAGGCTTCTGAGAAAGACCTCCTGTTACTTAAATGAGTCTGCCCTGCCCCTCTATCCAAACTGCCTGACAGCACAGATCGTAGCCTGGATTCCAGTTTGCAACATTTGGGAAAAGACACTGTACTTCCTCTAATATAGTTTTTACAATGTATCGATTCCATGTTTGCCTTCTCTATCAGCCACAATCTCCACAACCAAAGCAGCAACAAACCATTTCATAAGAAGCTGAACTGTGACATCACATGAACGAAAGGATTTGAGAACATGAAGAGGCGGGGAAGCAGAGCAGACTGAGGGACCCCCCCTAAACTCAGGAAATTCAATATAAAATGCAATATAATCAACCTCAAAGAGTTTCCCCTTTTTGTAAAATGTGTCAGTATAGATTTATCAAGATGAGTAAGGAAATTAAATCCACCTAATCAAACACTGTAAAGAATCTCCCCAGTCAAGTTTCATAATATATTTCATAAGCATTATCAGTGTCATGTGATATTAAGTCATTATACAAGTCTTAAAAGGACTATCATTGAAATTTTAATTACAAATAAGGATTAGAGTATATTTATTGCTGTACCATATTCTCATAATCTCACCTACTTTCGATTTACTCTCAATTAGTCACGAGAAACAAAACAAAACCGCAAGGGCCATGTTTTTTGGTCAGTGCGTGGGCATTTAGGAGCAGACCTAAGCCTTCCCTGTCAAGCCAAACAGATCTGGTTTCTGTAAATTAGGTCGCATCGCATCTCTGCAGTGGTTGAGTGAAAGTCAAGTAAAATATCGTAATGACATCACTGAAAAAGGAAAATGTACCGGACATACAGTCAAGTCCGTAAATATTGCACTGACACAGTTCTCATATTTCCTTCTATACACCCCCACAACAGATTTGAAAGTGAATTACAGTAAGTGCTTTAATTTGAAGGTGTTGGCATCCAGAAGTGGTGAATGGTGCTTTTTCTTTAAGGGAAGAAATTAAGCAAATAAAAATGCATCAAACCTTTACTATTTTAATACTTGGTTGAAAATTCTTTGTATGCCAAATACAGCCTGAAGTCTAGAAAGCAAAGACATCACCAGAGGCTGACTTCATACCTGGTGATGCTCTGTAATGGTGTTCAATTCTTGCTTTTTCGTGAGGCATTTTCCTTTCGGTTTTGTCTTCAACAAGTGAAATGCTGTCTACTAAGATAAGAAAAAACATACCTTTATTTGTCTCATAGTGGAGATATTTCAGTGTCATCGTTGCACACATTACAGCAGAGAAAGAAGCAAATAAGAGCTGCCACGGCAGGTAGTAGGGTTATTGCCAATGTTCTCATTCACTGCAAAGAGCCATCATTTCCAGTACTGAATCATTTGGAATGATTATTGTATTGGCTCAAAACACTTTTGTAAGCTGTCACACTAATAATTTCATGGGAACCAGAGCCATTGACAGTCGGTTCAGTTGGATTTACAGACGAGATGGGGTGTTTGGGATCATGAGCAGTTTCTTTCCTTCTCTCCCCATCACTCTAAGTTGATCATAGTTCATTATAGTTTAATTTGTTTTTTCGATCTCCCGTAGATCACATCTGGTGCCAAACAGTCTGTATCTACCTTGTATAAGTCCTGCAGACCTAAGTGTTTTTGTTTTCTTGGTCTTCCAGGTGCTCAACTGAACTCACGGGTAACTTTTTTGTTCCACACTGTTGGTTGTCAGGTCAAAACATCTAGTTGAGATTGCCTTTCTTTTTAAAAGTAGTTGCCTGAAAATTAATCAAGATCTTTCTATGTGTAAACTGTTAGACGTCCAAATATTTATGGGCCAGATTATGATTAGAATGTCATAATTTACCGTCTAAAATGAGCACAAACACTTGCAACATGGTGCATATTATGTTGGACACTTGTTGGAACTAAATAAACGAACAAAAAATGACACTTATAGGCTACTAGTCCCACAGAAGCTGGCATTGGTTCACCAGAAAGAACTTAGGTCTCCGGTCCATAGATTTCAGCCTGATATAAGGCAGACAATAGATTGCCCTCGGCACAGCCTCTCTAAACCACCGCTAAACTTCTAAACCACTTACACTTAAGACTGTGTCTCCAGTACAGACCCCAACATCTGTCATCTGCTCACGGTGAACTTGCTCATCTGTGAAACGCGCAGGGCTCTTGTTGTGGTTCAGACAATAACGAGGTCTTCTGTGACAAATTAAACTCCACAGGGCAGTGAGCATTGGGGCATGGGGTCCTCAGACCACCATCATCAACCCTGATGGTTTGGTAAGATGTTCTGACAACAATGGTCAGCTGGAGGTCACTTTGATCTGATTTGCTCAAAGAGGCAGATACTGTGGCCATTTCTGTGTAAAACCTGTTAAAGGAATGTAATGGTTAATATGTCCATTATAATCAGGTCTGGTAATTATTTTCAATGTTTTTTATTCTTAAGCATTATTACAATATTATAAGTTGTCGTGTATAAATGAAAATTGAACAAACATTCCTCTTCACTTTTAGGCACTTTCAGTTTCCCTATTGTTCCTTTACGACATGTCTGGTTTTTCAGATCAAAACCGTCATGTAATTTTAGACGCTCTGAAGGAAGTGTGGGTGCATCAAAAGAACCTCAGTTCCATGAGAAACAGGTCAAATTTTTTATTTTATTTTATGTTTTATTTGGTTGGGACAGTACATGTTAATGAACACATCACTCCGGATTGTAGCCATGGGTTAATTTGCATCCTTTGTCCCACATTCACACTCACAAACACACACTCATTCAACCTAAACTATTGTTCATGTTTTTAGTGGTAGGGGAAACCGGAGTACCCGGAGGAAACCTATGCAGAAACTCCACTCAGAAAGGCCCTGTTCCTACCGGGATTCAAACCCAAAACCTTCTTGCTGAGCAGCGAGAGTGCTACCCATACACCACATTAATACACATTTCAAATAACATTAGTATAACAATTCAATACACAATGTATATTTTGCCCCTCTGGCATTTAATACAGAAGAGCATGCAGCCTAGAGAGAAAAACAAAATAAATGCAAAGTACACAACAAATCAAATAAGTAAATCAGGATTAAGTGATCCTTTATTTCTCCAACAGTGGGGAACTTTTTTTTTTTTTAAGGGTAACATATATTCCACCATTCTTGTACAAAGATTTTGTGATTGTCATTTTAGTTATCTTTTTATATTATCATACTTTATTTTATTTTGGCCTGAAACGGCGCTCTGTAGTGACAGTGAGCAACACTGTCCTCTAGTGTTCATCTCTGCACATTGCAATGGACAGATGCGGCGCGGGACCTTGTGTATGTGGTTATTAGAGGAAAAATAACTATACAATATAGAATGTACAATTAGAAATAAACACATTTATTTCAAACAAACACGGTTCAAACTTTAATTACTATAATCAAAGGCCCCTAATGTGGCCCAGCTAACCACTGCTCCCAGTGCAGATGGCTCCTCTAGGAAACACTGGAGATAACCAAGGTAAGTTTACAGCACAATTTATACACAACAAGGCAACTGAAAGTGCTGAACAAAACAAGATAGAGACAGTCACACAAAGCATTGAAATAATTAATCACAGTACATTAAAAAGTGTGAAGATAAAATGCCTCAGTTGTGTGCACAGCTAAACAAGTGCTTTTTTTAGTTCATGCATGTTTGGAGAGACCAGAGAGAAGGTCTATACAGTAGTCCAACCAACTGCAGACAAATGCATGGATAAGAATCTTCATGTATGCTTTAGACACTATTTTCTAATCCTGGCAATGTTTTTTAGGTGGCAGAAAGCTGATATTACTGATTTGGTTAATAAAGTTTGAGTCCAGTATTATCCCTACATATCTGACCTGATTTGAAGGTACAGGGAGAGAGACTGGAGGTGACAGATGACAGTCTCTCTGTTTCTGGGGACCAAAGACAACAATTTTGGTTTTGTCTGCGTTTAGCATACTTAAACAACACAACAAAAAATAAAACTTCTGGATCTAAAAGACATGTAGTGCTTCACGGTGGAGAAAACTTTATCAAGCATCTCAGCACTAACCAGGACAAAACTGTCCAGTGTTTCCTCTGGTGAAGACACAGATGTGTTGAAAACAGTATGTGGTGGGATAAAATCTGATTGTATTTATCTTCCTCATGAAGTGGACTGCAAAATCAATCAATAAATCTTTATTTATAGAGCGCTTTTCCTACACAGGATAACACATCCCTCACAAAGTCTGTGGTGGTTAAAAGAGACATGCTAAAATCATGGTTTAAATGGTTGTCAATGTTTGAGAAAATGACCTCTGGATTTTTCTGGTCTTGGATAATTAGTTTTGCAAAGTAGTTGTTCCAATTCTTTCTGATTGTTATGTAGTTTGTTATTTTGGTTGTTGTAAATTTCAAAATGAATTGTCTTTTTTCTCCACCTGCGTTCTGTAATTATTTAATAAATCTTATAGAGTGAGGGTAATATGTTGATACAATAAAATTATTTTAAATATTGTGATGTCACAGGAACATAACCCAATCTTCCATTCTAATAATGTCCTAATTGGGGTTGAGTTATCTGTTCAGAGTAGGAGGTGTTGTAATCACACAGGAAGAAGCGAGAATGGCTTTAACAAGTCACTCCCATTACTGAATTCTACATTACCATTCTGCATTACTACTGACTACACAAGGACAGTGAGGAGGTAAGAAGAAACTCAAAGGGCACCATTTCAATCGCCATGTCTGAGCTACCTCTGATTTTTCGGTATATGTTTTTCGCAACAATATTCTGTGCATTTAAAATATTTCCACTAAATAATTTCTTTGGTCAGTTATGGAAGTAGTCACGACAATTATTACCCATTCTGGCTGCTGGCATGAGTTCATTAACAACACTTTTTGCACAAATTCTTACAAAGCTGGTCATGGACACGATCAGGATAGTGTATGTAGCTGCAGGCATTAAAACCTGATCAAATTCCTTTCTTGTTAATCATTGTATACTTTAGTACTACCAACAGTGAAAAGAGCAGTCAGAAGTATGAATCATAGAGGAGTTTAATAACGTACCACCACTGAATTAACAAAATGGAAAAACAAAATACATACTCAAGGACTTTTGAGCTGTAATGACAAAAGCATAAAGTGACTTGCAAAAGTTTGGGCACTCCTATCAATCTTTATGATTTTCTTTCATAAATCAATGGTTGTTTGGACAAGTTTTCTGTTAATTATATCATATAGGAGAGTAAATATTTTTTATAACATTTACAAAAGTGTGCAATAATTTGTTTAAGTAAATTAGGCATGTGCATAAAATTATCATTTATTTGATTTATTTAAAAAGGGACAATGTACAATTAGATCATACATTTTTCCATTTGATACATTGTATCGGAGTTAGCCTTAGGCTAATTTACATCCGTAGTCCCCCAGCAGGGAAGAACACTCCACGAACAGGTGGGAACAAAGTAGCACAAACATACATACCATAAAAAACACATGTGTATACAGTCAGCAGATATACACAGGGCAGACACACTGTCACAGACGCATTCCCACACACATGCACACAGTAAATAAGCACATGCATAAAAAAATATATATTTTTTTAAGTTAGAATTTATATTAACCTCAAGATATATGTATTCAAAAACATTTTAAATGTTTTTGTCAGTAGTATAAATGTCAGAGTTTGCGCTATGTGCATTGTTTTTTTGAAAAAACATGGCCTTTGTTGTATTAATGTTAAGGCAAAAACAGGATTGATCAAGCCATTGAGCCACAGCCTCCAGGGCTCTGGAGCATTTCTCAGCCGCCAGGTGACTGCTGCTGGCAGTATCATCGACGTACAGTTGATTTTGGAGGCCCTGGCAGTGTTGTGGCAGATCAGAAAGGCTGAAAAGTAAGGGAGCCCCTCAACTTTAACAAGCTTCCCAGTTCTTCCACTGGACACTCAGCCCCACAGTATGATGGAACCACCAGCAAATGTTACTGTTCATCAGTCCACAGTCCCTTATTCCAAAATAAAGCTGGCTTGTCCAAATGAGTTTTAGCATACCTCAAGCGGCACTGGTTATTGTGTGTGAAGAGAACAGGCCTTTCCATTTCTAGAGCATCCCCTTGTGTAAAATGCGCTGAAAAGTCGAATGATGCACAGTGACACCATCTGTAGCTGATGTTATAGGTCTTTGAAGCTGGTCTCTGGGTTGACTCTAACTGTTCTGTGATTTTTCTTGGTCAGCCACTTCATGTCTTAACTGAAACTGTGTCTGTGGTCTTCCTCACAGTTCAAACTAAGTAATCTTTATTTATATACCGACTTTCACAGACCAGAGTCACAAAGCGGTTTACAATTGTGGGCATTTGTCTCTCACTCCACACAGAGGTGGGAGCGGGGTCGCCAGTTCAGGAGGCACATGCCAGACCTATTGTACATGTTTTTAGTGGTAGGGGAAACTGGAGCACCCGGAGGAAACCTAAGCAGACACAGGGAGAACATGCAAACTCCACTCAGAAAGGCCCTGTTCCGACAGATTAGAACCCAGGACCTTCTTGCTGAGAAGTGAGAGTGCCGGGGCAAGATTTAAACTGAAAGCTTAAATCTTGTGATAGCTTTTTGTACCCTTCCCCTAAACCATGACGTAGAGCAATCTTTGTTTTCAGGTCATTTGAGCGTTCTTTTAAAGCTCCCATGTTGCCACCTTTCAGAGAAGATGGAAGAGGGAGGGAAACATTGGCAATTGGCGTACTTAAAATATCTTTTGTCATGATTGGATTCAACTGTGTATGGAGGTCAAGGGTCACTGAGGTTACTAAATCAATTTTGAGTTCCAAAGTGCTGAAGTTATTGAAATCAATAACATTTAAAGGTTGCCTAAACTTATGCACATGCAAAATCTGGTTTAAATCAGATTATGCATGTGCACACTCTGTAAATGATACAAACTTAATTTCACTCAATATCACTGTGTTTGTCTCCTATATGACATAATTAACTGAAATGTCTTTTTCCAATGGTTTATATAGGAAAATCATAAAAATTGTAAAATAAATTCAAAAGCCCAAACTTTTGCATGCCACGGTATTTACTAGCAAACATTGGAAATGTGGATTCGTTCCATGTATTAGACATGGAAGATGTTTAAAATGTAATGCATGTGTTCAGCCCTGACTGCGGCTCTGATGGAGGCAAATCACTCACAGATCACAGAGGTGCCCCAGCTCCTGTCCAACAGCTCGAGCTCATGGCAACAAGAGGCGGTCAAAGGAGCCCAGATCACTGCAACAGTCATCATTTTTTTGGTGAGGACTGTGATTAACAGTTTATGCCAGGGAGGATACCCTTTATTACATCTTTTTGTCCCCAGGTGGGTGTGTTTCTGAACGGGCTGGTGGTTTGGGTGCTTGGACTTCGGGGGAAGCGTCACCTGAGGCGCAGAGGCAGTACAGGGGAGACTCGAGCTGCCAGCAGTTTCCGCGTGTACGTGCTGAACCTGGCCCTGTCCGACCTGGTGCTGCTGCTGCGGACCCCCCTCATGTTGGGATACTTGGCCCATGACAACAGCTGGCCCTTTGGCCGGGTGTCCTGTCTGTTAGTGGTGTTCCTAAGGGGGTTAGGCCTGTATGCCTCGGCCTTCCTGCTCTGTGCAGTGGCTCTGGAGCGCGGCCTGTGTCTGCTCAGACCTGTGTGGGCACGCCTCAAACGCCCCTCCTGGGCGGTCCCTCTGGCCTGTGGCCTCATGTGGGTGTTAGCCACTGTCCTGTCTGCCCCTTACTTCCACACTGCTGTGGTGGTGACTGTCAAAGGGAAACACCAGTGCTATGAGAGCCACCAGTTCAACATGGGCCTCTTTGTCACAGAGACCATGGCAGGCTTCATCTTTCCTCTGCTCATGTTTTTGGGGAGTAATCTAGCTGTGCTGCTGACCATTCACCAGGCAATGCCCCCCACTCCCACCTCCTCTTCTTCCATGGGCCGCAAGATGACGCGCATGTACCATGTATTGTTCGTTACCATGCTCCTCTTCCTCACCTGCTGGGTGCCATACTTTGTGTGCCGCTTCCTGAGGGCACTGGCAGTGGGGCATCCGGACAGAATGGGGCTGTACATTGGAGCGTCTCGTGGGGCGTATGTGTCCTTGTACTTGGTGTACATCAAGTGTGCCCTGAACCCGGTCCTTTACGTGTTTGCAGCTCGAGGCTTGAGCAAAGCGGTCCGAGCTTCACTTGTCTCCACCATCGAGAGACTCTTCAATGACGACTCATCTGAATCTTTACGTCGAAAGTCACTCAAGAACTCGCAAATGTAAACACATCATTTTTATTTTAATGTGAACGGGAAACAAAGCAAACATAAGAAGCGCCCACAAATGTGTAGCGTACAGTCCACTGAGAAAGTAGTTAAGAGATTGAATCAAGGTTTCAGAGGAAAGCAATACACACATTTTGTTCCATGATCTCATGCTGAGGTATCATGATGTGGAGCGAGCCAAAACCCTCTGTGACTGTTGCAACATGTGTCCAATGGTGCAATTCTGTTAAGACACTTTCAATAGACATTTTGTCTCTTTGTTGTGGGTGGATTAGGAGACATCGCTATTGCTCAAGAACTGTGGGGGAAATTGACATAACTGCATATTTTACTATAAATGTATTGTAAAATTACATACTATGTTGTTTAGCATTAATAAACTTTAAAATAGTATTAGGAAATGTGTCATTAAACATACAAAATATGTAATTCAAACATAAGGATATAATGTATATATTTAACAATGTCGTAATTTTACATATAAGATTATGAAACCATTTGTGTATTCTAAAAAGAATGTATCTAAATGCTTAGCCATAGTTGAGCTCAGAGGACCCAAACAATAAGTAATGGTGACTGTGAGTGTTCGGGTTCAGCAGCTCATCCACCTGTTTGTGTGCAAGGGACAGCAGCTCCCGAGCATTCTGGACACTCTCACGGTTCTGAAGAATCTCTCCCAGTTTTTTGGCCAAAGTCTCTGCCTCACCGTCTGGCACTGCTTTTCTCATTTGAGTCTTTGGAAATATAGAAAATTACAGTTAGGGATGTTCGATAGAGTTGTTCTAAAACTTAATATTATAATAATATATGAAACCAAAATGTCTAGAATGTTACTTCATTTTGTTATAATATAAAATTGTGGTACATTATATATTTTAAAAAAATATATAGACGTGAGGCTTACTTCATATTCTATTTCGAACATTAGTTTGTGATCTCTATGAAAACACTTTAATTACGAAACCAGGAGGTTTGCAGCTCTATTAGGACTCTTTTGCTGGATGTAAATGTATTTTGTTGCCAATAACTACAATGCAGAACATTCTGGCCCTTTTCCTGCTTTTCATTTGTTCACAATATTTTAGAAGTTACACAAGAGGATGTATAGATCTTCCTGTTATTTACAGAGGAAATGCCATGTAAGAATCTTTTATGAAATATGAAGTGGTTTATTACAGGTCGTAGGTTTTCACAAACACAACAATAGAATTGTGAGGCTATGCATTATATTTTGTATAATCCAATCACATCTGACCACATTTAGTGCTGCCTTACTGTATTAATTGACCTAAAAAAATATTTGAGAAACAACCAGATTTTCTATGAAATCACGCATAACATTTAGACAATTTATTATTTGGAACATGCTCCATGGGGATTGATTTTATATATTTATTGTATGAGATATTATCACAAATAAAACAATATTTCAATGGAATCAATCCGGAAAAGCCCCTACTTATACTTGTAGAAGATAGTTCGTAAAAATGCAATGGGAATCACAATATGTTTCAGACGTTTTCAATCCAATGCAAACATCCAAAAAGGAAACAAAGAGGAATTTTAAAAAGTCTGAATTAGACATAAAGCTCACCTCTAATGTCATCTCATCTTTGGATGGCCGCAGCGAGAGGTTTAGAACGGAATCCTTTTTCTGAAACATCTGAACAAAGAACATAGAATAAAATCAATGAGTTCAGTTACACTTTCATTTATCCCTAAATGTGTTGTGTGTGGTTTGTGATTGATTATGTGAATATAGGTACATGTACAAATACATTATAAACATTTACTGGTGAATCCAGGGACCTCGCTCACTCTTAGCAGCCAAGCCCTGTGTAAATGCTTATCTGTTTAATGAGATTTAGCTGAGGAAGAAGAGTGTAGTCTGGACCTCCTCAGTTTCTTCCTCTTTGTCTTGCAGCCTGTTCCTCAGAACGCTGCACTGGTGTTCAAGAGAGTTCATCTTCAGTTCATTCTTCTCCAGCGCACTGACCACAGCTTTCAAATTCTCCTGAAAGATTAAAAAATGCATTGTCTGTAAACATTTCCTCACTAAGAACTATTATATCAGACACTGAGACAATAAAAGGAAATACTAAAGAAGAACGTGTAGGAAATAGTGAGTGAGAGACCCCTTTTCCATCTGTGTATTGTATTGTTTTTTTTAAATAATCTTTAGCATTGTCTTTTGTACTTAAATTTGAAAAAAAAAGACTACTACAGTGATGACTGTAGGGTCTCCCAAGCAAATGTAATCTTTTTTTTTCCTTCTTTCTTTCACATTGATTGGTCACAATTTTAATTTTATCGACGGAACATTCATATTTGAACGCTGTAACAATTCACATAATCACAGCAGAACCTGTTATTTAAAACGTATATATTTATTTTCTTTACCTATACTAAAGTTATGCTATCAATTACATACTTCTAATGAGCCCAGAGTTTGCTTCTCTGCGTCTCTTTTCTTGGTTTCCTCATGAAGACGATGAGCTGCAGCTTCAGGTTTCTGTTTGTGACTGGGTACTTTAAGCGTTGAACAGTGATCAAGAAAACTAAGAGACAACAAACAGAACATAAAACAACACCAACAAATACATATGTATACAAAACTAAATTAAAAGATAACAATCACCTTTTTTTCAGAGCATTTAAATGTTCATGAACCTCCTTCTTCTCTGCCCGCTTCCCAATAAGTGTTGCCCTAAATAACAAAAATGTGTATATATAACTTAATTACATCCAAATTATAACAGGATTCATGATCAGGGAATGTTATTCTTACAATATTGACAGATCCATTACTTTCTCCACATCAGCAATAGACGACACAGACATCTGCTTCCAGTTCTCCCTTCCTTTTGTTTTTGAAGGTAGTGAAGAGGCTGTACAAAACAGAAATGATTTTCGTTTAGGAAAAAGGAATTGGCTGTAGTGATAATAAAGTATTCATCTTGACCTTTTCTCTTTCTTGATGTGGTGGGTTGAGTGTCTTCATTCTCAATAGCCTAGTGTAAATATATGTTGTAAGTAGGACCAATTGTAACTTGTACTGGACACCCTCACCCGTTTGTTTACCTCGTTTTTTCTCCTTTTCTCGTTATTCGATTTCTTGCTTTTAGACTTAGTGTTTGGAGCTTTTGTGGCATCCCGATTGGATCCTCTCAGTGGCTTCATATTTGGTCGTTTCGCGTTACTTTATGAATACACGTAAACTACCTCTTTTCTGCAAATAGATTCAGCTAACAAGCGCTAGCTATAGCCTACTTCTGGGAATCGCTTTTCCACACAGATCAAATCAATATTGTTTTTGTTAGTTCTTGGTGTTGATTAGGTCGTAGTTCTGTGCACAAAAAATGAGGTTGCTCAGTAAAAAACAAATCAAATGTCCAGACTGGTTTCGCGCTGTTGTTTGAACATTTTTTTGAGTAACTACGCATGCGTCAACCGGCAGCAGTCGATTTTTCGCCCTCACATTTGTTTGTAAGGCAAAGGAAATATCTACAATCCGAGTTCCACAGTACATTTAAACCGTTCAGTGTTGCAACACAGTGGGAAGAGTAAGGACTTAAACAAATATGAGGCATTCAATAAGGAAACTGTTTTTTTACTTTCGAATGCGCTGGAGACTGCAGCAATCCTTAGTAGCTCTGAAACAGTTGTTTATACGTTTTA
The DNA here is from genome assembly GCA_964034765.1 of Knipowitschia caucasica. Lineage (NCBI taxonomy): Eukaryota > Metazoa > Chordata > Actinopteri > Gobiiformes > Gobiidae > Knipowitschia > Knipowitschia caucasica. Next base: position 20,099,185 of record OZ035826.1, on the reverse strand, counting down.
CAATAGGGTTATCCTGCTACTTGAGACTTAAAGTTCTCCAACGGGGATCAATAAATTATCTATTAATTTATGATTCATAGGTAGTATAACAACACATATAAAACACTAATACCGGCAAAAACGTACAATTTCAATAGTAAGTCTTGGAAAAAAAATCTTAAAGACTTTAGTGAGCAACATTTGAAGAATTTATTTCAGTATGAATGACTACTTTTTTTCTACTTTTCTACAAATTTAGTGTAATCAGTTTGGAAGAGCAATCAATGATTTTGTTTTCTCCAATCAATACAGATTAATGAAATATAAGAAACAATGACAGAATGACCAGAATTATTTTTTGATATTTTTTCATCAATGTCAAAAGCAAATTTTCTCAATATAGATTCCACACAGAAGACATTTATTTGACTGTAATTTAAAACAACCAACAATATAAACATAATTACAATTAAATACAAATGTCAAGGCTTTATCTATTTCAGACTCTGCCTTTAAGGTGAAATTTCCCTGTAAACCGCCCATCGTTGCGCAGGTCAAAAGGACTCAGCACTTTCCTTAGACCCATCATGTTGCCCTGTGCAATTTCCTTAAAAGTCCAGGGATTCTGATTGTTGTGCTCCCTCTCAGCTTGCGCTTTATGTATGGCTTCAAGACTCTCTCTGCTCACCACCTGTTGAAAGTATATTAACAGTTTTTAGAGGTTTTAATAAGTAAACATGTGTGATACAGCAGCTCAGAAGGTAGTGTTAGATATAGAAAAATATTATGAATGTCCTCACCTTGGCAGGGAACGGGAGTTTCTTTGCAACCTCTATTAGTACATGTTCCACTTCCCCTAGCTCTATTTTCCCACCAACTTCTACAATTAAACGGCCGTATTTAACAGGTGTAACATAGTGGTCGATGGCTCCTTTGCCTCCTCCCATACGCTGTCCAAGGCCTTTGCGTGTGACAGGTTTATAAGGCGCATTGATTCGCCACCGGGCAAACATAACTTTAGGATCCATTTTCCGATTGATGGTCAGACGCATCATCTCCATGTGACCCCAGTGAAGGTAGCCTCCACCCAAAGCCTGCACATAGGAAGACAACATGGATTAAATATAAACCAGAAACTAGAAAGTATATAGCTTTACATTATGAAAACCTATTTCACTAAATGTTTACTTACTACAATCGCATATCGTCCTGAGGTAAATGTATTTGCCGCTTTGGCTGGGCCTTGAATATCGCGCAGTTTTTTCATTTCCTTCTTTGCTTTTTTAAAGTTGGGGATCTTATTCAAAAACTTGAGTTTGGGTTTCTCTGGTAAAAATGCCTCTGGAAAAATATGGGAAAAAGAAAACAAGGTGATTATTGTACACTTTCAGATCAAAGTACGATATGATTACCATATGAAATGCATGTGATAGATCTGCAGACTATAAGTGACTTTTTGTAAGCCTACAATGACATTTTTTTAAATTACAAAAAGGAAAAAAAAGCTTGTTGATTGATTAATCAACTACATAACTACATACTTGACCCAAACTGTACCCCTCACTTAACTTTGCAGTCATCACTACATTATTGTAATTGAAATAAAATAGTTTAATAATTTACAAACAACAATTTTGTCAAATTCAATTTATTTTTGTATAGCCTTGAATCACAATAGCTGTTGTTTCGGAAGAATTTACAAAGATCAGACAATCTAACAATAAATGTGGATACATGTCCTGGGTTTTCACTGTCCTTAAAGACTCCTGCATCAGCAAGGAACAAAGAGGAACCAAAACCAGTTTATTTACTACACAATGGGACACCCCTCTGACATTATTATTGCCACATGACTCTTTTGAAGTTAAAGTATAGTTACCGCTGAAGTCTGGGGGGATCTCATATGTCTTTAATCCAGCACTTAATACCTTGAGATGACTCTGTAATAGACCTGAAACAAAAATGAAATCACACTTTAACCAGAGGTGTACAGGTTGGCCCTGAGCTCTTCTGGAGAACATGTCAATTTATAGACATGCTTCTAAATATGACATTTTTTCCCATTGTCAGAGGATGGCGTGAACTGCACATGATTCGCTGTGTAAAACTCACGCCTATGCACTTAGACTATTTACACCTTTGTAACAGGTAGAAACAAAATAAAGCTATGGCCGACCATTTTCACAGAGCGGCACACATATACATACATAATATACCATAAAGAGTTGGTAAGATGGTCACTTTAGCCTCAGTTGTTGTCTTACCATTTTTATGAGCACAGATGCCAGTGAATCCGGAAACAGCGGCTTTGAAAAAGGAAATCATAATTGCAGATTTTACAGATGTGCTAAAGCAAGTGTATCATCATTCTGGCCAATTATTACAATCTTAATCAAATAAAACGACAGTTATGACCATGCTGCTGTAGCTGTTTCGCTACAAGGTCGTGACGAGAGGAAACATCCGGTGGACGACAGACCATTTCCGGGGTGTGATTAAAAAAAAAGAATGAAAAGAAAACATAAACATACAAAGACAAATTGTTAGCTCATGATTTCCAATAAACACCACCTATAATAGTGTAAATTGTATTTTTTATTTTATTTCATATGACAAAAACAGAATAAAGTAGTGACTGACTTTTTAGCCACTATAATATTACTTATGCAAAATGATTGAGGATTACTTCCATAGGAAACATTCATAAATTGCACTAATCAAAAAGAAATGCAATATAAACAAAACAAAGTATTTTAACATGTAATACATAACAAATATAGTTTGTCAACACTAAATGCCATGGTACAGAAGATCATATTTTGGTATATTTCGGGGGTCGATAGGGCTCTGTACAATCATCTTTCCTCTCATGGCGCCACGGTAAATTACTTCAACCAAGTCCATAAAATCCTGCTTGGTTTTAAAGCTTCCCACAAACTTGGTGTGGTCGGGTGACCTAGGAGAAAGGAAGAGTAATAGCATGCATAATGAATAGATAATATAATAGAAAGACAAGATGTTATTTAACAACCTAATTTGGTAGAAAATGGTATAAGTTCATTTGAGAGAAATTAAAGAAGAGGACAAATGACAGAATATATAAGAGAGACTAAATGGTATAGATCTATTCACACTTATTCTGGACTATAACAATACCCTGGAATGAGCTAGCATTGTCCTCTTTTTTCACTATTCTGCCTCAAACAGTTGATCTACTGTGACCGAGGCCAAAAAAATAACACTTGATAATACTTGTTTTAAGATCTGGGAATTATTTGGGTGGATTTGATTACTTCAAATTGTTGTGATTTAATAGCAGTGGGGGTAATGGCATGGAATTTCGAGGAATTTGATCAATCAAAAGTATAGTTAATAAATGTGTTGTGTCTGAAATTTCCCAAATGTGGGACGAAAAAGGATCTCTTAATCTTAATCGTCGTCTAATATGTCATTATGTACAAATCTTACCCATAGTCCACTTTCATGTGCTGCCCATTGAAAAAAAAGACAGTGGAAGGGATGTAGCTTATGTCAAAATATCTGGTGTAAATGGGAACTTTATCGACATCAACGATGTAAACAGACGCCATGTTACTCAAGTCATGAGAAGTTTTGGAAATCTGAAAAAGAAACCATTAAAAGTAAGGTGGCGGATTGTGGTTACATCTTTGTATACTGACAATTCTTGTAAATGCTTACTATCTCATCCAATTGCATACAAACGGAGTCCTCATCTCTTCCAAATCTCAATACTACCACCTTTTCAGCCACCGTTTTAATAACTTCATCTATATCTTTTTTGCAAGACAATTTTGGTAGAAATAAACTCATTCTGGTCAATTCTGTGAGGCTAACAGAATGGATTTGTTGCTAAAAAAAAAACACCGTCGGCTTACGGTACGACGATTCCCCCCCTCCCATCCAAAACCAAAATTTACCCAACAGAATGTACTTTTACTCGTTATTTATTGTAGAAATATATATTGGTTTCTAAAAAACACATACATTTTTAATGATTAACTACAAGGAAGTATAGGAACTTTTGGTTACATTTAAGACAAATGTGAAGAATATCGGTGCAAATAAACCTGGGAGAACAGGATTAAGGAGAAAACTATTTCGTGCATCGGTAAAATAGTCCGGGTAGACACAAGGAAAAACCTTGGTTGCATTCAAATACAATTTAAAAAAAACTCTTCTTGTTGTTAAAATTGTAATTCGTCTATGACAAAATAGCTCAACTTTTAGCTGAGTGAAATACAAGTCCTTTAAAATTGTTGTAAATTCCACTTAGGTTCATTTTAATGTTACTAAGGTTTTAGCCCATGAAACTGGATGCTCGTATGTTCCGCTTCTTCACTACAGCCCAATATAACGACGCACCAAAACAACGTGACCTTTCAATTGGACGTGGCATACAACAAGTCGAGTGAATCTTGAGAAACTCTTTCGTGTTGCAATATCCTCTAGTACTATGTGGGTATCACGGTTAAGTTTATTTGTTGTCTGTCGTATTTTCTGACTGATTAGCCCATAATCACAATGCTGCGTTTGGTTTCTTCCCGGGATTTGTGCTTATTCTTCACGCGAAGTCTTGCAAAGCCACCAGTGAGGTGTTTATCCCTTCCACGAGGTATTCAAAAAGTCAATTTCTTCACTAAAAGCTTGTCCAGGAAAGATACTTCGCTTCTAAACCCACGTGTGTCTGAAGAGGATGATTCTATTGACTTGAACAAATGGAAAACTGTCATGAGATCAAAAGCATCAGCAGAGAAGATGTCTGTGAAGGATGAAGTGGATGATGATGATCATGATGATGGTGAGGAGGAGACACAGGGGGACTTGACACTTGAAGCAACTCGTGAACTGGTGTCAATGTGGAGGCTGGCTGGGAAACTTGTACCCCAAGAAATCACCGATGTTGAGCTCCAAACCCTGGCAGAACTTAAAACTAAGTCGGGAAGGAAGAAGTACCTTAAATACCTGGCTATAAGAGAAGGTCACAAAAAGTCCAAGAAGGAGAAACAGCAGAAAAAGAAGGCATATAGAGAATCCTTGTTGGAGCAAAGAAGTGAAATGGATGGAGACGATCAAAAAGAATTTAAGAATTCTTTAATTTTGCAGTTTTGGAGTCGTTCACTGGACAAGGTGTTGGCCTGGAAGAGTGCCCAAGCTATGGTCTTTGGTCAACCTCTGATTTTTGACATGAGTTATGAGGGCAATATGTCAAATCGTGAGATTGAAAACACTGTGTCCCAGCTTATGGAAGTTGAGGGATGTAACAGAAGAGCCGCTGATCCATTCCACTTACACTTCTGTAATCTGCAGCCGAACAGTTACTACGAACAGCAGCTGCACAAACGCTATGGAGAAGAAACTTGGGAGCGATTGCTTGTAACCAGCACTGACAAGCAACACTGTGAAGTTTTCCCACGAGAACAACTTGTTTATCTTACAGCAGATTCGCCAAATGTTCTTCGCACCTTTGACCACAGCAAAGTCTACATCATCGGGGCCTTAGTGGACCGCTCAATTCAAAAAGGACTGTCCTTAGCGAATGCAAAACGTTTAAAACTGGCCACGGCGCGTCTGCCTCTAGATGAGTTCCTTCACTGGGAGATAGGAGCTAAAAACCTGACCCTGGATCAGCTCATTCGCATCCTGCTCACTATTAAGGACACAGGGAAGTGGGAGGAGGCTTTAAAGTTTGTGCCAACAAGGAAACATGATGGTTTTCATCCTCCCCAACGGAAAGAGACCACATCTCTAACAAGTAAAACTGAAAAAGTAAAGACATTTAAAAGTGGAAGCAATACCAGAGAGTTCACGCTGAATAATTATAAACCTACAATAAATAGAACTAACACTGTGAAAGCCAAAGCAGGAAAATTGGAAGCTACTGGAAAGAGAAACTGGTGGAATGAGGAATGAAGAAAATAAATTGCAAGAACTGATGCTCAAGGACAACAATTGGAAAGCTAAAATAGCTTTTATTTTCAATTTAGCAGTTGATAACACTTGTCATGTGCAAAATAATTAATCTCATGTCACCTCTTTAAATCTTACATTTTGATAAGAATAAAACATTTGAAATGCCTTTTAAATCTCTCAATACAAACACTGCAAGATTTGATATCAAGAACTTTCCATCCCAGCAAGAAATTGTACAGGCTTTCCAATCAACCACAGCCTACACATTGCAGCATAGATGAGGACAAATGGCTCATACAATAAATTATTACATCATTTTTCAAAATTACATAATTTATGCTAGAATACAAAAAGATATTAACAGCATCTTATAAATTCAAGTATTAATATGTTCAAAGCTTTCAACAAGATAATACAGTTTGTTTGAAATAGTTTTTCCTCACCATTACATGTTATCATAAAATAATGTCCAAGTCTATAAAATGGTAACCCAAAGTCCAGTAACATTACAAACATTGATTGGTTTTAAGGCTGCATAGTCACAGCTGTTTTACAGCACCAAGATGTCCCCAGTGCAGCGCTCACAGCAGTTGAAGGTAATGTTTTCATATCGAGTATACGGGTGAAACCTGCCAATACTCTTTTTATTATTAAGAAAGTTAGTGGAGGAATCATCACTTAAAGGCGTCTGAGTCTGTTCCTCAGAAGGAGATATTGGGTCCAAGATCTTAAGTACCTGAAAGAGAAATTCAATCTTAAAACATTCTACTGGCAACTTTTAACCATTTGAACTCTTTCAGACATTTGTTTATGTACCTTCTCTGCCATTTTTTCGGCTGGTGTGCTGCAGAGCTGTTCGGGGTTGCTGTTGCTGCCTTTAGCCACCTTGCTGCTTGTGTTTCCCAGCAGGTGAGAGTTGATGGCGTCTGCGAGTTTGTGGTTGGATGAAGCCAGTTCTCCTGAGCTGAGGGGCTGTGCGCTGGGGTAGTACGTCTGCTCCCGGCCCCACTGTAGGGACACCAAGAGCTGCTCCAGGGATCTGAAGAAGAAACATTAGGAATTGAGATTATTTTAAGATTTATGGCACTGGTTTGTATTGCAGTCAAGAGCTTAAAATACTGTGAAAATAAGTGTTATATTTGTCACAATTGCCCCAGGAGTTAGACAATGAACTAGAGCTGCCTGCCATTATCCAGATAAAACACACCCGGGAGAGGGATAACAGAAATACCAACTTCTTAACTAAAAATAGAATCCTGTGCATTTAAAAATCGAGCTTGGGATTGTGATGACATCTTTCGCATTATTTTGTTTTGTTTTAAGTAACCTAATGGCAAACCAACTTTCACATGCTTTAAGACTGTTAAAGCAATACAATATTTTCCTGTAGTACACAACAGTATTATTTCCATGGCTTTTAATTATCTTGTATATGTTTTGTTTTTAGTCATTGCAGCAAAACAAACATGATGGATTTTCATATTAACAGTTTTTTACAATCTTGTAAAAACTGTAGACACCAAGTTTTATACAACGTCTTGCAGCTGCCTACCATAAACTAACAACAATCCAGTGCTGTTACCTGTGCGTCTGAACCATTTCTCTGGAGAACTCTTCTCTTTCTAGAAGCAGGTCTTGAATTGCTCCTTGTGCCTCTCGTGTTTGTCTCTGTAGAGCCGCTCTGGCATTTGTCAGCTCCTCTGCCATCACTCTGAAACATTAAAATTAAAAACCATAAAAATAAAGGAATTAAAATAAAATGTCCTATACTTTGTACCTGCTGGCGAGGAACTTGCTCCTCCAGACGTCACATTGGATGCTCATGCGTTCCAACTGCTCAGCGGTGTGGGACAGACATCGGCCCAAAGCCTCATTCTCCAGGATCAGCTGGTTTTTCTCTCTGGACAATCTCTCAAACTGATACTGGAGGTCATCGCCTACTGAGGCCACCAACAGCTTCTTCAGCTCACGGTTCACCTATTGAAAGTTGGTATATTGCTCATTTCTATACAAGTTCAAAGATCTACTTCTTTCAGACTCAAAATGTGAATGGGCATTTTAGAAAGGTTTTGTGTCCAGTCCTTTCTCAAATCATTAATTTTCAGAAGCCCCCAGACCAGACAATGCAAGCGTTTGTATATGCATTAATTGTACAAACATGTTCATATATTGTCATATATGACATGTCCTATATTACATTGTAGGTTTTACCAAATTAAAACTTATTAATTTAAGATAACACTAGCGAGTGGTAAAATTAATAACATACAACATTATTTCCTGAGGCATAACTGTTAAAAGATCCACACACATAAAGACACAACATAATGAATGCTGAATAATAATAAACCAATAAAAGCTCTAATCCAAACTACTGTCACATGAACATCTCAACAGGGACTGTGTAACATGCTCCTGCTGTTATAGTGTACAGTGCCTTGCGAAAGTATTCGGCCCCCTTGAACCTGTCAACATTTCGCCACATTTCAGGCTTCAAACATAAAGATAAAAAAAAAAATTTTTGTCAAGAATCAACAACAAGTGGGACACAATCGTGAAGTGGAACGAAATTTATTGGATAATTTAAACTTTTTTAACAAATAAAAAACTGAAAAGTGGGGTGTGCAATATTATTCGGCCCCTTTGCGCTAATACTTTGTAGCGCCACCTTTTGCTGCAATTACAGCTGCAAGTCGCTTGGGGTATGTCTCTATCAGTTTTGCACATCGAGAGACGAATTCTTTCCCATTCTTCCTTGCAAAACAGCTCGAGCTCAGTGAGGTTGAATGGACAGCGTTTGTGAACAGCAGTCTTCAGCTCTTTCCACAGATTCTCGATTGGATTCAGGTCTGGACTTTGACTTGGCCATTCTAACACCTGGATACGTCTATTTGTGAACCATTCCATTGTAGATTTGGCTTTATGTTTTGGATCATTGTCCTGTTGGAAGATAAATCTCCGTCCCATGCAGGTCTTTTGCAGACTCCAACAAGTTTTCTTCCAGAATGGTCCTGTATTTGGTTCCATCCATCTTCCCATCTATTTTAGCCATCTTCCCTGTCCCTGCTGAAGAAAAGCAGGCTCAAACCATGTTGCTGCCACCACCATGTTTGACAGTGGGGATGGTGTGTTCAGGGTGATGAGCTGTGTTGCTTTTACACCACACAAATTGTTTTGCCAAGGTTTCTCACTTTTTCCCACTGGGTTTTTTTAAGAGTTTTTCCTTGTCGTTGCAGGAGGGTCTTGTTGGACAGTTAGTGTCCAACAGAAAGGATTGGTGATGATCAGGACACTTTAGCATTCTACAACATGTATGGACATTTTCTTCTGTGTGTGCTTTATATTTTTCATGTGTTTTAACTGTTGATTCTCTGACTTGTGTTGGTGATTTCAATGGTTTTGTTAAGTCCTCTGAGATGACTTCTGTTGTGACCTAGGGCTATACAAGAATAAATTGTATTGTAAATTGTATTGTATCTCTGATCAGTCTTCTCCTTGTTTGAGATGAAAGTTTGGAGGGGCGGCCGGGTCTTGGTAGATTTGCAGTGGTCTGATACTCCTTCCATTTCAATATAATTGCTTGCACAGTGCTCCTTGAGATGTTTAAAGCTTGGGAAATCTTTTTGTATCCAAATCCGGCTTTAAACTTCTCCACAACAGTATCTCGGATCTGCCTGGTGTGTTCCTTTGTCTTCATGGTTCTCTCTGCGCTTTAAACAGAACCCTGAGACTATCAAAGAGCAGGTGCATTTATACGGAGACTTGATTACACACAGGTGCATTCTATTTATCATCATCAGTCATTTAGGACAACATTGGATCATTCAAAGATCCTCACTGAACTTCTGGACTGAGTTTGCTGCACTGAAAGTAAAGGGGCCGAATAATATTGCATGCCCCACTTTTCAGTTTTTTATTTGTTAAAAAAGTTTAAATTATCCAATAAATTTCGTTCCACTTGACGATTGTGTCCCACTTGTTGTTGATTCATGACAAAAAATTAAAATTTTATATCTTTATGTTTGAAGCCTGAAATGTGGCGAAATTTTGAAAGGTTCAAGGGGGCCGAAAACTTTCGCAAGGCACTGTATACTTCTGAGTGTACTTACCTCTGTTTGCACACGTAACTGGTTGCACAGCCCTTCTTTGTCCTGCAGCAGTCTTCGTTCCGAGTTCTGCAGTTTATCCAGTTGTACTTTCCAGTCTTCCACCAGGGGCAATAGATGCAATCCCTGATCGTCAACCTGTTGTCCAGACTCTCCTCTGCTCTCTGCCGTGGGGCCTCTGTTGCTGCTTCTGCTTATAGCGGCCCGAGGCACCAATATCCTCACTGCTTCTACCTCTGTACATGCCTCTCGACTTACTTTCCCAAAATGTAGCACACCGGGAGGCTGAGGGGAAGGAGGTAGGGATGGGACAGTAGATTTTGGGCTTCGTTTAGGACTCGCTTCTTTTAGAAGTGGAAAAATAGACGAAGTTGGTGAGGGTGGGTTGTCTGTGCTAACTTCAATGGTCGTTTTTGGTTTTTCTGTTTCCATTCCATCTCCAGGACCTCGGATAGGCACTTGAGAGGACACTGCATTGCACAAAAAGAAAAAATATAAGTTAATTACAGAATGGTAGATCCCGGTTCATCAGCTGCGGTGAAGTAAATTGAAGTATGTTTGTATCAGGGCAGTAAAGATGAAACTCGTTTATATTTTGTTTATACCAACAAAAAGAGTATTGTTAAAATAATTTAGTGAAACAATATTGATAAAAGACCTTTTATCTTTTATATACTGGGAGCTGAAAGGTTCTTTCACTAATAAAGCTGATCATGATGTGAAAACTGGTGATGGAACAAAACAGTTTTAAGTAGGGCTGGTGCGATAAAGCAAATAAGTAAAATCTAGATTTTATTTCCTGCTTTGGACAATGTCGATTTTAAATCGATTTTCATTAAAGTCACTCAAGACAGACTTTTCCCTTAAAATATTTGTTATCTTCCCGCTCAATATTTAAGTTTCAAAACTATTTTGTATTTGTTTCCCCAATACATAATATTAAAGTCTAGTACAGACTGTGCTGATATTGCAAGTATAATTGATGTGCTGCTGGAACTCTCACAATATCCCTCATTCGATTTCACGATTTTCACATTTTTCACGAATTCGATTTTTTTCAAAAGCCGATTAATTGCCAAAATTCGATTTATTGCCCAGCCCTAGTTTTAAGAGCTCAAAACTATTCAGATGGATTGTCCTGCATAGTGATTTTTTGTAGTTTCAAAGTTAGGGACACACCAGTTTTTTACTCTATTTACTGCATCAGTAATAAGTGTAATTAGTATATGGACTCTATCTTTAGGGTTAGGAAACTGTTTTCTTATTTTGTTCAACAATATTTTCATTGCATTTTTAAACACAGACATATGGAAGGGAACTGTTTTCTGACAATACATACCCCTCACAGTCACAGCTGTAGTCATGATGGCGAAATCACGGGTTCAGGGAAAAAATGTCCAGACTCTGCAAGTAGATTAGGTTTGTAACAAGCTGATAATAACACGGAAATAATACAATGCACGCAACAAAAGCTAATTTACAACACCATTGGCCGAAGACCACAGATAGAATTGGCTTACTTGGAAATATTTGATCTGAGGCGATGTATTATAGAGACTTAGTGATATGCCTGACACTGACAATAGTTCGAAGCCTGTTTGCAAAATAGCTAGCTTGAATCTATAAAGACATGTTAAAACGTATGTTACTCGATAGCATATCTTCTAAAACTAAAGTACACGGTTAAATGAGCACTAACACACGATATAAAGTAATGTCTTTCTCAATAGTTACCTCAAATAGAAATCTCCGTGGAGCTTTTTCAGTCACAGGACATTGCTGCTTTAACAGGGGTAGATTAAACCCCGTGTTTTGTTTGTCAGGCTCTATTTCCGGCCACCATCTAAAATGTCTAAAATCCAAAATGTCTCTAATAAATTTATTTTCAAAATCGTCTTGTCATGTATGCATTCACTGATCTCTGTATATGTGCGTATAGCTTTAATATATATATTACTTTTTAAATTAAAGACTGAATATATATATATATATATATGATAAGTGCACACGTTTTCTCCGCTGTTTACTTGCATTCCAGTTGGTCAGTCAAAAAATGTGTCCTTTGTTTTTATTGAGTCCAAATCATGTGTTCCTGAAATAATTGTAGATAAATAATTAAACTTTGTGAATTTGCGGAACCTTTTGAGGTGGTAGATTATTTCTACACGGACCAAAATATAGTGAGCACCTCGTCACTTATTGAAGCATTTTAGATACAAGAAATGCCATCATATCGCCATATAAGCTTCTAATAGATTTTCTGTCATGAAATTGAACCTTTTTTAATGAAATATGGGAGTCCACGGACTTTGGAGACTATTGGAAAGTACAGGCAAACCTATCAACCCAGAAACACTGGAAGGAAAGATCCTTGCTGTTGGTATCCTTTGCTACTTATTTATTTGATAATTGCAACCAAACCTATGTTATATTTGATTGTTATATTCAAAAGCTGACTACTAGATGCAGTGCTTTGGTGGACTTTGTCTTGCATGATCCTTAAGATTTTTTCCAGACATCAGTATTTGGCTGAACCAGGCAGTGAAGGGTGTGAGGGACAGACATGGAAATAGTGTTCAAAATGCCCATCTGCTCACCCTCTTCCACCGTGTCTGCAAACTACTGTTCTTCCGCATCAAGCCAGTCTTTGTGTTTGATGGGGATGCTCCCCTTCTCAAGAAACAGACTCTGGTATGTCCTTTGGCTTCAAGAAGTTAGCAGTATTTTACATTATATAACTTGCCTTATGATTTACTTGTTCATTTTTAGGCATTGAGGAGACAAAGAAAAGAGGAGTTAAGTCTAGAATCCAAACAAACCAATGAGAAACTCCTCAGGACTTTTCTGAAGAGACAAGCTCTAAAAGCTGCACTTGGAGATCGAAGGTAAATTATTTCTGTGTTAGGATCTGTCATTGTTGTTCCTATCAAGCAATAGAAATACCTATATTTTTTCTCTTCAACTTGAAATTGATTTGCAGATCTAAGTCAAAGGTCTTCACTACTTTTAGTATTTGACCGCATTCATTTGTTATGGTTTAATGTTCTATAGCCAGGAGCCTTTACCCAGTCTCTCCAATGTTCGCCGAGATGAGGTGGATGACATGTACGTTCTTCCAGCGCTTCCAGCCGCAGAGGAGAGGGAGAAAAGCAGGTATTGTTCAAAACAAAGATCTAATTTTTTTCAGTATTTTGTTGTATGAGAATTATTTCTTCCAGTTCTGAAGAAGAGAATCATGAATCCACAGATGAGGAAGCTCCCAGTACATCATACCAGGTATTGAAAATTTTATATTATCTCATTAGCTCATTGTATTCATTTTTAATTTGGACTTTATTCTTGGCTTTTCAAGGAGGATTTTTATGAGGATCCAAACTCCATGGACATCAACTCAGAGGAGTTTACAAATCTTCCTCCTGAAACGAAGCATGAGCTATTGAAAGAAATGAAAGAGTTTTCTAAAAGACGTCGTACCATGTACCAAAAGCCTCCTGAGGTATGATTCTTACAATTTATTTTTCTAAAATGATTTATATCTACTATTGTAAGTCTGAACATAAGATACATGTTTGTAGCATTCTGGAGACTTCTCACAGTACCAGCTGGCTGGTTTGCTCCAGAGAAATAAGTTAAACCAGCGTTTGGAGGGAGTGGAGAAGGAGATGAATGAGCGCAGTGCAGGCAATGCTCCTCAGATCTATGGAGATCAACAGAGTCGCGATGTTGAAGCGCGAAGGCTGGTCTCTGAGGAACATTCCCACTACATCCTTATTAAAGGTAATAGCAACTCATAAAGCTGAAAAGTGAAGTCTGACTATAAAATTGTGTGAGAAAAGACAAAACTGATTCCAAAATTAATAGTTCTCTAGTTTAGAACTCTATAAACATATTCTAAATATGTAGGAATTGTGTTAATAACTTAATTTGTAGGTTTTTTTGAAAGTTTTTATTTTCTAACCTACAGAATCATAAATGAAAGCATAAAATTGACATTGCAATGTTGGTCAGAAATTTTTCACAGACATTGTGCGTCCGCAGCACTGCTATTCATTTGAACCTGATTTGCTTCACAGGTTCCTCCAAACAGGATAAACCCTCACTCCCTCAGCCACAACCAGCCGTCGCTCCGTGGTCGGGGAGCTCTCTGTCCGGCATCAGGAGTCGAGCTGCAGACAAACCAGAACCCTTGTGGCGTCCTGTCTGTGAGGAGGAGGAAAAACCTTGGGGTCCCGTTATTCAAGACAAAACCAAAGAGCAAAAACCATCTGGGTCAGAAAAGTCTAAAGTTGATTCATTACCTCCATCACCACAAACTCTGGCAGCTATTCAAGCAGCTTTGAATGTCGACTCGGATGAGGAAAGGGATGATACCAATAAGGATGGCAGCGTCTCTCCACGCACTTTGTTGGCGATTCAGCAAGCTATGGCTGAAGAGGAGGGCGGCCGTGACTTCAAAACAACTGTAAAATTAAATGATGTCCCACAAGTCATTATCAACAGCTCAGACAATGAGGCCGAGTCAAGTCTAGTCACGGTCAAATCAAAATTACAACACACGATTTCAAAAGGGCCTGACATTGAGGACAAGCCAGTGAAAGATAGTTTTTCAGTGAGTAGTTCAGATGACGAGATGGGAGATTTAATTTCACAAAGAAACAAAGCCATCAGGTCAGCGGCGAAACCTTGTGAACTTCTTCAAAAGTCTGAAAAGCAAAATGTTAACGTAGAACGAGAGAGGGTAAGAACTGAGCCCATAAATAGTGAAAGTTCAGCAGTAGATTTTATTGGAGCGAGAAGCAGCGTTGAATACTTTGAAATTACTCGCTCAAATACGTCACATGAGCAAGATATTGGGATTTCAGGAGAGGCAAGAAAAAGTGTGTCTCAATCTTTGGTGCCAGAATTGAGTAACGCCGATTTACCTAAACAAAACGACGATAGAAACTCCGTGAAGCCAGAGGAGGAGGAGAGCGAATCTGCTGGTAAACATCTGGGATATTTGTCAACTTAAATGCATTTGACTGTTTCCTTATGTTTACACATTTGATTTTATTCACAGAAAGCTTTGTTGATGTGTCTGATGAAGAAAGTGCAGCTGAAGAGATTGAATCAGCCGATGAAACAATTAAAGTGGCTGAAAATATTGATGAAAGATTTCCAGAGAAAACAAGTGAACCACCAGACATCTCAAAGTCTCCAGAGATTCAAGATGAAACTCGAAAAGAGGAGATCATCGAGGTCCCAGAGAAAACGGAGCCTTCTGCCTCGAATGAATGGGACCAGATGGATATGGTCAGTCTGCAATCTTTTATATACTTAGACTAAAAATACATGTACTCTGATAAGCAACAGGTTTTAATCAAATATTAAAATGTATTGTACAGAGTAGCAGTTTATACAGTATGTTGTTTGTGGATTTATTCCTGTACAATAAGTTATAGACTATAAGGACTAGAATTGTAAGAGGATACATTGACTTTTCTAAATTAAAGCTGGAGAACCTAAAGGCCACAAAAAATAATGATGTATTAAAATCCATGTAACTGCTTCCTTGCTCTCCAAACTAGATTTCAAATGTTTAGATCTACTTTTTCAGTGAAAGAAACTCAGCCAATTGACTCCCAGTATAAATTGTTTTCTAATGAGATAATGACAGCTTGTTGCGGTCGGTTTTGAGGCCTGATGAGAGCCCTTTTACCCTATTTTTATGGAAAGGCTATTCTTAGTATAGTAGACCAATTGTTTGGCCATAATGTCAAATGTGTAACAACATATATCGCAAATGTATATTAAGATGGTTCCAGGTGAAGATGACTGAGTTTGGTTTCAGGCGGAGCTGGAGGCGCTTGAGAGCTCTCTTCATCTGCAGCAGAACCAGCTGAGGGAGCAGAAGCAGCAGCAAGAGCGAATGGCCAACACCGTCACTGGACAAATGTGTTTGGAAAGCCAGGTAAGAAAAACAAAACTTGAATCTATTATTCAGAACAATTTAGCGAAAACCATGCATTCAATGGACAAATTGGCTGCATTATGTGGGTTAATTTCAGCCTTCTAGAGGCTACATCATGTACATTTTTCTACTCTGTCCTCAAAGGGCCGTGTGGCTGCAGATTTTCATTCCAACCAAGCAGGAGCACAGCCAACTTCACCATTTCATCAAGTCTGCAGGACTCACTCACGACTGGACCGAGTTGAATAGGCCTGTTCTTGACTGTGGAATAAATTCTTGAGCAGAGTATGGATGGATAAACATGTAGAACAGAGTGAGAGATGATCAGGATGTGCCAACACTCCGATCTAGTGGAAGGAATAGGAAATGACCTGTAATTAAATTTGATTTAAATCTATACTGGACCGGTCTAATTGAAGCCACACAGTGAAAAATAACATGATTTCTTCTGAGAAAATTACAGAATGTATTTAAAGAGCACACAGGAAATGGGAGAATGTGGTCAGATGGGACAGGGGGATGTATTTTTGCCTGAAGTTCCATAAATGCTCCACGTATGGAGCATTTATTCTATTGATTAAATTTGCATTTTAGAGTCAAAACCTAATTATGACATTGTATTTTGTCAATTTCTTCTCAACAAAACATATTTGCTAGTACCAAATCTTTATTACAATCATTAGTAAATGACTTATTCTATCTTTTGTTGAATAAAGATTTAAGGAAAAGTCACACAAAGAAACACATGCAAGTGATCTGTGGTGATGATGACTGGGAGCAGCTGTGGAATTATCTTCTGCTCCAAACATTCCCCCAGCGCTTAAGTGATACAGGATAATTCCACAGCCTGTGCTTTGTGAAAATGTGTCCACAAACCTGTTTTTGTATGTCCTCTAACACGACTTTTTACAGTTTAATCTTAAGGCTGATATCATGTATACTACTGCCTGGTCACCTGATATGTTTTGCTAATGAGCTGCTAATAGTGAAAGTATTAAGCGCGGCTTGCAAGTATCTGCATAATACTAAAATAGAGCCTCTTGATGATCTCATATCATTATACAGCTGCATTGCATTCATCATTATCAACATCATGAATATGTTTTATACAGAGCCTTCTATGTTTCATATTGGCCACACATGCTGGTTTTTTACATTAACTACACAAGTTTTCGAGTAAACTGGCCAAATCTGACCTTTCTGATCGTTTAACAATAACTTATTCAATGAAAGATTGACTCAAACTTGTGTCTGACCCTCCACTTTTTCCTATCTTGTAGCCAGACTGTAGAACGCTCTTCCCACTGACCTAAAACAGACTTTAACATTGATTATGCATGGTCTTGCTATAAAGCATCTGGTCGTCCAATGTAACTGTTGTGTCCATATCAAATTAATTAATATATACTAGAAAATTTATTGTTCCTCTAAAAAGTAATTTTAGTTTTATCCCACTGTTTTTTGTTTATTGGGTCGTTTCTTACTGATACAGGTAGGTCTAATTGAGTAGCCTCTGGGTGGAGCAGGACAGGTCAGAGCAGCACAGATGAAGTAGCCTCTAGGTGGAGCAGGACGGGTCACAGCAGCAGACGTGGAGTAGCCTCTGGGTGGAGCAGGACAGTTTAAAAGGTGGAGTACCCGCATGGTTCGGACCATTTTCTCTGCTCTAGTCCAAAGTAAAATGCTAAATGCTTCATTAGCATTTTATATTGTGTGTTTCAATGTGTTTGCCATAATTGCATTTCCTGTGTGCAAAATGTTTGATTCTCTGAGATTCTTACATGTAAACTTCAAAATGTAAACTTAGAACAAAATCCTACTATCAAAACCTAAATTAGCTGAACTTTTAAATGTGTTTTGATTTCTTTTTCACAATGATATTATACCACAGAATGTTCCCTGACCTGATGCGGTGGTCTGTTTGTCCAGGAGCTGCTGCGTCTGTTCGGGATCCCCTTCCTCACAGCCCCCATGGAGGCCGAGGCTCAGTGCGCCGCCCTGGACCGCTCTGATCTCACACACGGCACCATCACAGACGACTCGGACGTCTGGCTGTTCGGAGGGCGACACGTCTACAGGAACTTCTTCAGCCAAAGCAAATACGTGGAGCACTATCAGTTCAGCGACATGCAGAACCAACTCGGTGAGGCATCACAGGCTTTTACACACACGCATACTCAGACACATACACACACATATATCCTGACTGATGATAACTAGACACATGTTTGGTGGTTTTACATCCACATATAAAGCAGGTTTGTTTTGCACCAGAATTGGGCCAGTTAAAGTGAACCAGATCAAAAAGTCCCCTTTGGTTTTGAAAGTACAATGGACACTGCGGTGGACTCTGTACGTGTCATTTATCCTTAGATCAGATGCAATGAGAGAGAAGATAAGATAACACTTTATTGATCTCACAATGAAGACAATACTTTACCATTTGACTTTGTAACGTAATGTATTCATTTCGCTGCTAGATGTACAGTATGTGTATGAATGTATGTTTCTATGTATGTATATTATTTTTGTTTAGAAAATGTCTTTATTTGTATTTGTATGTGCAGTCATACAGGGGTTGTGTTTTTCAGGAATGTGTTTCTTGCACAATATAAATGAATAACAAATTAATGTACAGTAGTAGCATCACTATGAATGTTGTTTCAACCACTGCTGATTTTTACTTGGTGAACTCTTAACAATTATTTTTATGTATATTATTCTAGATGTCAGCTAAAGATGACTGAATATTTTGATTTTTACAGCTGTGCTCCTTATTCCCACTGTCCTGTTACATTCTCGTATCATTGTTTTCTAATTGTTTTAATGCATCACAGTTTCATAGCATCACAGTGAATTGTAATAACAGTAGAATTAGATTATTCAAACATACATGGACTAGTCAAAATGCAAACTAATAATCATGATTATAGCATTGTTTATGAATTATGTTTTAAATGTGGTTCCTTTTGACCCTCACACAGAGCAATAGCTTCTGCAGAAATCTAGCAAAGACAGTTAGTTGTTGTTTTTTTAGCTGTTCCTATAATTATAAAAATATATATACATTTTTGCCCTGGTCTAGGTTTGGACAGAACTAAACTCATAAACCTGGCATATCTTTTGGGGAGTGACTACACTGAGGGCGTGGCTGGTGTGGGATATGTGACCGGAATGGAAATCCTCAACGAGTTTCCTGGACCAGGCCTGGACCCACTCACACAGTTTTAGTGAGTACATTTAAAGAACTGTCTTGTGTCCTGTTCAGCCTATTTTTTACAAATCTCTGCCCAAATAGTAGACACATACATAACCAGGAAGACAATCCCAAATACATTGCTTTATTGAAAACTGTCATTATCTACCTCAATAGTGAATGGTGGTCCGAAGCTCAAGAGAAGAAACGCTTGAGAGAAAACTCCAAAGACACTAAAGTGAAAAAGAAAATCCGAGAACTGAAGCTGCAGACTGGATTCCCAAACCCATCCGTGGCTCAGGCGTATTTACATCCAGCTGTGGAACAATCGGAGAGCGGCTTCAGCTGGGGCCGCCCACAACTCGACATGATCAAAGAATATCCTTACATGCAAAAGCACATGAAAGTATTACAGTAATTGTCTTGTTCTGAGGTTCCTTGACTGTTTGGTTACGTTTTGTTTGAGTCGTTTTGGTTGGAGCAGTCGCAAAACAGAGGAAACTCTCCAGCCTGTGATGAAGCAGCTCGACACGCAGCAGGTAACACGATGCTCTACATTCAATGAACTGGGCAATATCACTCATTTTATATCAAACTATAAGCATAACTGTGTGGCCAGTGTATTAAACTGCAGATACTGTTGTCCGCTGTAGGTAGGGGTTTAAAATTAACTGAAACCAACTAATATCACCATTGAAACTGGCAACCAGAATGAGAAACTGTTGTTAGGTTCCTTCTGCTTTTTGCTTGAGAACCAAAACACCAAATGTGTCCAATGTGTTTCTAGCTAAGTAAACAAATAATACAACTGTTAGAAATAATATGCATAATTCTGCATGTAGCCATTCAAGTTATGTTGCTAACTAACACACAAACAAACCCTGGTGATTACTTTACCCCATAGGTAGTAAATCCGCTGTCTCTTGTTTCCATGTTGATTATGGCTTCTACCTTTTTTCTTTTTCTAAAAGTATAGCAGTTGGCGCCAAATGTACCAAATGTGCTAAAAGAGGAATCCAAAATATTTGAATGACCATCAGATCAGATCAGATCAAATCAAATCGCCTTATTTTGGTATTGCCCAAAATCACAACAGCAGTCATCTCAATGTCACAATTGTTGGTTTCCAAAAGATCATGCAATTATATAACAGATTAGAAAGACAAAACAATACAACAATTAGATCAAAAGTGATGTCAGTAATTTTCTATGTAATTATTTTTTTATAGATTGTATATTATATATGGGGCATTTCAAAGTCCCAAAATGAAACGGTCTCTCCCCAGTCTAGCCTGGTCTTACCACACTATCAAACTCATTTGACCGGAGTTTACGGATGGCTAAGGCCAGGCTATCTCCAGTCCCAACTACAACAGGCATAATTTGCTGGAGGATAATATTTAAACTAATTTAAATTTATTTTGATTGATTTTGACCAACAGGCAGTGCTAGTCTTAAAAAGTAACTGACATTCACCTTAAGCCTAGCATTGCAATGTGTTCCGCACGTTACATCCTGTCAGACTGATATCTTGTTAGCCATGTTTCCAGCTGTTTCTAATTCACAAAATATGCTACTACTATTATTAAATTCAAACTGGTTCAGTATTTGAGGGACTATGTAGGCTCACCAGGTTATTTATTCATAAAGGACATTGTTTTTACTTACAAAGCATACCTTTTATCAATATTGCAGACACAGTTGAGAATTGACTCATTTTTCCGTATGGAGCTCCACGAGAAGCAGGCGATCCGCAGCCAGAGACTCCGCCGCGCTGTGACCTGCATGAAGCGAAAAGAGAAAGACGGTGAAGGAGAGGAGGACGAGGAGGACGAGGAAGAAACCGTCTCTCCTTCCAAATGCAGGAAAAGCAGCACCTCTAGTCCCACTCAGAACCCAGGCAAAAACAAGACGACAATGGCATCTGGAGGAGGGTTTGTAGCCTCACAATCGATCATTGAACCCATCTCTTCCCCTTCAAAAGACAATACCAAAGACGTCAAAAGCCCTGTGAAGGCTAGCAATGAGAAAAGTAATGAGAAAACCAAGACAACACGACCAAAGTGCATTCAAGCTCGGAAAAGTAGTAGTACTAGTAGCAGCTCGGAGGACAGTGATGGCGGAGAGAAAGTTACGATGGTTGTGGCCAAATCTGTGTTCGAAGGAAGTCGAAGAGGACATGAAGGAAAATGTACGAGAGGGAGGGGCAGAGGGACATCCAGAGGTAAAGCCAAAAGTAAGAACAAATAAAGAAGGATCAGATCTGGATCAAGAGCAGAGAAAGTCACTGATAAGCTCCAGCTCCATTGGATCCATTGTTATTAGTCTACAGAAAGATTCTCATAATAATTATACTTCCAGATACAATTACAATGTGTACATATTAGATAGTTTGATTAAGCCACAGGACAGAAATACTGGTAGAACGTTGGATAAAAGGCTGAAGAATGTTTAGCTGACATGGACTCAATATGTGACATTTTTTTCACCTCCTAAAAAATCCATCATAACAAGGGACAAACTAATCCCTTTAGCCTAACAAGCATTTCTTCCGGCTTTATTGAGACTTAATAAGATGTAGTAATTAACTGTAACTATAACCGAACAAAACAATCATGCATTTTCAACTTTTGTATGTGGCTTTCCCTATACACACTTATCAAGGCTTGGGACCAGCAGAAATTCCCACTGGTTTGTCTCCCATTAAGGACTTGTTATCTTTATAAGGATGATCTGAATATTTATATGTGGCATGATTCAACTTTGTAACAAATTCATGTGAATATTTGGGATTGTTTTTAAATGCTTTCAAAGTGAAAAAGTATGTGTGTTTGTCTTTTTATATACCAGCAGCAGAGAAAGGTGCAGGTCCCTAGAGGTCACATGGATTCAGCTGCCAGTAATGGTATGAGGAGACGAAAGACATGCCACTTTGTGCTTGTTTTGTATTTCAAGCATAATTATTAATTAAACATAGAGTATCTAACTTTTTGGTTTGATAAATATTGCTGGCTTGTCCCAACAGAAAGAGTCTTGTAAAAGTAGTCTTATCAGAAAACGTTGAATATTTTATTAATAATAATAATAATGATGCATCGGTTTTATATATTGATTTTTTTGGACACTCAAAGACACTTTAAGCCAAACTGAGTGAAAGTGGTCCACCCTTCACTTCTCTCTAAGCCAAAAATACATGTCAACTACTGGTAGAACCAAATCGTTTTGAGTAATAGGGACGAGTTACATGGTTTTTATTACATGGTTTATTTTATGTGGTTTCAGCTTTAACGCTGGTATATACAGTAATCTCCTGACACCGGACGAAATATTTCCTAAATTAAAGCTGAAGCAGTTTGTGAAACTTTTGCATAAGCTGTTCAAGAAGATGACATTCACTATTGTTGGCGTCCCCTGTCTGATGTGAATGAATTTTAAGTTATATCAAGGTCTGCAAATATGAGGAAACTCAAATTTCACATCCCATCTAATGTTCTAACTGGAAACCAATACAAAAATGCTATATCAGATATTTAATTAAATAAAAAAAAGTATCAGACAAGAGTGCACAAAGATCTATTGACAGGCTGGTAAAGGGGTTTCAGCTGAGTTTCTCCCTGAGCCTCCAACTTTAGCTCCTTTGCCTTGTGTTCAGACAGCTGCCACCTTCACTCACTCTGGACGCATGGAGGGTTCTGTGTGGTGCTGCGAACACCGATTAATATCAGTACAAGTCATTTAAATCATTTAAAAGGCTATTTAAGCTAAACAGACCTCCCAGGAACTGCCAAAACCCAAGGAAGCTTCAGAAGACTAAAAACCTGGCTGAACTTTTCACACTCTTGGCATTCCCCAATGGAGACAGATTTAACTTCAGGCATGGAATTGCAACAGGCCAAGACGACCAATGAGAAGGGTAAGGCATCGCAGTGTTCTACAGTCAGAAGAAAATTAAAGAAATGTTCATGAATGCTGTTTTTCACGTGTTAAGATACAACTTTATTGATCTCACAATAGAGCAGTGTACATGTTACATTTGGCTTCAATAGGATCACTCAAACAGACAGGAAATGTGCAAACATGTCTCAGTCTGACCATCAATCTAGTTATCTATCAGCCAATGTAAATGACAATAATTCCCCCTTTTAGGTGGCAGGATCTTTTCAAAAACGTGTTGAAAAACTTAAGCCCTGAAACGCATGGAGTACACATACACACAGAAAATAATAAACTAAAAAACTAAAATCTGTGAGATTTTTTTTTGTGGGAAGCCAAGTTGTTGTATAGAAAGGTTTCTGGTTTCAAAAGCTAATGTTGCAATTCAATTAATGTGATGCCTAAAGGGTTAACGCAACAAGATTCTCCACAATGTCAATCAATGTATTACAAAAACGAACTTTTGTTTTTAGTTTTTGCACCTGTAGCTATCTCATGTATGAAAGCTAATTGAGAATATTTCAGGTGCTGACTGAACTTTCATAGCACTGAAATGTGTGCATTTTATAGGCCGTGTATACAGTAAAGCTCTTGTGGCGGTGGTACATCCTGACCGCCGCTAACCCTCATTATTAATCCAGGGCTATCCTGACCTTCTCACTGTTACATAAGTCTAGGTTTGTGTGTCACACATCACAGGCTGATAAATGGAGCAGCAAACAGAAGCGTGAGCTCATGCAAAACCAACCGGGATCAAAGTAGAATTATAGGCCAAATTCTGAACCTTTATAGACTGTGGAGATGACAAAGACAGTTATGTTGTGCTTTGGAGGGATTTAAGGCAAGATTCAAGGCTACTGACCGATGACTGATGACAACAGTGTGAAGGGCATGGTTTTAAAAAAGAAATAACAATTAAAAGTCCTTTTTTTTACTTTTGAAAACCTGCTAACTGAAGTACTGATGATGGGTGTGCAACCTTCCTTTGTTTTGAATAATCCCGGTTATAAATAGACAATATCTCTTTTAGTGTCAATAATAATAACAATAATGGTCACACAGGTCTCCAGTCCCAGTACTAACCAGCCTTGTCCTGCACAGCTTCTAAAATCAGAAATAGAACACAAACATTAATAAACATTGCATTTTGTGGCAGGAAGGAAACAACGGTTGAAAAGCTGAATAAAACAATGTCAAAATCACATTTGACCTTCTTTTGTTAATGCCCTTTTGTGTTAATAATGTTGAATATGTATGTGTTAGATTAGGGCAAAACCTCTACAGGCCTTGACATTTCATTCATTAATTCATTCAAATAACCCAATGCATTTACTGCTCTTTTTGTGATCTCCCAGATGTTTCTACAGTTGCACCAAACAGTGAAGATGTGGCCAAAGCTGTTCTAGCTCATGGCTTCCATCCTACGCTCATTGGCTCCGAGGCCTGGGAGGGATACATGTTTTCAGACCAGGAGATCCGCATCAAGGAATCCACAGACTTCTACGGGGCGGTCCTATGGCCTTCAGTGTGTATTGACAGACTATTGATGATGTCAAGAGTGAAGCCTGTGGGTAAAGCTGTTGTTACGTCTGCAGGCGATGGTCATATGTCACTTCTTGGAGGAGAATCGAGACGTCTACAAGTTAGTCGACAAAAACGTGATTGAACTGGGAGCCGGGACTGGACTTGTCACAATAGCGGCCAGTCTTTTAGGTATGGAAAACCAAATATGTTTAAAGAACGGTTTGACTTACTTTCTGGTAGATCTTTGCGAAAACAATAAATCTTTATGGTATCACTGCAGCCTGTATAGCTAAGCGGCCAATGTATGTATTCCTATTGTGATAGATGGGCTGTTGTCTGAGATTATGGACTTAAAGAAACAGGAATCAGGAACTGGACAAACAAGGATAGGATCCAGTGGGAACTCAACCCTTTTCTATTCAGTTAGTGTTCGGGTCAAGAGTTGGTTTTTTTGTTGTTTTTTTTACAGAAATTGGATTTGGAACAGACAAAAGGTAGGGCCCTCAGAGATAGAGGACTTCATAAGACATAGTGGACATTATAAAAGATTGAGGACTTCATGAGGGGAAAAAATGTCCTGTTAAAACTGTTTAAAATGTGTAAATGTAAATGTTGTAAATGCTGTAAAGTCTGAAATGTAGCAAAAATGATGGGAGTTCTTTTGTTTTTTCCACATAGGGGCTAAAGTGACGTCCACAGACCTCCCTGATCTGTTGGGAAATCTCCAATACAATGTAATGCGCAACACCAAGAACCGATGCAAATATATTCCCCTGGTGAGTTTTTATCTAAACAAATCAATGAACCCATGACACTGAAAAGCAGAGACATATATTTCCGAATTTACCACAAATTTAACATACTCGATTCCAGAGTGGCTCTTTTTAGGTCAGTCATTTTTCTCCCTCATTGTAAAAAGATGACATCACACTTGGGATTAAACAATGTTTCATAATGTTCTGCTACTATAACAGCACAGATATAGATAAGTATGGAGTATAGATGTTCGGGATAAACTTGTATGTTATCTCTTTCACTTATTCACAAAGAAAGAGTTTAGAGTTTTGATGTCTTGTAAATATGACGAATAACATTATATAACTTCTTGCTATTGCCTTCTGTAACTTTTCTTCGCAAACTGCTTTCTGGTGGATAATAACTAATAATTTGTTTTATGTTTTTTATGCCCTGTGCTGCTCAAACGAATTTCCCCTGGTGGAATAAATAAAGTAGTCTGAATCTGAATGTGAATCGGTTTTCTTCCAATAATAATAATAATCTATGTGAGTCTACATGTTCCCACAGGTGACGGAGTTGTCCTGGGGCGCACAGGTGAAGGAGCGCTTTCCCCACGACACTCATTACTTTGACTACATCCTCGCGGCGGACGTGGTTTACTGTCACCCGTTCCTGAGTGAGCTGCTGGACACTTTTGATCACCTGTGCAGAGAGAACACTATGATCTTATGGGCCATGCGTTTTCGACTGGATCCGGAGAACAGCTTTGTCGACCGATTTAGGGAACGATTTCATTTAGAGGAAATATACGACCTCCCGACTTTGAGTATTAAGCTGTACCGCGCCTGGAGGAGAGGCCCGAGCACTAATGGACTTTAATTATGAAGGGGAAAATGAACTTTATATTCACATCTTGTCTTTAATACCAATCTACATTGTGTACTTGTTGTTAGTTAGAGGGTTTTAAAACTATTCTGACAAAATAGTTTCAAACACAGAAAACACCACAAAAACAAGTAGGTATATACAAAAAAAAAGTAAAAAAAATGTAGTTGTTATGACGGATCAATGATGACATACTGTGGGAGCTCGTCCACCAGCAGACTTTTAAGATCCAGAGATAGTATTATATATTAAAAACGTATACAAGTCTATTTTATTGTTTACTTTTCACTTATATATTTTTTCTTTTCACAACAACTAACCTCAGTCTCTCAATGTAGAATAGCATTTAGTCTGAATATTTGCAAATGCAACGCAGATTTCTGATTGTAGTTTTTAAAGTCCAACACTTTAAAAAAAAACGTTCAATAAGTTTTGCACAACTCAGTTCTCATGGGAAGATAAGATAAAAACGTAATTCAAATGTTTACATGTATTTGACATTTTTGCCGCGCATCTTTTATTTTTACAATAAAAATGTTGTGTTTTAGTTTACAACTCTGTAAATCTGAGAGTCTGAAATGTATGGGAATTTTGTATTAGGTTATAACTTCATACGTACGCTTTTTTAAGTGTAACTTTCATGACTAAAAACATACTGCAAGTAAGTAATCTTTACTTATATACCGCAAAGGATAAATATATATATATGCATATATATCAGAAAGGAGTTTACAATTGTTATTTTTGGGTACCCGGAGGAAACCTACGCAGACACGGGGAGAACATGCAAACTCCACTCAAAAAGGCTCTGTTCTGACCAGGATTCGACCCCAGGAACTTCTTGCTGAGAAGCGAGAGTGCTATCCACTCAGCCACCGTGCCGCCCACATGGGAGATTGAAAAACACAGAACTTTTGGTCCGAACTATGAACAATCTTTAGATCATTTTCCAAAGCTGTGCAGGCCTGTCTGACTGCAGCTTGTATTCTTATGTCTTAAATGTTGCTCAAAAGTCGTATTTGTTATAGTGCCTCTCATACATTTGACTTTAACATTTTGATTTGAGCTTATGAGACGAAAATGCCGGTACTGCAATTATTATTAATGTATGGGATGGAAAAAGCACAACCAACAGTTTTGGGGTCTTCTACTCATCTGGGGCCGGTAATGGAGCTGCAGTTAAACTTGATATCCAATATATGATCCAAACCATATCCATGTTTGGGATCTATTTCTGGTCATTCTTTGTCTTTGTGCCCAGTGACAGGGGATCAGTCTGGAGGCTCACAGGTCAGAGGAGTTTTATCCAAACTATAAATCAACTCTTATGATGAGATTAGTCACTTTCCAGAAAAGTTCTACTGTGAAATACACACCATACTTCGTGAAGATTCCCAGAGTCAAAATACGACATACGGGTGAGATCATTTTATACCAAGACATTTCTTTCTGGCAAGCTACATGACGCTTCTTTGGACCTTGCGTTTGGATTCTCACTTAACTCCGCATGACTAAAAGATCTGTGCTCTTCTTTTATGCATTGTGAATATTCTAATTTATGTTTGTCTTATTTCATTCAATTCTTGCCTTGCTTTATCTATTTGGTGTCAAATGCATGTCTGTCAAATGTATTAACTGATGCCCCTTTAATTGATCAAATCATCAATCATTATTATTTGTTTTGTGTGTTTTTTTTTAAATGATTTTCTTTTGTCTTATTTGCATCTGTTTTGCTGTATCTGTCCTTGTGAAATCTTGAGGAGCCCCTCGAAAACGAGATGATTCATCTCAAGGGGCTTATCCTCTAAATAAATAAATAAATAAAATAGATAAATTATTTTTGTAAATGTTTTTTTGATAATAAACGCAAACATAAAAGAAAAGCTATTGCCTTTCATTCTTTCTCAATTTCTGATGAAAGATGCAGAAAGCGCCTCTTCAACACTTCTCTGCTCAATGTTCTTGGCATCAACTGAAAACCATCATTTACATAATAATATTTTGTGTAATTTTCATTTATCTAATACTCATATCTTTATCGTATGAAATACATATTGTATTTCATTTAAAATATGCTTAAAGATCAACATTTTTTTCAATAGTTATTTCTCTGTTCCGTGAGTTCTTTTTGTGCAAATTCAAACCTGACTTTCCCAACGAGACAAATAGATATTGCCTCACACTCTCAACTCTCAAATTCTTCAGTAACTTATACCTATCGTTTTTTACCCACTAAAATATTTAATCATCTGGACATTTTAAACATGTTCACATTGAAAACAATTCAAGTATAACTCAGTGTTAGACAAATTATTTTTTGCTCTAGTCAGACAATATTTCTTTTCATGTTTGAGTATTTGACTGTGATAACAAGATTTGCCAAACATCATGCAGAAAACATGACATCATGACTTAAATAGGATAAGAGAATATCCATTTGCCCCTCAGTGGGGAACAGCAAAAACAAAGGAGGACAACAGGCAACAGTAACCTCAACAATGATGAGGGAAATTCTACCGAAAAAACAAAAAATCTTCTTAAAAAACAAAATACCTTAAAATAATTAAAACCTATTATAATATGATGTAATTTTAATGTCAAAAAAGCCACAACATTTTAGTGTGAGCACCAGCCGTGTGTGGAAGGAGCAGCAGGATAAAACTGTTGATAACTTTGATGATTGACTAAGATAAGATAAGATAAGATAAGATAAACCTTTATTAGTCTCACAGTGGAGAAATTTCAGTGTCTAAGCATCAGCATGTGGACCCGAGTGACAGCTCTGTGTTTATACGTTTATATTTATACGACGTGAACCTGTGCGCTGCCACTTCAGGGTCACTGCAGAAATGTGTCCGGTTTAAAGGTTTAACCGAGGTTAGTGTTACAGGATCCCCTCTTTTATTTTAGGGCTTACGTGGGGCCCACCAAAGCCAGTCAGTCTGATCTGGTTTCATTTCTATGGCTGGGAAAGCAACTCAGGTCGTTAAACAACACAATATCATAAAATGTGCTAAAGCCAATGTTGTTTTATTTTTAATTACATGTTCGTCCCAAGAGCCTTGTTTCAGTAACATTTTGTGAAAAGCCCGACCACAACATGCCATGAAAGAGGCCAGAGTTTATGAGGCATGTGAAAACTAGTGATGGAACCGTTTTGAGGGATAGTGAACTATTTACCTGGATTTTTCAACATAGTTGTTTTTTTGTGGTTTCAAAATTATGTACGCTGACTTTAATATATATTTTTCCTTCAGTTTTACAATTAATCTACCTTGTGGTAAAATGTATTAATTAAATAATATACTCAATCGTTCAGAATCACGATTTCGAATCAAAGTTCTTTAATTATATATTAAAAGGCAGTTTACTTGGGCATCTGCAGTAGCCAGCTCACAGTTATGCAAAACCAACAGACACTTTTGTAAACAAGCCAATTAGTTGATATGTGTTTGGAATCGGGTCAAACTGCTCGGCAGCCTTGGAATCCAGGTCAATCAAGCAACGTGCCAGCTAAATAACTAGGGTCACATTCAGCCAAAGGAAATGTAAAAAATGTAAAGTGCTTTGTACGGTCCTGGTCTATGACAAGCGCGATATAAATAAACTTAAAGATTAATTATATCTTATGCTGAGATTATATTACCACTACTCGGTCTAGGAGCGTTTCCATGTCCTGGTAGCGGTAAAAAGGCCCTTTTCTACCAGTACCAGGTACTTAGTGCCTGCTTGGCCCTGGTTCTAACCTAGCTGAGCTAAAGTGATTGAACATCTAGTGATTGGCCAGAGTAATGCTGGAAGCCATGGGTACCAAGGAATTTCAACAGATAATGGTTTGCTGTGGGTAGGTTGCTAGGATATGGTACCAAATACTAAAGTGTAATGGAAACACAACCAGGTAAAGTAGAATTGAGTGGAGTAGAGTATACTGTAGGGCCAAGTAAGGCTGGTTGAAATGGGCTTTGGTCAAATCTCTCTATTATAAGAAATATGGAAGAAAAAAAATTGAAAAAGTTTACAAATGTATAAAAAAACAAAAAAAAACAATACACCAATTAAATAATTGCCATCATATTAAAGGCATAGATCAAAGCCATGCATTATATGATGCATTGCGCATATGAGATTTGATTTTTCTAAAAACATGCAAAGGAGATTGATCCCTCATCTCCAGGCAGCCCAGTCCAAAGTTGAGCTGCTCTGAAAATGTCATGGTGTGGATTTTGTTATTTTGGACTTTAGTTTTATTTTGATATCTGTTTTCTGTGCTTTGGTTTTAGTTTGACTTTGACGTCCTGTTTCCCCTGTCTTGATTGTCTGCCCCGCCCTAATGTGTTTCACCTGTGTCTGTGTCTATTTGTACCCTGTGCTCCTCTCCTCTTGTTGCTGGTCCATTGTATTGTCAACTTCTGTTCCGTCCTGTTCCTGGTTCTGTATTTTGGATTTTGAGTTTAGTTTTCACCTGATCTTTTATTTCATTAAACC
This sequence comes from Knipowitschia caucasica, assembly GCA_964034765.1. Lineage (NCBI taxonomy): Eukaryota > Metazoa > Chordata > Actinopteri > Gobiiformes > Gobiidae > Knipowitschia > Knipowitschia caucasica. The sequence continues at coordinate 20,068,458 of OZ035826.1, read as the reverse complement.
ATTATTTTGGCATTCCTGCATTTTGAGTCCTCCATCATCTCACCTCGTGACAGAAAATAACAGTCTTGATTTTGTTCTGGGCCGCATGACGAGCTGATTTTTTCAGACATTGAAATTTGCTTACCAGTCAATATTACCATTTTCAGAACTATATAAAAGGTTATACCATAACTTATTGTGAACCATATAGGCCAAGATAAAATCTAATGCATGTTGTTTATCCTGGCAAAATAAGAACAATTTATGAATAGTCTTGCAGGCTTGTTTTGCACAACTTGTAATCCAGTCATGTCTGTATTGCAGGCAGCACAATCATTTTGCTCTTATTTAATCATCAGCAAAAAAAGATATTCATGATAAAAATGGTCTTAGATTAAATGTTAATTGTGTCATAGTTCTAGTCTGGCTTTAGCCATCCGTAAACTCTGGTCAATTATTGTTTCCCTACATATTAGTACAAAATGAAATTTTGTACAACCAGGATAGCTTAGTTCTGTTTTTGTCTTATCCTCATTTAGCACTTGACTTGACCCTGTTTTGCCCTGGGTTGCCCTGGGTTGCCCTGGGTTGCCGCTCTGGAAACCTTAAACCAGTGGTGGAAGAAGTCCATTTTGTTACTTAACTGAATTTACTGAGCAAAAACAGGCTACTCCAGTACAAAAACAATTGCAACAAAAATAAAGGATGGGCTACTTTCAAATCACACAAAAAATGGGGGAGTGTCAGTAACACGTGCAGCAAAGTAGTCTTTATATGCAGCACAATGTGTTTTGTAAATTGCCTATGGTATTCTTATTAATATAACGATTTAAACCATGTGTGCTCTTATTATCAGAAGCTTATATTTGGCGATACCCTCTTCTTTATTTGTAGCATACGTTCTGTATACTTTACCAATATAACGTTACAAGATTATGTGCAATATTTTCAGGATAGTATTACAAATACATTTCCCTTTCTCATATGCTCATGTCTCAACATGTCATAACTTCAATATTTTGGAACAACTCAGAACCCGGATAGAGTCTGAGTCCATGTAATTCCATGCAGCTGTTAATGAAAGAGGTTTATCAGAGCTATTTTCAACCAAACCCATGAAGTTAATTTCTTATAGATTTGTTTTTGTTGATATGAGCCATGTGCGTGCGCACTGCTCATATCTGTGGGGAGGTAAAAATAGCCCCATGCCCTTGTGATGATGTTGAGGGGAGTGACCAGTGGATGCTCAGTATAACCTTGCACCAGGGGGTCTCTCCACTCACTTTTACAGGACCAGACCTGGACACAGATACAAGCACAGGTTTGTCAACTTTTCACTCACGCTGTCCTGAATATGCAGTGATGTTATACAGACATGTGGTTTGTTTGAATTGAATTGGTTGATTTGCACATTTAGGGCTTGACAACAACAAAAACATTTTTTTTTATCTAGTTGTAATAGTGCAGTAGCTGTATCACTATGTTATTATTACTTTCACCACCCCTCAGTAGGAGTCTTCAATGCAAAACATATAAAGATTTTTTTTTAAATGAAGTACTGTATGTATTAAGTAAGTAAATAAGTTAGTGATCTTTATTCATATAGCTTGAATCTACTACTGTACTTTACTTGATGTGAAATGTAAAGAGATTTTCCAATGGAACACAAATTGTTTTTTTTCTATAAAGAAAAGGCTAGACTAGATTTTTTACTTGGGATGAGAAAGAAGGTAACTGTTCTCAAAATAAATGCTGCCTAAATCCAGAGAAGATTTACGAAATTATACTTTTGCTAAGATAGAGCCCGAGTGATGCTGTATTTCCTTTGGGGTCAAATCATGTATTGATATTTTACTGAACAATACATGATACAAAATTTTGTTAAATCAAGGTAAATAAATAATAAAATATTGCGTTTTATAAGCAGTTTTCCATTTGATTAGTTGTTTCACTCTCATACGTTTGAAATATCAATATCATAAATTATAAACCGAGCAATGTAAATGGAAATATCTGTCTATTCACACCCTAGATCATATGGAGCCGCTATTCTCACTCACGGAGGAGGGACATATTTGCCAGCGCAGCAGAGAGGAGGAGGAAGACCAGAGTGAAACACAAGCAGATGATGATGGTAAGTTCTGGCAGCGTAGACAATAACTAATTCTGATACGAGTTAAGTAATAATGAAATGTTTTGGGTAGAGGCCTCTCTCAAAGAATGTGCCCAGAAACAGCCAGGCTCCTGTGCTCCTTCGTTCTTCTACAGAGCGGAAAGAGAGCGGCATCACTTTGTGGGACAGGACATCTACATACAAGAAGCACTGGACTCCTTTGCAGCTGTGACATGGCCTGCGGTGAGATGTGAAATATTTTAAACCAAAACCAAATTTGACCAAAACAATTAATATCAGAAAATCAATAGTGAGAAATAGTGAGGGATTGTAGACAAGCAATGTATCAAGCTTTTCGGAGAATCTACCATGTTCCAACATTGTTCCCCCATCAAAACTCTAACATAAACGATAGAAAACTATCATGTAAATATGTAACTCCGTCCCTTCTGTCTAAAAGCTCCTGTCTCAGTCTAAGATAAGCTAAGATAAGTGAAACCTTTATTAGTGTTGTAATATCATGTAATTGTACCACTATGACATCACACTATGACCAAGTTTTGGCAATTTCTCATGATAAATTCTTTGACGTTCTCCAGAATTACATGTCTGTGTTTGCAACCGGTGATTTTCAAATTTAGAAAAAAAAGTTGTCCCTCTGGTGGTAGCAAAGGGAGTTACAGGCACAATGCATTTTTTAGCCTTCATATAGTTTCGCCGTATATTGTATATTAGTTCACAGTCTAAAAAAATAACTTATGTAAACTTCCTTCTTATAATTTTGAATGGCCGATAAAATATAAAGAACTGAATATTTAAAAAAATATAAAGAACTGAATACTGTTTGAACGCCTAGTGCAGTAGTTTTTGCGCAATCTAATGACAATTCCTACCACCCAACACACTTAAAATAATCTTAATAGATGGATTTGGAGCTATATCTGATATTTTTCTGCTCTGTACTGCTTGTGTTGAGAATAAGCATCAGTCATTACCATTTTAAAATTATATTTTTTGCACCACTTCTTAAACATAATATTAATTTTGCCTTTTCATTTCAATGTCTACTACAACAAAAGACTGCTAATGGCATACAAACACCATTAATATAAGTCTTAAACTTTTATCTACAGCAATGTACCTCTTTCCATTGGGATTATTCAAACAATCTGAAAACAACACAATTTGATACTTCACCTGGTGCTATTTGAAGCTGCTGACATGCATGCATAGGAGAAACCATTAATAGAATCATAAATATTTGACCTCAACTCATGCAACAAGAGAAATATAATGCCCTAAATAAACAAGTCAATACATGGTCTGGACTTGTTGAGCTGTTCTTAGATCTGAATTACCACAATGGAGTTATGCAATGCTTTGATGGAACCATTTGTTTATTCACTGCATTTATTAATTTAAAATGTTTCAATTCTCAGGCACCTGCTCTCTGTGGATACCTGGAACGTCAGAATAAAGAGCTGGACCTTGTGGATAAAGCAGTGCTGGAGATTGGATCTGGGACTGGACTCGTGGCCATTGTGGCAGCTCTTCTTGGTATGAGGCTGATAATATAATGTTTTTAGTAAGGAACAATTTGTAACATTATTGCTAGTGGGTAAAACATTACTGCTAAAACGGTAATTACAGTTACAGACTTAAAATTCAGTCCATTTCAAAGAAGATCCTTTATTAGTCCCACATTGGAGAAATGTCAGTTTGATGAATCCAGGCATGCAACAAACATTACTTCCGCGCTCATTGTAGGCAAAGTGGGTTTAGTGTCTTACCCAAGGACACAACAACAGCAATGGAGTTGTGGAGAAGCTCTCGCGGTGGGTTCGAACCCACGACCTTCAGGCTCAAAGGCCAATGCTCTACCAACTGAGCCACTGTCGCCCAATTTATGCCAATTTCATATCATTTATTCATTTACTTCAAGCATATAAACAGGAATCAATTATTGCAACTTGCATATTATAAAATATACAAACATCCATGCATTTAAGGGCTTTCTTTGTTCACTCTAGTCAAAGCCCAAAAATGGAGTGGGAAGAAGCCAAACTTATGAGCTCGCACCTAATAAATACAGTACCTCCCTCCACCTTATATGGTTGCATTGCTTTTTCATTTCATTCTATGTTAAATAAATCTTTAATGATTATAGGTCCCTGCAGGAAATGTTTACTTGAAAACATCAATACCATATTATTGTAACATCTCCCTAAGATCCGACATTGTAAATATTTGTATCCTTTATGACCGTCAGGGGCTTGGGTGACCGCCACAGACCTCCCGCACACTCTGAGCAACTTGCGAGTGAACCTGTCGAGAAACACAAGAGGGAAATCCCGACACACTCCGCAGGTGGCCGCTTTGCCCTGGGACGGGAACCTGGAGCGCACCTACCCAACCTCCGTTTACCACTACGACTACGTCCTGGCCTCGGACGTAGTCTACCACCACGACTTCCACAAAGAGCTGCTCCACACGATGAAGCACTTCTGTCAACCCGGCACCACGCTTCTATGGGCCAACAAGATCCGAATGGTCCAAGATTCAGACTTTGAGAAAGAGTTCAAAAACACGTTCAGGGCTAAGTTAATATTTGAAGATGCGGATATGAAAATATATATGGCGACGTGCAGACAGGACGGAGAGGAGGAGAAAGATTCGGGGGAGGAAGATAATGTGGAATCCATATTTGAGCGCGATAAAGAAAATAACTTGGAAACGCTTGAATTTGTAGTGGTTCAGGGTGATGCTGCATTGACCTGTGATGGGGTTGAGACAGAGAATGATTGCGATGAAGATAGTAAATCAGCACTGGAGCTTCAGAAAGGAAATGATACAGAAACATGTGAGGGAGAGGCGGAAGGTGTAATAAGTGACACCAGTGAAGAGAGCGAGGAAGAAGATGATAAAAACGATGATACGGGTGAAGAGCCAACCGACAGAAAGAATGACACACAAGGTCAGTCTGTAATTCAACTTTAAATGTGAAACTAATACATGATATAGAGTCAATACATTCAGAGTGACATATGCCAAGACTTTGTTCATTATAATTGTGATTAATATGGCTTATCGTCCCACACGCCTACAGACTTCTCTCCCGGTTGCCTAGGCTACGTGTCTTTCTACCCACACCATAACAGACACGTAATTAAGTTGTTATATAACTAGTTTAAATCTAATAAACATAGGCAAAGCATGTAGCTCCCTTCCTATGTAGACCTTGTGGGGAGCATCAAATAATGCACACTATCACACTATTCTTTAGATATATTGAGTATTTTAGTTTGGCCAAATTTACAGTGGGGACACACTTGGATTGTCCAATGTCCAAAGTCAAAAGAGTCAAATTTTCTGAGCTGTTTTAGTTTGGGGTTTTTCTCAGCTGCGGGTCAATTATCAATATTATAACAAATAAGTCTGTCATTTACATTGAAGTACAGAAGTAAATAGACTTTTGAATAATTTTTCATGTTTCATCTGAACAACACTGGAGCTTTATGTAGCGCAGATTTGACAAAGATATAGATCATCTGATTAGTCTGTACTGTTGAGGAATAAAATCCTTTGGGAAAAAAATTCCCCAATCCTCGAAGGAATTGGTGGAGTATTGTGGTGAGGTATAAAAAGTCTCTATTTTACTTATTTTTGCTCAGAAAGTTGCCACAAGATGGAAGGGAAAAGTGTGTTATTACCACAAAAACCATTGAAGTGCATTCCAATACACTCAATCACTTATTTCAGGAACTGAAGAAGGACACAGCCTGGATGACACCAAACATGTTTTGATCCAATTCAATGATAACAATACGATACAGTCTGACCCGATTTCCTCACTTTAGAATTCATGAACATGTATGAAGTCAGGAAGTGAGAATACACTGCAGAGAAAAGGTTATAAATAAACCATAATTTTACCTTTTATTTACACAGGGAAAAATAAAAATATTGAGTCATTTTGCCAGACAGCAAGTATCCTCAGCAGACTCGGGAAAGACTTGTATCATTACGTGGGGACAGATATAACTATTTATGAGTCCATTGATTCCTATGGAGCTGTGATGTGGCCAGCGGTGAGCACCAAGCATTAAAAGATTTCCTTACGGTGATAGAAACTCCTAACTCCACTATGTTTGTTTTACCTTCAGGCTTTAGCTCTTTGCTCATTCTTGGAAAACAACAGGGAAACAGTGAATCTCGAGGATAAGACCGTTTTGGAACTTGGCTCTGGGACTGGACTAGTGGCCATTGTGACAAGTCTCCTGGGTGAGCCGACATACAAACACACATATGTATTTATAACAGTCAACAAACACACGAGACCAATTGACTGAGGAATAATGGCACACATTAGTAAGCATCTCAATCTTACAGCTATTTGTTGGTCCTCGAGTCAGAAATTAAACAAGAACATACATTTAAAGGAGGGGCACCTAACTTTTTTCTCATTTAAAATCCATGTCTTTTGTACCAGTAGAAAGAGTCATATTTTGCATACAGATACATTGCATTAGCTCCAACAAGCTACGATCTGATGTATTCATAATCACTGCTGTTCAATACTAAACAATGTCCTTTCCGAAAAACAAAAACTTGTAAGAGCCCTGTGAGTCACTATTGACGCTGATTGGTTGAGTGAGGGTGGTCCTCTCTTTTTCACTTCTCTATACAGAAGTTGAGTATCGCTGTGATTATTACATTATATTGTTACATGTTATTCACACGTGGAAAGTAGTTCTTTGCTTTTTTTGATTGATGTCTCGTCAGCGCATCTTGTCAATGATGTACAGAACAATACAATTATTAAAGGAGAGAAACATTTCTGGGAAAACAAAAATGACCTTTCCCTGAGGAGAGTGTGAAAGAGGAGGGGAAAGTACAAAGGCTATTATTGATTCAATAGCAGCGTCTAAGTAATCAATAAAAACGTTTACATTTTGATCCAACATAAGCAGCCAGTCCCATGGGCAGTGGATGTTCAGGCAAACTCTTTAGACAAACAATATTGATTTGCAAGAGAAAGTAGTAGTTCACTCCAATGCTATTATATTTTTCATTTGAATTCATGCAGGGGCCAGAGTGACCGCCACAGACCTGCCAGAGGTCATGGGGAACCTCCGAGCCAACGTGATGCGGAACACCAGGGGAAAGACGAGACACTTACCCCAGATCTGGCCTCTATGCTGGGGCTTCGATGTGGGGCTGATCTACCCCACGTCCCGGTACAAGTTTGATTACGTGGTGGCCGCTGACGTGGTCTATCACCATGACTACCACGACGAGCTGTTGGCCACCATGGTTCACTTCTGCCATCCCAGAACCACCGTCATCTGGGCCAATAAGATCCGGATGGAGATGGACATAACATTCATGGAGAGGTTTAAAAAGGAGTTTCATACAAGGCTGCTGGCGGAAGATGGAGACATGAAAATATTCATGGGGAAATGTAAAATGTGAACACTTTTCTGGCACATTTCTGTTTTTAAAAAGGACTAAAACATATGTTTCACCTCAAAAATGCATTTATATCGGTTAAAAAGAAAAAAACAAAAAAAGATGATGCGCAGTAAGCCCAGAGCTTTAAGAAGAAGAAGGTCCTTTATTCGTCCCACAATGGGGAAATTTCAGTTTGATGTATACACATATAGTAGTACATACATATATACACATCAAGGCATGCAGCGAAACATCATATCCACGCTCCTTATAGGCTAAGTGGGTTAAGTGTCTTGCCCAAGGACACAACGACAGCAGGCATCAGTGGGAGTCGGTGGAAAAGGTCCCGTGGTGGGCTCGAATCCACTTTGGGCCCAAAGACCAATGCTCTACCAACTGAGCTACTGTCGCCCCCACTGAGCTACTGAACGCTAGGCATTCTTCAGGTGGAAACACATGCATGTGAAAAATCCCATCAGATCTCAAGAAACAAAGCAGGACAGGGCCTGGTTAGTGCTGTAATGAGAGACCTCTGAAAACACCAGGTGCCACAGTAGGGCGGCTGCGGCTGTAAAGCACCAAACTGTTTTTTGTTCTTAGACCAGACACTTTTTCCACATCGCCAAGAATTGAGTCTGGTGTGTGTGAATGATAGGTGGTGGTTGGAAGTGGGCTTGTTTCCATCGGTCTGCTCTAGCAGACTCCAGCTGTGGCCACTGCAGTAGTTTACCACCACTGTGGAAAATGTGAAGCATTATCAACGCATCTGGGTCAATATAAACGCTATGAACTAAGATAAGATCAACTTTATTGATCCCTCAAAGGAGAAATTTACAACTACTATGCATTATGATTTGTCATGTAAGCATTTTGTATTTTATATATTTTTTTGCTAAAAATAGAAAAATATCCATCCATCCATCCATCTTCTACCCTTTAATCCATTTCTGGGTCAGGGGGGTGGCAGTCAGAGATGCCACCCAAGTCTCATAGCACCAGCCCCTCACTGACCCTCTGCAGGTGGTGAGTCCACAGGAGGACGGCTGCTCTCTGAGTGTGAGCATAGCCTTGATCTTTCAGTGGGGGCTTTGGGCAAAGTGGGGTTAAGTGTCTTGCCCAAGGACACAACGACAGCAGTCATCAGAGGGAGTCGGTGGAGAAGGTGTCGAGGTGGGAATTGAACCCACAACCTTCAGGCCTGAAGGCCAATGCTCTACCAACTGAGCTACTGTCGCCCCACAAAAAAAATAGATCCACAAAATTGCAATCTATGGTGTCAATTTATTTAACCAAGAAAACAACACTGAGATTTCATATATTTTTTCTGTCATTGTTTTTTATAACACAATTAAATTTTTTTAATGTTTTATTCTACAATCTTTTTTTTTTTAAAAGGAAATTTTTAAAAGGTGCATAGCATTATGAAGTATATGACAATGATAGACACAAAGACACATTTCATTAGTCTACTCATTTATTGTGTTGCTTCATTGTTTTGACGCAAGTTTGAAATCACAAAAAATGGTTTGGAGTGATCACTCCATCGCCCAGGAAATTTCTTCTGGGTATAAAATAATACCATACATACAATTTTATATAAGAACATAAATATTGTAAAATCTTGGCATTTTTACTTTTAAATTCATTTTTTCCTGATACCAGCAAAATTATAGAAATGTAAAACTATAAAAAGGACGGTATAGTTCATGTGAATGTTAAGGCCATTGTAGAAATGGTTGGCAATGGAGCTCAAACACAGCATAAAAACATTAAAAGCGAGTTAGTGAGATGAGGCTTTCCCATAGAAAAGTCAAAAGTGCAGAAAAAAATAAAAGCTGTAAAACAGAAGCACGGCCGCTTTGGACGCCTGGCAAAACATGAGTCTCAGTCTTAGAAAAGATAGTCTCCCAAGAAGAACGAAAGCCCTGCACTTAAAGAGTTGCTGTCTGCACATTCCCAGGAGAATACGTCACAACTTAATGGCCACAAAGACACTTAAATATGTCAACCAAAGCACTTCACTCTACGGTGGTAAACTAAAGACGTGATATATCCATCCATCCATCAATCCATTTCTGGGTCAGGGGGGTGGCAATCAGAGATGCCACCGAAGTCTCATAGCACCAGTCCCTCACTGATCCTCTGCAGGTGGTGAGTCCACAGGAGGACGGCTGCTCTCCGAGTGTGAGCATAGCCTTGATCTTTCAGTGGGGGCTTTTGGGCAAAGTGGGGTTAAGTGTCTTGCCCAAGGACACAACGACAGCAGTCATCAGTGGGAGTCGGTGGAGAAGGTGTAGAGGTGGGAATTGAACCCACGACCTTCAGGCCTGAAGGCCAATGCTCTACCAACTGAGCTACTGTCGCCCCCGTAAGACGTGATATAAACAGTGCCAAAGAATCCTGCATCTGTTTTGCCCGTTGGAATATAATAGCCATAGTCTCTTGAAATCTGTACAGACTTATATTGAATAATTTTGAAATACAAACTGGAGGGTAAGTTGCTTGCATAAAGTTAAGACTTTTGAGCTTGTGAGGCCAATTCTAATAAATGCAGGACATAGAGAAAATGCACCACAACCAGTTAATTTCCCTCTCAATAAATTATAGCACAATTATGCTTCTAATGTTAATATTGGATATAGACTAGAAATGCCCTTTATAGAGAGTATCCAGGATTTCCAATAGTCCACCACCCCCACAGAGAAGACTAGGTCTGCTTTAGTAAAGGCCTCTTAAAAGACTAACTCATTGCCTGCCAGCCTATTTCAGAACAGGTACTCCCATATTGCCAGCAGTTTCTGATGATTTTTATAGATTTTCAAGACCCACAGAATATTGTGTACTATGACTATTTAAAATCCGCAATTCATCAGCAAAAAGAATTTTGTATCTAGCTTGTTTCGTTCCCCTGTAATCCCCAGTCGAGTAGAGGGAAGTTTTACTGAAATCACAAAAAAGCTGAGAGAAAAAAGAGGCACAACAAGTGCATCTAGCCGTTTTCAACCCATCCAGAGAGCGGTGCCGCCACCTGCTGGCTCGATAAAATATGCTCTCAAGCTAATCCCCATACATATTAGATATAATAGACATGTCGGAACATGAAAATAGCAGAAAACGCAATTGCGTCAATGGCGTGACAATGGTGCTGGATATAATGAACAGCCATTCAAAGACAGTCAAACATCAGAATAGATATATTATTGTGTAATAGAGGATTACAAATCTTAAAATAAATGTGTCCAAAATAAAATGCCTTGATTTGAGACGACATGCATATATGCAAAATACATCTATTAGACTATTGCATTTGTATAATTGTACGATATGTGTATGTACAATTTGACACTGTGTACAAGTTGCAGAAAAAATACATTGAATATATTACAACGACATATGGAGGAGAAAAGGCAGCTGCATTTTTTGTTAAAGTGAGGTTTGAGAGAAAATATTTTGGGTGAAGAAAGTTTTGAGTGAGCTCTGCCACTCTCACATATCAAAACTTTAGTAAACCCAGACAGACAGGTACAGTGGGGCAAAAAAGTATTTAGTAAGCCACCAATTGTGCAAGTTCTCCCACTTAAAAAGATGTAATTTTCATCCTAGGTATACCTCAACTATGGGAGACAGAATGAGAAAGAAAATCCATAAAATCACATTGCACGACTACGCTGCCAGGGACTCAAATCCTGCAATGCCAGACGTGTCCCTCTGCTTAAGCCAGCACACGTCCAGGCCCGTCTGGAGTTTGCTAGAGAGCATTAGGATGATCCAGACTCGCCATGGTTGGAGGATAAAGAATGCTGAGTTGCATCCAAAGAACACCATACCTACTGTGACGCATGGGGGTGGAAACGTCATGCTTTGGGGGTGTTTTTCTGCAAAGGGACCAGGGCAACTGATCCGTATAAAGATTTTGAATGAAAACCTCCTGATGGAAGCAAGGAACGTGGCTGGGTCTTTCAGCATGAGAATGATCTGAGACACATGGGCAACGAAAGAGTGCCTCTGTAAAAAGCATTTCAAGGAGTCCTGGAGTGGCCTCGCCCAGGAGTGTGTTGCCCAGCGACAGCCCCAAATCACTGCTCTAGGCATTACTATGATTAAAATTACATCTATAAAAGTGGGAGAACTTGCACAATTGGTGGCTGACTACATTCTTTTTTGCCCCACTGTACAAGGCACCTCAATAGTTGTGTTTTGGATAAAAGTTTGAGCTGAAAATGGCAAACGCATAACTTACACACAGGCCTATTTAAAACAAAAAAAAACAAAAACCGTAGGATTAAAGCTAATCGTAAATACAAGGCATGGTGTCAAAGTTCAAACTGCACCATGTTGTCAATAGGATTACACTGTTGTCGATTGGGCACTGATATCAATACAAAACAGATATATATAATGATATAATGACAGGTAGATCAGAAAGGTCAATGTGCTCATGACACCACAGAAGCAGTGTTTACATTTCTTAGGGATGCACCGATCCAGTTTTTTCATTTTGATGTCTTTGGAAACTTGCTTATACTCGATACGGTGAAGCAACTAAAAAAATTATTTCCCCCCCCCCCCTAATATCAGTTATCAGTTATTACAAAATGGGTCCCATTCATCAGAAAGTAACCGCATTTTCAAACTCAAAATTATGTTTTAAGTATTGCTTATTTTTACATACTTACTTTTGATAATGTATTCCAATGTGGTTTTACTGCAAATGGCAAATGAATAAATCTGAATCTGATCTGAATCCTTCAAACACATTTTCCAATATGGGCAACAATATTCAATACCGGTATTGTATTGGTGCATCCCTGGATTTTCATTACTCTTGAAACGTGAATTATTTCTTGCATTGCTGGCATTTAGGACTGAGACAAGGCAGATATACAATTCCCAATGTGCTACTCAAAACTATCGTCCCATTCTGAAAAACTACAAAAACGTAACTGCATTCCTTGACTTCTAATGTGTTGTGGTTACATGTGAACATTCAGTGTAAACTTTTTGTAGGCAAAAATCAAATAAAAACCCACTTTAAAATCCTGAGGGACTTAGTCTCAGAGAAATGGAGGGCCATGCTGATGGTGTCTGTGGACAATAATGAGTCTAAAAAGGGGTGTAGTCTGCAGGATACAGGACAGGGAGCCAGTTCTCGCTGTAGGTGGCGCAGTGGGTCCAGCTGAGGTTCTTAATAAGCTGTAGGAAGGAGGAAAAAAAATAAAAAAATAGAACACATTACATAGTGGATATACCAGAAATGAGTTCCTATTTATCCCTAGTACAAGTGTGAATTTGAATGTATAAACACATGACCAACTAACAATTATTATCTCAAAAGACAATTGTAATACAATTAGACTTTGTGTTACACTAAACATAGAACAAAAATAAAATATAGATTCCATTTGAAAAACACAACAAAATGTGCATGACCTATTTTTACAGTTTTGGTTCCTTTTCCCAAATCTAAAAAGAGTAGATATCACACACCCAAAAGTTCTTGATGATACATACCTGAATGCAGTTTTTCATGTTTTCTTTGCTGGGCTTCTCCTCACCCATCTTTGTGGCAAATTTCAAGGCTCTACCATACATCTTGTTCGCCAAAGCATGTTTGTATGAAAACATCAAGACCTACAGGGGGTAAAGGGGATCAGCAAACTCATGACTATAATATATGTGGGCTAGTTTAATTGGTTAAAAAAAATAGTTCACAACGCAAGATGATGATGGATGATTTACTCCATTTTGCTACATTTTCAACATAAACTATCCCCGTCAGAACAAGTACCTTGGAGTCCGTGAGCTCAGCCCACTTCTGCAGCTCCCAGAATACGTCAGACAGAGCTTTGGTGATGGCCTGCACTGTGTCATCTGAACTGCTGGGGGTCTGGTCTGCCCCTTCCTCTGCTGGGACCTGTCCTGCGGCTCCGTCCTGAGCAAGAGGCAGAAGCAGCTGATCGGCCAAAGCACAGCCTTTTCTACACAGGGCATCCAACAGGGAGGACTTCTGTTTCTCCATGTCACTGAAACATACACACAAAATGTGTTGTTGGAAGTTGCTGTTTTTTTATACAGGCACAGACGATTGTTGCATGTGATTTAGATGGGAAATTATTACAGCATACTTAAAAGAATAAAATAAAATAAAAATTAAAGCTAGGATACCTCAACTTTCAATCAATCAATTAATCTTTATTTGTGGAGCGCTTTTCCTACATAAGATAACAAAGTGCTTCACAGACCCCATCACATAAGGCATTGAATCATTAAAATCACATAAGGGCATTAAAAACAAACAATAATATCACACAAGGGATTAAGATAATAAGTAACCACAGTGCATTAAAAAAGTGAATACACAATTTGTCAGTTGTATGCACAAGCAAACAGAACATTTCAAGTCGTCGGCCTCACATTTTTTAAGAATACTGTTCCCAATTTTTTCTGAAACGCTTTAGGGAAAACAAGAGGGCCGCCCTCAGCTCTCAGTCCAAAGCGTCATATAGCATCGCTCATGGGCTCTTTCTAACAAATATGCAAAAGATAAAATGTTTCCTGACAAAGAAAACCAATATATATCTATAAAATCTACCTTTTGATGGAGGCAGCATCTGGTCGTGGGTCGGTCTTCATAGTAAGATAAACAGCCAGAGCAGTTTGATCAATGCGTGAGATGACAAGGTCAGCAGCTAAAACAACATCCTTCAGACGTTTTGCTCGCTCCTACAACAAAATCGGACGTTGCGTTTAATTATGCATTGATATAGTATGCATTGTCATCTATAGAAGCTTGAAAAGTTTTGATAGAAAATATTATTTGTTGTGGTGATCTACCTTTTCAGAGTCGAGCTGATGCAGTCTCTGGACGTGCAGTGGAAGGAATTCAGAGTAGTTTTCTACCAGTTCGTCATAAATTGAACTTGTGTCCAGCCTGACAGAAACAGAATGATAGTTATCAAAATGGTCTAACTTTCTATAGATATATTTGATTGTTTTGACATTGTTACTTTGTCATCCACTGAATCTTCATGTCCCTTATGGCTTCAGCAAACTCATCCTTCACATCCTTCTCTTTGTCTGTGTCCTTGTCCTTCTCCCTTCCTCCATTCTTTGTTTTGTTTGGTGCAGGGATGAGGTGGTACACAACTGGCACAATATCCTGTGTGAACACAAAGGATGGACAAGGTGTACTTCATAAATTTACAAGAAAAATGACTATTCCCAAATAATAAGATCATGATTAAGCATATTGCCTTAAAAAGGTAGTAGAAACTCAAAACATAAAGCCTATTTGAACTGCAAAAAGACGAAATGTAGAAATACCCATTTAAGTGATTTATTGACCACCAGCCAATTTAAAAACATACAGTGACTAATATTACGGCTAGGTTTGTGGGGAAATGTTGGAATATATGAAGGCAGCTGCAGATCCCATCTCAAAGTAAGAACAGGCCCTTTCCCGAAGGCAGGAGAGCAGAAGTGCTTCTGTTGTACAATGATCTAACTCATCCAGTACCTTTTTAAACTTTCCTTGTCGTTTTGCAGAGGCCTGCCCCTGGTGGTCAGAATAACACACAGTAAGGGAAAAGACAACAATAACACACTCTGCTTCAGTCAATTCTGAACCACACGCTTTCAACCTGCTCCAACCTGCAGTGCGCACTTTTACATCAAGTCTAAGGGTGCGTTCACACTTGGTTGAAGTGGACTCTGGTGCACTTTGCAATCGGCTTTGTTTGTGGAGATGTGAAAGCACCAAACAAGTGCACCCTGGTCCACTCCGTAGCTTTATGGTCAGGAAGACTGTTGCATTTGCTTCTGAACATTACTCCATCCTCGAGACCCATATGTGTGAACACCCCCTAAGTTCACACACTAGGAAACAGCCATCAACGCCAACAGAATGCAGAAACATTATCAGGCCGCACCAGTCAGACTAAAGGAATGAGTGCCAGTACTTGAACAATACCTGTTATTCAGTAACAGTTGGTGAATGTTCTGAACCAGTTTTCTATAATAGGATTTATGACCAGCAATTGTGGAAAAGGCCCCCAACTTTACAGTTCAGTATTGGAACCCCTTAAAAGAGTATTCAACTGTAGACAAAGTGTTGATCAAACACTACAGTATGAAAATGAGCAAATAGATTTAGCTGTCAACATTATCCATAAAGCAAAAAACCTATTGTAATAAAAGACCAAAAAAAAAGTTTGGTAGGTCAGAAAATCGCACAACTCCCACAGGAAAATAGCAAAGAACAAAATGCAGTAGAAATAAACAATTGTAAGAGTTATTTAATAAAATGCCACTCACTGCTTTCTTTCCATATTCACTTTTGGGAACAACCAGAGATCCTGACAAGTAACATCCAGGGCTTGTTCCTTTGGGAATTCTGCATGAAATCATAAAAGCCAAATATTTAGACCCATTGTTTAAAAAGAGATGCACTTGTACAGTAAAAGCTTGTGGTTTGAAGTCAGAAAAATAATTTAACACAATTTTCACTGCAGACAAACTACATTCAGTTAAAGTGATAGTCTGGAACTCTAAATTAATTACACATTTTAAGAATTGTATGAAATTGACCTCCTGGCCTTAAACGTTGATGTAAAATAAGTCATTTTTGAGTTATAATATTATGGGTAAGTCCCGCCTTCCCTTATCTAGCTAAAAATCCACGATGCGTCCACTTTAACCAATCAAGTGATGCCAAGGGCTGTCAATCATCGCGCTTGTATATAATTTGAATATTATTTTTTTATAATATAATATAATATAATATAATATATAATATATTATATATTATATTATATATATACACAAACATTAGACAGCCCTTAATATTCAAATCTGTAATAGGCATCATCTTTTTTAAATTATATATATATATATAAAATGGTTAGTTCCCAAAGGTTTCGCCTGACGTGTCCAGACGGGTAACAGCTAGGCTTGCTAATTAACTAGAACTCTCTGGAACTACATGGTGAACAAAGAATTCTGAACATCAGCGGGGAGTGACCCAAATATAAACTTAACCTTAATCAATGGAGCATTCTACTGCTACTGTGAGGAACTGTATAATAATTTATGATTCAATATTTTGAATATTTAAATTAATAATCTCTCCTCCGCACGTCTTTGCAAATTGACCTGGCGCGTGCACAGAGAAGTAGGCACAGCTTCAAGACCAATCAGAAAGGAAGGGGTTGGGTCGGTTTTTTTCAAATCATGTACCCCTCTCTTTTTTCTGACAAACACCGGACTATCACTTTAATACTTGTTGGAAATTAGCCAAATGCTAGTCATTTGAAATTCGAACAAAATAACAGTTACCAATTGGATTGGTTTTATTCTTAATTTAATAAATATGTTAAGTATTTTACTTATTATGAAGTTAGCCAAAAATTTTATGCAAATCTGATTTTAAAAGGTCTTTTAAAAGGTTTCTTGCATAGAGGTGATGTCAATTGAAACTGGTGGACCTGTGTTCCTTTCCCTGTGAGTCCGTTTTGATTTCTCCCCTTGTCAATCACTTCTTAGAGACAGGGCTTCTCCAGTTTGATGTCATGTCACGAACTGGTGCAACGTCACAAATTGAACCAAGGCATTATGCTGCCTCTCGAGAATTAAAAGACAAGGATCGCTCTCTAAAACCTTTTGTGGGAATCTATGACAAACTAATTTGGGCATGTGTATGAAGGCAAAATATCACTGTAATGTTTAAAGCATATAAAAGTTGAAAAGCGTAATATAGGACCTTTAAGAGTGACATCAAAGAACGAATGCATATAAAATTCAGGTACTTTTCATGTTTTATCATTTTCAGTATGGATTTAACAAAATGAATATAAACTATTGTTACTAGTCAATAGGAGGAGATATAAACTTTGTACTTGTCATCAGGCAGAGCAGTGACGTAGAAGGGCTGTGTTGCTCCGGGGCTGAGGGTGATAGAGTTGGCTTTCTTCTTGGCCATCAGTGCCGCTCGGTGGGTTTCGTAGATGTCCAGACTGAGTGTGGTGGAGAGGCGATGGGACACAACGAAGGGCAGATCTTTGAGTCGCTCCAGTTCACTGGACTGTTCATGACGCACCTGAAGCCTCACCGTGTAGTCGCCCTTTTCCAGCTTCAAAGAATACTGAGAAAACATGAGAAAAAGTCTGGAACCATTCTTTCTCTCAGATTGTCTTCAACAAGAAACCAAAATGCAAAGGTTTAAAAAAAAAAAAACTAATGTGAGGTGGAGCAGTACCTGGTGTGGATACGCATCTCCAGAGCCCAAAAGTCTCTTGTTCTGATCAAACAGCATCCACAGCTGACTGTCAAACTCAGACTCATACAACAGCTCACACAGCGTGGGGCAGCTCGGGGTCACCTCGCCACTTTTAGGCTAAAGACGAAGAGTTTTGGAAAAATAAAAATCAGTAAATAATAATACAATCCAAATAACATTATTTCATATCAAGCCTCTTTCAAAGTACCTGATGAAAGTTGTACGTAAGAACAATCTCATAGACTTGTCTGTTGTTCGGAAGAACATCCCGGGCTCCTAAGGCTTTGATCTTGGAGGTTATTGGCCTGGAGGGAATAAGTAAATTATGAAACACCACTAGTATGAACAGTTGATGTGTTGAAAAGAGAAAAGCAGGTTATTTAACAATAGGCAAGGCAAGTTTATTTGTATAGCACATTTCATACAAAAGGCTTCTGCTGTACAAAACGAGACAGAAAAAACAAGGCATTCAAATCCTAAATAATCATCATACATAAAAAAACATTACCTGAGAGGCTGCACCCATGACTTAAGGGTGATGGTTGGAGCCACTTCTTCATATCTCAATGGAGAGAAAACTTCAAAACTAGTCACCCCCTCAGAGGCATGCTGAGTATAAATGGAGAAAATGTGTTTGATGTTTTAGAGGATATCAACTGTATGCTGGTTCTTACCAAGTGCAATGGTGAGGGAGATGTGCCGAGGCCATGGAACGAGATGCTGTAGTCCACAGTGACGTCTCCGAGGCTCGCCCACCAGCGCGCGATACACAACTCTACTATTTTACCAGACTAGAACAGAAGACATCACTTTTAATGCCTTCATGACACATTTAAAGAACAACTTTTATTGTGATAGCTACATACCAGGACTGGGAAAGCTTCAGTTAATGACCCTCTTTCTAATAAAGAGGAAAACTTGTAAAATTCATTAGCTCTGTACGCTCGCTGCTTGACAAGATGAACTGCATGAAGAACAAACTTTGAAGATACATCTCCCGAATGAGAGGTCAGCGTGATCTCTAAGAAAAATTGAGAAAAATAACCATATTTTAGTTTATATTAAAATGTCTAAAAAGTCTAAAATTTGTTCTGAAATTTTAAATCATTATTTAAAAACATCCTGAAATATTATCCATTTGTTACTTATGATAATGTTAAATAAAGAAGTCTTAAATATTCCTTGTTTAGAGCTAGAGAGGGCGGGACAAAGTATAGATGGGACAGGTGTGGGGGAATTGGGATAATTAGGGTAACCGACATGGGTTTTGACCGCACGCACGCAACGTTGACAATAAAAGTTATAGAAATGGATCTACGGCTACGTGTTGTGTTTTATGTTGTGAGTCAGAAAGCGGACACTTTCCGCTAATAATGGCTACATTATTGCTTAGAAGCCAACACAACATTTCTTGGTAATAAACCTGGCTGTAAGTGAAAGACTTTGAGAATATAGGATTGCTAAGTCTGTAGTAGTGAGGAAAATTAAGGAACCAATCTGATCTCATAAACTTTTATCATCACTATAAAATAATTTCCCTTTCCTATTCAAAACTTTTTTCTTATCTCTAGCTTATTGCTTTGTGCAGCAAAATAGTGTTTTTTTTACTTTGACAAGATACTGACCAGCCCAGGAGGCTCCCTGAGGTACGGTAATAAAATGGCGTTTGATTTGGCCAGGCCTGAAGTGGACTTCTGTGAAACGCACCTCCTGATTACGACTGTCAGACACCCTGGAGGCAAAAATATAACATCAAAACCTAATAAATAAAATACTCCAGATTAGCATGTCTTTTAAGATCATACTTTGTTGGGATAATGACTGTGATGGGGACTCTAAACAGCGGTCCAGAAGTGGGTGCTGCGGTGTCATAGCCACAGACCTACAGAAATACAACCATTGCATTATTACTGTCACATAATAAATCTAAATATACTGCAGGGATGGCAGGTCATTACCTCAGTGAAGTGCACTCCTTCTCGCAGCCCCACTGGGTCGATGCGGACGTTAACGTGGCGACACTGATTCATTAACTCTAAGTGGGAAGGACACTGGACCCAGGGGGCAGTGCAAGTAAGGGCCAAGTGCAACTGAAGGGAGATGCGCTCCAAATTATCTGAAAGAAAGAATGCCTGTTTAAGAAATTAAAAAAATAATGTAGACGGAAATTAATACACTTTGCACATTACAACGCAAGTACCTGTATTCTCTGGGAAGATGGGTTCTATTCCCACTCCATGATCAGAAGGAGCAAGAACTTGGGACGGATCCCTGAGGTAGATGCCTCGCTGCGAGCCCACCGATATGGAGAAGCCCAGGTGGCTTGTGGCTAATGAGGCATGTTGAGTGAGGTAGTCTAATGCCCTGTCCACCTTTAGAAAATAATGTAATATTTAAATGAAATCAGAATATTAAGGATAATTCTGACCAAAGTTAAAATTCCACGCAAAGAATTAGTGGAATTTGCATCCACTAGAGGTTGTTGAAAGATCACATCTCTGTTTTGTTACAGACAAACATACGTTTTAATTTAGTAGCACTTATAAAAACAGAAATTACCTGAATAATTCCGTGACCCTGTGCAAACATCTCAATGTCGTCCACCTTAATGGCCGTGTTCTCGAGCGCTCTCCTCACAGCTAGTGCTGACGAACTTATCCTGTTCTGCTTCAGACCTTACACAAGAAAATCATTTTGGTTACTTTTAAGGCCACAGAAGTAGTGATTACTGTGACTGGAGGGTTTCCTAATAATAAATAATAACCTAATTCAACTTTTGATAAACTTCCATATTATTTAAAATGCCATCTGCATGTGAGAACCAACAGGGCTAAGCAGGGCAGGGCCTGGTTAGTGCCGTGTTGGAAGACCTCTGGGAACACAAAGTGCCACAATGTGGTGGCTGTAAAGTTCCAAACAGCCGCAGAGTAATTAGGCAAGACACTCCACCCACATTGCCTAGAATGAGTCTGGTGTGTGAGTGAATGGTTGCTAGTGGCCCGAGGGTCCGAAGGGTTAGGCACATTCTGGTTGCCTCCCTTCTGTCAGTGTGTGCAACTGTGACCTCGGTAGTAGCTTCTATATGAGTGAATGAATAATGCCATGTGGACCACCTAAGTGTTCAAATAGCGCTGTATAAAAGTTAGTACCCCCTCACCTGAGAGGACCAGTGCAATGCCTCCACAAGCGTTTGGGGATGACATGGATGTGCCATTCATGAGCTGAGTTCCACGCAGAGTCCAGTTTGGGACTGAGGCGATGGCTCCACCAGGGGCACTGATGCTGACCCCGAGGGCTCCGTCTGTGCTGGGGCCTCTGGACGACCATGTGTACTGGTTTGGAGGCAGCTTCTCTCTCAACGAATACTCAGCAACCATCATGTCAGGGGTCACATAAGCACCAACACCTGAGCAAAAAGATCATGAACACTCTTCTTTTTTGATTTGCAAGAGGTTAAGTCTCTGATTAAGAGACAAGTTCTTACCAATAACACTACTGGTTGTTCCTCCAGGACAGCCAACCGTTGACAGACAAGGACCATTGTTTCCCGCACTTGAAACAAAAATTACATTGTGCTTTTGTACAGCTTCTGAGATCACCTCGCAAATTCTCCTGCAAGAGAAAGAGGAAAATAAGATCATATGAAGTTAAAATTTCTTTTAAAAATATGTCCTTCAATACTGACCCTGAATTAGGCCAGTGGGTGGCTTCTCCATAGCTATAGTTGACTAGATCACATTTATAGTTGATTACTTCAATCATCTACAAAACAGTCAAAACAAAATAAAATATGCATAATGTTCCATGTATGTAGGATTATGATTTTAACGTTCAGGTATGGAGCTTGGTTTATACTCTTGCGACAGGCTGCTCCCATCACAGCACTGCACAGCTCAAACCATTCGAGCCTTTGCGTGGCTCATCAGGCTGCATGTGCTTCGTGGAACTCAAAACAATTACATTTTATTTCATGTATTCACTGACATGAAGGCTCATGTGAAAACACACCTGTGCTTAAGTCGCTATACATAGTGACTTTTGAATGTAGGTGCACATACACAGCAGGTAAAAGGACTTATGCAGAACTCTCTATCAGGCTTCAATGCCTCTTACCGCTCGGATGAGTCCTGTGCCAGTTTCCATTGTGCTAAGGCGAGTGTCACCAATCTTTACTGCAAGGATTTGAGCGCCAGGTGCCACACCGTTACGTTCCGGTTCATCTGGGAAGTAACCTGCTGCAATACTTGCTACATGTGTCCCATGGGCCCCTTCAAAAAACATAAATAATGTGAACTGTTTGTTTTGTTTGTTTAATTTTCTTGAAGTTCTCACCTCCACTTGTGACAATACAAAGTGTATTCCCTTCATCATAAACATTGACCGAGTAGTTGAGCATCTCGGCGTTGCCCAGCGTTGCATAGTCCTGGTTCTCTTTGTAGGATGTCAGAACAGTGCACTGTGCCAGATCCCCAGACTCTGAAGTGTCAACTACAACCCTTTAAACGGCAGAAAATACTACATGTGAAGACACGACAAATGATAATGAACAAACATACATTAATTTCGAGTCCCACCTCCAAGTTGTGCCATCATCCCAAAGCAAACAATCATAGACTGGACCTGGATCGCTGTACTTCTTTTCTAATGTTGCTAGGAGCTCTGATTGACTCTGTAATTCCTCCTTCTGAAGCTTCTCCATCTATGAAAAGGAAACATCCTGAAATAAATACTTGATAAGAATGGGGCTATGTACATGAACCCGACCTGTGACGGTGAGGGATGTGAGAGGTCAAATTCTTCAGTCTTACGAGAGACCTCTGCAAGCGCTGCCCTATGTGCTGGATCCCACTGCTTCTCTTTACGCTCTTTCTAAAAGAGAAACATCGCAACTTATTGCATAACTGTGGAAAATGTCTGTCAAGTGGATTTTAGTGAAAAAACAATGACATTCAAACAATGTGGAAAAATTACAGTATCTCAATTATTTCTCTAAACATTCTTTAAAAAAATACCTAAATGGGGTTATGAGTTGATCATCTGATGACTAATGACTCATTACTGTGGCCTTGTTTACAGTATTGTAGGATTACTGTATATGGTGTCACATGTCACAATCAACCAGGGGTGAAACTGTGTGTCTGGGATCAAGAGTGCTAACAAAATTTGTTTTGCGTCTCATTGTTAACTGTATCTTTGGTTACTGTATCTTTACAACCAATCAGTGGTTGAAGTACAGGGGTAGATGTCTATCATTGAGCTTTTGATTTAAAAACAGATCAATTGTGAATAAATATTATCTTGTCAAATAATTTAATGTGTGAAAAATATAGAAAAGTAGCCAACTTAGGTTTCTGAAATATCGTTTTAGTGGATTCCAATGAAATTATGATTAGTCAGCCCAGTAAATGCACTTTTTATGAGAAATTCAACAGTATCACAGACTAAAACAGCAATAAACTAGACCAGGGGTCGGCAACCCGCGGCTCCTGGAGCCTTTTCAAAAATGTCTGAAAATGGAGTGTGAGGGCTATATTTTATTTCTAGTTTGAATGTGGTTTCTGTAGAAGGAAAAACAATCTTTACGTTTTTAAATGCTGTAAAAATATGTATAAGTAATATTTAATTTCAACATTTCTGTCAACGTAGTGCGTCATATCCTTTGACGCGCGGTCACGCGGCCCCGCCCCATGCGGCCGCTGCTGTAAACAAACCGGCGTGTGTGCATCATAGACTGTAAGTGCACATGGATCCCAAAGCTAAAACGAGAAAGAGTCGATAACAAGACTGGACTAAGAATGAGAATGAACATTTTCTTTCAGTCAATGAGGAAGGACTGCTTCATGTTTGTAATGAAAAGTTTTGTTGCAACACGAGGAACAATGACGCGCAAAACACCGTACACGGTGATTACATGAAGGATTCATTCATCAAAAATTCAGAGCACCTATTTTCAGACTTCAAAACCTTCTCAAAGACGGTGAAAGAAAAGGCCATTAAGGATTTTAATTCAGCTCCAGCAAACTTCAGCCTGTGACGTGATGGATATGAGCAGACAGTGATGCAGGTGTGTGACCTCTGAGCCTAAAGCAGATTGATTTACTGTATTTCTACAATTGCATGAAGGCAAAAAAATGGAAGTTAAACTAAAGCAGAGTTGTCCCGTGTTGCGTCATTCACGACACGCGTGGTGCGACACGCTGCAGTGAAAATACACATTTGATAATCATGAATGATTATTATGTATTTGTAGCCTTTACTTTGTCATTTAGATATTAGGCTAATATAGCTAATACATCTTGCAGCCTGTGTTAACAGCCTTGTATAAGGCTTTTATGAAGTTATTTTTTTGCGGCTCCAGACAGATGTTGTTTTTAGTTATTTTTGTCAATTATGGCTCTTTGAAAATTTTGGGTTCCCGACCCCTGAACTAGACCTACATACATTATAAACTTTAATTAGATTATGTAATAATAGCAGTCTACTGTACCTGTATTCTTTCTTTCAGGGCCTTAGGGAAGAACTCATAGCCATTTTTAACTCCAATGTGGTATTTCCCAGTTGGATTGACCCAGACAGGAGGAATCTACAATTCATAACAGGCAGCTGTAAACCATTCTTCAGATGTAACAGTTTTAAAAAAGAAGCATTTATTAACAAATACAGGAACACGGCGATATAACACTATAATATGTATTGTGTTTTGTACCTTGAGTGTCCTTCCAGAAAGGCCAGTGATTGTCCCATCGTTAGGCTCAGCTACTGTGCTCATGTTTACATCCCCGCTGCCTGTCGTGTCGATGATATCGATGATCTTTGGCTTTCCCTCGGTGGTGACCTGCAAAGTATCAGTGGAGGTGTAATATAACAGGCTGACAATCCGAGCTTGCATGTAGCTGGTACCATCTACTTAAATTCTAACAGCTGCCAGCCTCTGTTTAACCTTACAGTCAGGAGGGTCAAACTCTCTCTACATCTTTGAACAATAATCATATATAATATTAAAATTATTATTATGAATAAATATTTATATTTACCAAACTACTTGGTAACAACATGCTTTTGCCATCTGCCAAGGAAACACTTAACTCAGAAGTAAAACAGAATATAAGTGCTGTAGGTTTTTCTCCGTGATAATGTGACAATATTATTGGAATACAACATCCTCGTAGTTCTGAGCTTTCACTCAAAAATCCTGAATAAATCTGCAATGCTTCACAGGCGTTGTCATACTTAAATGATGTGTTAAATGTGTACTTTATTGAACTTACATGTAGCGACATGCTAATAGAGCTCAGGCTAAACGAATAGGTAACAGTTACAAATAACATGAATGAGTCAGGCCTTTAGCTTAGCATGCTAACTAGCATTGGCTAACTAAAGCTAACTACCGTGAGGGAGCCGGTCAGATTTACCTGCATCCCGGGGGCCCCAGGGTCCACACCGGTGTCGAGGATGGCGATAAGCACTCCTCTCCCATCGTACTCGGGGAACCGGGAGAGATAAGACGCGGCTCCCGTCTCTTTTTTAGGCAGTAGCCCATGGAAGGGGAAGGGCTCTTCAGCAGCAGAGTGAGCAGCCATGACCGCAGAGCTTCAATGAAAACAAAGCCACGAAGAGGAAGAGGAGGCAGGAGGAAGATTAAAGGGCCAGAGGCAGAGGTGGGCAATGGACTTGACAAATGCAAGCGTGATATCATTATTCAATTACATATTGAATAATGATATAATATATATATGCATATATCTATATAGTATATGATTAACTTAAATCTCTAAAGCTCACACAAGACTATTGTTATTGACAATAATGCCTCTCGAATTTTCCACAAAACAAAAAACCGTGGTTGTAAAATAATGGTTTTTAATATTAGATATCGCTCTGTTTGAGGCCAAATGCAATTAGAGCCAACTTTAGGTTGTTTAAATATGTTCCCCAAATTCCCAGCAGATGGAGCTGCAATACTTATAATTGTTTTTCAATATATCCAGTCAGTCACTTGACTCCTGTCTTCATTCAGAAATATTTGACAGATCACAAATGATTGACTGAGGACACCAGTTTTTTTACCTGTTTTAGAAAACGTTTTCTACAAGCCTGACTTGGGGTTTATTTGGCCCTTCTTGTACAGGATTACCTTTGCACATATGAATTATCAATGTGAGTTCTATATTTTAGAATAAAAATATACAATATGAGCATTGGGTGGCAGCTCTCAAACTCCACTCAGAAAGGCCCTGGTCCAGCCGGGATTCGAACCCAGGACCTTCTTGCTGAGAGGCGAGAGTGCTATCCACTCAGCCACCGTGCCGCTCACAATAACTGAACCAGATGAGGTTCAGTTATTTGCACAGTTATTTCTGCCACATGAAATAAATCTTACTTTGTTTGTTATTTTATTGTTCATAATAATTAGGATTTGAACTCTCATGTAGGCTGTTGTTGCTGTGTTACATATGAGGTTGTGGTTTACCACAGGGCGTAGCCCACAACGCTGAAGTGAAAACTTCAACTACTTGAAATCGTTTTCATGGCATCTAAAGGTTTCAGTTCGACAGTTGGGCTGAGCTGTACAATGGGCTCTACTGTGCAAATAACTGAAGCTCATCTCTCAAAGACATGGAATGATAACACAATAAAATGCATTCCACCATGGTCTGGAAAAGGGAGGTGACAGGGGACTCGAACCCATCCATCCTCGCCCTTGAGCAAATTAGATTAAGTACATTCTTATACAAAAATATAAAACTCACATTGATTATGCTATAATAATGGCAATCCGCAATCGATGGTGATAGAAACGATGCAACCCTGCGACCACTACCATCACTCACTCACCATATTCATACTGTTCCATGTTTTTGGTGATCATGGAAACTGGAGCACCTGGAGGGAACCCAACTATGGGGAGAAATATGCAAACTATATAGAAACGTCTGGGTTGGGGCCATCTGTTTCAAAAGATGTAAACTGACTTTAGTGAGTGCTGGATATATCACTTGTTTGGTGGTTTTACTAAAAAAGTGTACCAGAATTGGTCCAGTTAAAGTGAACCAGACTATCATGTGCCCTCAGACCTGGATTAAATTAGAGCTGTTCTAAAGCAGTGACAGGTAATCCCTGCCTGTACTTGAGCTACAGTATTTGTACCAGCTCTCTATCTCACATGTTTCCAACAAAGCTCTTCATTCTCATCCCGACCACCCTGGACAAATTTTGTTGTCAGACATGTAAAAATAAAACTTGTAGAACACTTTGTCAGTTCAACAAATCTTTGACAAAGGGCAATGTCAAACTGTATCCTAAAAAGGCAGCTGACCTAATATGTTTAAAACTGGATTCAATCATCACACCACCACTTACTGTAAAAGCATACATACTCAATAATATATACATTTACAGAGTTGACTTGCCTAAGTCAACTCTGTATCCATTACCAAAGAAGCCTACACACTTGGTGAACCGAGGTCACCCATCACATCAGTGTGATCTTAGTTATTAGGCCCGAGCCCCAACCGGGGTAAGGGCCTATTGCTTTTCCAACGAGTAATGCCTGGGCGAAGCCCAGGCATTACTTGTTGAACTGTCATAAGTCACAATCTCCGGGCGCAGCCCGGAGATTGTGACCTGCACGCGACGGCACGTGCCCAAGCACTGATAAATCCGTGCCGGAGGCACGGAATGGCTTTGTTCCTGCTCTAGTACACAGTGAAATGATTGAAGTCCTATTAAAGGGGGGTTCCTTCAACTGTTTTACGGACGAATGTCCGGGCGAAGCCCGGACATTTGTCCCCCAAGCCCGACGGCGCGTGCCCAGACACTGACAAAACAGTGCCGGAGGCACTGAATGGCTTTGCTCCTGCTGTAGTACACAGTGTAATGAATGGGGTCCTATGGGGGGGGGTGGGTGACCTCATGATGGCGAGGTGATTGACGAGCGCGTCAGCGCTCGTCAATCACCGAGAACCCAATAGTTGCGTTCGTCTGGTCGTTCGCTTTAAAACGACGTATCATTTGTATTATAGGTTACTATGGAAACCTATATTGTTTTTGCTCGAAGAATTAAAAAAAAAAAATTCCTTATTTATTATTTCTTTTTTCTTCTGCACTTTGAACCTTAATTTGACCCCCTGAACATTGATGAAAAGTTGTGAAATTTTGCCCAAAATTCAGAACCGGTGAAAAATTAATTTTTTTGGTGTTTATTTTTATGGGACTAAAAAAATGTCAGAATAGCGCCCCCTACAAAAGTCAGTTTACATTGCGCCTATGGGAGGGGGTCGAAGGTCAAGTTTGTCGTAGAGCCACGAAATTCGGTACACATGTTCCTCAGGTCAAGACATGAAAAAAAAGTAATTATGGCTCCGCCCCCTGACAAACAGGAAGCTCATTAATTTAATTGGAAAATGGAAAAATGAAAATTGATCTTTTTCACACATGTCGGCTGGAAATTATCTCCTCCTCGGTCGCTTCACCGATTTGTCTCAAAATCGCTCCACATGGTCTAAACCCATGTCCCATCTATTATTGAATATAGAATATGGATCAGTTAAACGTTGTCCGAGCAGCGGAGCGGCAAAATGTGACATTTTTTTCCCAATTTTTGACAAAAGTAAATGTGCTCCCGTTTGCACAAACAAAGCCGGATTTGCACCAAATTTTAATCCATTGTTCAGCTCCAGGGTCTAGGTCATCTGAAAGTGGAAATATTGAAATTGGCTCATTAGCGCCCCCTACAGACTATGTTAAAGTTTTACATGGGCTTTTTAAAATTTAGTTTTGTCAAAATCTTTGAGATTTTGCACATAATTCTGTTTTGTCATCTGGATTCAAAAAGTCAATGACAACATATGATTATTTTTTACCCTGTTGCCGTGGCGATGACCAACACTCCCCTGTCTGTGTCTATGAGAAAATCGTTTAAATCTCTGAAAAGTACACCTCGCTCAAACATCAAACCAGCCACGGCCGTTTTACTAATTTGTCTGAAAATCGCTCCACATGGTGTCCACACATGGACCATCAATAGTTGCATATAGAGTTTGAATTAGTCAAACGGTCTGAGTGTGACAGACTCCCAAAGTGTGGTCATTTTCATAGAGAGGTGTGAAGGTCCCATGTTATCCAATGGAGACTGTATGGACACACTCACAGATTACATGTGCTCCTGTTTGCACATTCACAAAGTCTGATTTGCACTAAACTTGACTCTGTTGTTCAACTCCTGGGCCTAGGTCACATGACTGTGTGAACAATGACATTGGCCCATTAGCGCCCCCTACAGGCTGAGTTAAGGTTTACATGGGGATACAGGTTTTTAGGTTTTATGTTGTTTGATCTCATATTTGACCCACTGAACAAATACGAAAACTCACCAAACTTTTCCACAAGTTTTTTTCAGGCATAAAGTGTATTATTTTGGTGTTCTTTGGTATAAGACTAAAAAATTGAAATTGTAGGGGGCGCTATTTTACAACATAAATGCCTTCCGTTTGCACATACAAAGTCCGATTTGCACAAAATTTTAATCCATTGTTTAGCTCCAGGGTCTAGGTCATTTGAAAGTGGAAATATTGAAAATGGCTCATTAGCGCCCCCTACAGACTATGTCAAAGTTTTACATGGGCCTAATAAAATTTTGTTTTTTCAAATTGTTTGAAATTTTGCACATAATTCTGTTTTTACATCTGGATTCAAAAAGTCAATGACAACATATGATTATTTTTTACCCTGTTGCCGTGGCAACGACAAACACTCCCCTGTCTGTGTTTATGGGTAAATCGTTAAATCTCTGAAAAGTTTCACTAATTTGTCTGAAAATCGCTCCACATGGTCCCAACACATGGACCATCAATAGTTGAATATAGAATTTGAATTAGTCAAATGGTCTGCGCGTGACAAACTCCCAAAGTGTGGTTATTTTCATAGAGAGGTGTGAAGTTCCCATGTTATCCAATGGACCCTCTATGGGCACACTCACAGATTGTATGTGTAAACAGGAGCACATTTACAAACTCTGATTTGCACTAAACTTGCCTCGGTTGTTCAACTCCTGGGCCTAGGTCACATGACAGTGTGAACAATGACATTGGCCCATTAGCGCCCCCTACAGGCTGAGTAAAGGTTTACATGGGGATACAGGTATTTAGGTTTTATTTTGTTTGATCTCATATTTGACCCACATAACAAACATAAAAAATCACCAAACTTTGCCACAAGTTTTTTTCAGGCATAAAGTCTATTATTTCGGTTTTCTTTGGTATAACACTAAAAAATTAAATTGTAGGGGGCGCGCTGTTGTACAACATTAAAGGCCACCATTTGCACATAAAAGGTCCGATTTGCACAAAATTTGATTTGATAGTCCAACTCTTGGGTTTGAGTAAACTGAACGTGTAAATCATGGAAATGCAGCATTAGGGCCCCCTACAGACTGATTCAAGTATTACATGGAGAGAATGAGGTTTACCTTTTCAAAGACACACACAATCACTGATCATAGAAATTCAAAATGCACAGTGTCGCTCCCATCAGGGCGGTAGGAAAATGGCGCGACAGCGCCACCTCCTTTGCGCGGTGCGGCGAGGGCCGTTAGATGCCGCTTGCGGCTTTAATTTGTTTTGTTTTTATTTATTTGAATGGGACAGTGTGTGTTAATGAACACCAGATTATGCCCTCAAACTCACAAACACACATCATTCACCTTTAACTATTGAGCATGTTTTTAGTGGGAGTACCCAGAGGACACTTACGCAGACACAGAGAACATGCAAACTCCAAACAGAAAGAGTCCCGAACCTTCTTGCTCAAGAAGGAGCTAACCACTGTGCCACCATGCTGCTACAGTTAGTAGGCAAGATAAAATAAACAAAATAAATGGACAAAGCTAGGTCAATTTCACTGGGACACATCCCCCACAAAGATGTTTGTGCCCCGGTGTGGAAAGAAACCAATCCAAGAGGACAGGTGTCACAGGAGGTGGAAGTGCTTTAATCAGAGAAGTTTTATAAACTTGCCGTATTTTTGTAATTATGTAACAGCACAGGAAATATCCAATCTTGTGAGATATTATTGTTTAAAAAAGTATGTGTATTTGTTCACAATACTCCAGATATTGGCATTCATTTGCATCAGTTTTGCAGATCCATGAGTTTCTACACACTCAAAATATACAGGCATAATCTAAACCGAAGGGGTTGTGCCTTAATATATCCATGGTTGTGCCCCTGTATGACTAAAGGGCTAGTGACGCCCCTGCCTCCCACTTCCGGTCCCCCTGAGCCTTGACCCTGGCCAGCATCATGCTGACCATAGACTGAGGCTGTGTGCTGCAGGCTGCAGCTGAGCAGGAGTCATGCAAACCACCAGGATACGTGTGGGCGGTGCATAGCAAAGGGCCACTCCCCCTGTCGCTGCTGTGCGGGACAAGCAGCTCGTTCCTAGGGCAGGGAGCAGTGATCAGCCCGGAGAAAGCAGCAGTGCAATTCGGATACAGCCTCAATGTGCAAAACCCCTGGAATAACCGCGTGCTGGAGAATCCACACCCGACCACCCTGGACTGCGTCTATCTGAGAAGGGACCGAGCCACGGCGCAAGCATGGCAGTGGAAGAGGAAGGACTCCGGGTATTTCAGAGCGTTAAAATAAAGATAGGTAAGAGGAAAAATCCCTACCTCCCCCTCCTCCCCCAGTTCGAGCGCTTCAATGGATCGCTCCACATTTAGGGGCCAAGCCAGCCAAGAACCCAGAACCGAGTTTGGAAGAGCAGATCTGTCTGCGTAGATCTGGTGTTTTGTCATTCAAATAACACGCTCTGCTCAGTCGGCTGAATGAGATGGAAATGTAAAGATGAAATTCTGACTCCCCCAAATAGCTTTAAGAGGAAAATGTGACATCTTGTCAACTCGCCGAGTCAATGTGAGAAAATACACATTATCGGTGAATACTGCTATTAGAATAGACTAGAATAGACCACAGTGGAGATTCTGCATATTTGATTTCCTAATTGCAAGCGATTTTAGGTTCAGGTACAATACTTAATCGTGTACGTAGGGAAAGTATGTCATCTGCATCTGCATCTGACCCATAATTCCATTTGCAACATTTCAGCAGCAGTGGTTTACAGTAGTCGCATGTTGTGGTTTGACACCAGTGAGTATTTCGCCGTGAAGAGGCCTTTGGGGCTATTGTGGAGAGGCAAATCTGTCTGTAGAGCCCATTGATCTTGACTCACATGTAGTTAGCCTCATGCATATTAATAAGCACCTCCAACTGTATCTCATGAATAGTGAATCATAACTAAAAAAGAAGGATTTAGCTGATAGAGAGCCCACATCTATTCTCATACTGTAGTACACAACACAATATTATTATAGAGTTGTGTCAATGCAATCAACTTTTCCTGTTATTGGTCTGTAGTCTTAAAATTAGTTGGAATGACACAGGCGACAGTAGCTCAGTTGGTAGAGCATTGGCCTTTGAGCCTGAAGGTCGTGGGTTCGAGCCCACCGTAAGACCTACTTCACGACTCCCACTGATGACTGCTGTTGTTGTGTCCTTGGGCAAGACACTTAACCCCACTTTGCCTGAAGCCCCCCACTGAAAGATCTCAGCTCCTGTGGACTCACCACCTGCAGGAGGATCAGTGAGAGGCTGGTGCTCAGTGTACTGGGTGGCATCTCTGGCCACCCCCCAACCCAGAAATGGATTAAGGGGAAGAAAATGGATGGATGATTCTTACTGACGTGACATGACCAGTGCTGAATGGTGTATGTTTTTAAGTGCAACACTTTGAACAAATCTATAATGCAGCAACCGTGCATTAAAGTCTTTTAACAGGATTTCTTCTCACTATAAATTGTAAATGTATGATGGAGTTTGTCCTCTTAAAATAAATATTGCATCTTTCCAATTGTATCATTATACTGATAGTGGTCCCTAATACTTGTTTGTTAAGGGCCCTGGTTGGATGTTTTTTTGACATCTGGCTGTCTGTTTATCTTGACTATGCTCTGTATTGTTTTCAGTCATAACATGCGACAGAAGGGATGAGCTGAGAGAGGGAAAATGACAACAAACACACTAGTAGTGGGCTGTGGGGAGTGTGCTGCGTGATGCCAAGATCCAGTAAATCTTTAGAACTGTTAAACTAATACTGTTTAATGAATACAAATAGTGACGAGCTGGCTTGTTGCTACTGACCTGATCCATGTGAAAATGCTTGTGACTTGAGAAGGAAGAGTGAATGAGACAGGACTTGTTAGTTTCAGTGCACTATATGAATGATGCTAGAATGCAGTTTTGTGAATGGAGCAGAAGGACCTCTCACATTCAGAAATTTAAGTGTTTGATTCAAGGCTGCGGTTGAGTCATCAGTGAGAAATATTAAATGAAACGAGGCAGAGAGACCGGATTTCACCCGCATGATATTGAGTTCAGTTATAGAGCATCATACTCTGACACTGTTTTTATTAATAATAATAAAAAATTATGCGCCTTCAATTGGCAGGACTTCATCTTCTCCATCTTCAGCGTCACAGCAGACAACAGACTCATCTAACACGTCATACGTATACACACACACACACACACACACACACATACATATACAATGTCATTGGCATATTTTATTTTTGATACAAGTATATCCTTTTAGATTATAGACATTTTTATGTCCAACAAAGTCTGTTTTGTTGCGTCATCTGCTTGTTTCCATGGCGATT